>JAOWCC010000009.1:0-600000 GCA_030867875.1 Actinernus sp. WN-2022 | reverse complement strand
TTGCATCAAAGACTCATTTGTCCATTCCTTTCAATATTCGGAGTTATTTTGTCCTGCTCTTAGGGAATTTGTAAAGAATGCAGTGCATCAACGAGTTCTGAAGGCGACTTTTCTGTTTGTTGGCTAGGTATTTTAAAATCAGAATTTATTCAATATTTAGAAATGAGTCACTTCAGATATCTTTCAAAGTTATTGCTAGCAAGAACCATGCTGTATGATGCATTGATCATTTACAAAATCAAACTGGTTCAATTTATAATAACTTAGTCACTGTGCCTACCTGACGAGGGATCAGTTCACAGGAACACGGTTAAGAAGTATTATATTTCTGTGTTGTTTAGTGATTAAGTCCTAAAGAACCCTAAATTAGTGAGCACCTGTTGTTGATGGTTAGTTTTTTTTTTATGTAGGGTAAGGGTTTGGATTGATTCACAGAAATATTTAAGAAGCATTATATTTCTGTGTTGTCAGGTAGTCAAGCACGTAGCCACATAGTGAAGTACTCAGCCACATACACTGTAGTCATGTAGCCATCTCTACACTATACAATTGTATGTATGTAGCCAGTAGCTACGACTCCCAAGTTTTAGTAGCTGGGTATTCTAAAGTTGTTGCCTGGATAGCTAACGATGGCTAGACATGGTACATGTACATGTAGTTGGCTGGGTCTGTAAGTAGGGACTGCTGACTCTTGTAAGTTTTGTACTGACCGTGCTGGCAAAAGGATATTTTTTTTGACAGCTCCACCTCCTAATAACTCCCTAGGGACCCGTGGGTCAGTCTCCGTTTTTGCCAGTCGATTTTATTATTTGATTTAAATATCCAGTCTGTAAGCAAGTTTATAAAGTTAATGAATTTTCACCTGTACAAATGTAATTTGTTCCTTTGTTTGCTGTAAATAAAATACAGCTTTGAAGTGATTACTCCTTCAAGAAACTTAATGAATGGACAGATTAAATGGAAAGCATAAGAGTAAGAGGTCTTGGTTTGCTAGATTTAATGAGGTTAAAATAAACTGTTAATATATATTTTGAGTCCAATTGTACCACAGTTCCAAATTCACTGAGTCATGATTGCATGTCAAGGCATGTCAAATCAGGATCGGATATGATTGATTTGGACCACAGATCGATCGGATCACATATTTTTTTGTGTGTAGTGTACATGTATATGAAACAAAAGCAAGTAGTAATGAGGTGTAATATTAATGAGTTAATTTCAAGCTGGGGGGCTGGGGAAGAGAAAAAGGAGGGGAATGAATACTATGGAGAGGGAGGGGAGAGTGGTCAAAAATATCTTGGAGGTGAGGGGTGGGTGGAATTTTATTTTATTTTTAATGTTCCTCCCATAATAAACTAAACCCCTTTTTTATGAATCTTAAAAAAATAAAAAAATCCCTTTTTAGAATCTTGATAATTGCCCCAGTTCAAACCTATTTGCCCCAGTTCAAAAGTATCTGCTCCAGTTCAAAAATATTTGTCCTGGTTCAAAACATATTGAACCAAGGGTTGAAATTGCCCCACAACATATGTACATGTACTTCAATCCTTCCGCTGATCCTAATTTCCACAGATGCGGCAACACTTCTGTTTGTAACAGTGGTCCTTGCAGCCTTTTTTGAAATTTAAGCAATTACAGAACAAGGTGTAGTTGCTCCAGGAATATTTAGGTTACCCTTGCCCCTGTTCTGTGCTAAACAAGCCAACAGAGAGATCTGCTCTAACCAGAGTTGATGGCTGTGTACTACAGTGAAATGTCAAAGAAAGTACCTCTCACAAAGCTTAAAAAATATTTAACACGGCTTCTATGAAAATCAGTTTAATGACTGTTAGGATATCTTCCATGTATAAATAAAGTTCAAAAACTCCTGAATAATTAATGATATTTTGTCCAATCGGATGAAGCAAATCAGTCACGTGCATGCTCCTTTATACCTGATAAAATTTCATCATTTTACAAGGCCCGCGGAGGGATTTGAATTCTGTCCCAGGGGGAAACGGTGTTAATGATTGAGACAATGGAATTTCTATTGATGTTTCAGCTTTCTCATTGAATTGCTAATTAGGATGAACGTTTTATATAAAGAATACTAATGAACATGAAATTTTATATAAAGTTTCATCCTAATTAAGAATTCACTGATAAAAACCCAAAGATAGCAAAAAGTACATGTACACGGAACATAAGATACCTAGATTATTAATAGATTTTGTACTAAATTTACTAATATCAGCAGAGTACCGAGATACACAGATAATATTTTTAAAATGAAGTTATCCAACTGTCATTACTTGTTTACTGAGCCACTGATTGGTTCCAATTATTAAACCAAACTCAAAGCCGTAAAATAATTAAAACGTGCATTAAACTTACATATTTTGTGCCGGAGTCAAAAATTACACTACTGTTCGTGTTTTAAACAGTACTTCAAAAACTCATGAATAATTAATGAAGTAACAACAAAGGAAATCAATGACTGTGAAGACATTATATATCTGATAAAATTTCATCCTAATTTACATAAATGTTTAGCTTGGATTTCCTCGGCCAAAATAATTGGAAAAAGGTCTCTTTACATGTGAATGTTTTTGAAGTTGTTTAATAAACTCGCAGCTAATTTTTTGCCTTTATCAGTGAATTTCCAATTAGGACTTGATATAAAATTTCATCCTACTAAAAAATTTTTTCTTAATGTCATTCCCTTGAGATGTGCATCTTTCTTTCAACTTTCTAAAATAATAGAGTATTTTAAATGTTTTTACTCCAAATACTACAGGTAAATTATACTGTATTTTATGTAATAATTTTAGATGTACTTTTAGCTTTTTAGACATTTCTATTACCCTTAGTTTTATTTAATATTTACAGTATTATATTTATAGTTTTATGTTTCTCACATTATTATTATTATTATTATCACTTCATAAGCACCCAGCCATAAGCCATGTCATGATTGTTGTGACTTCTTGCTAAAACCAAGTCAAGTTTTAAGCAACGTTTCCCCACTTTTCCTAAATGTTTCTAGCTCTCAAATCCCCTCAGCTTAAAATAGCTTTTGGATATTGTACATTGTATATTTGTAGTTCTAGACATTGACAGTTTAGAGACTGAAAAAGTTGGTTTGGCCACCATCTTGAATGTAGACTGCTGACCACAATATTTGAAGGCTCCAGTAAGGCAGACAACGAGCGAAGGTCCATGTTCTTTGCGAGTTTTGGAGCAAATTTTGGAAAGGTTTTTGGGAAAGTACTTGGCTATAAGCTGCACCCCTAACTTTGGGGAATTTATTTTCACAATTTTCAAAAATGCTGCAGCTTAGCACTCATTGTTCGTGTTTCATCAGGGGATCCAAATATTTCAAAAACAATAAAACCCTTGAGGCTATGCCTCTCGGGTTTCAATTGTTTTCTCAATATTTGGAACCCCTTATGAAACACTACAATTCATGTTTGAAATTACTTCTCATGCGAATGGCTAAACCGAAAATTTACATACATGTATGCTTCTTTTCAAACATCATTAGCAAGCATTGTTTACCATTTGGACTGTTGTATATAATTATTCAATAGATGGCTTATTATTCTTTTCTGCTAGCAGTGATTTCAACTAGCGTACCGGTAGTGTAGTCGTGAAGAGTTAGTACAAGCAGTTGGAAGGGTTGAGGTTCAAACTCCAGTGGAGAGAGACTTTCTTTCTACAGTGTATGTTGTTTCTTTACTTTTTCACTCTTTACTTGTAGTTTATCTGTATGTACTATAAGTAGTTAGTGGTTCATGAATATGATGATTAAGAATAGTTTCATCACTAGGGATCAAAATCAGTTGAAACACTAGTGATTTTCAACTGGTGTTTCATTGGGTCTCCAAACTCATCCACCTGACCAAATGCAGTCCTCTGATTGACGAAAAAGCTCATGAATTATTAATGAGTTTGAGAATAAGTGGTAAACTACAGCATTTACATAATTTGAAGCCAATGAGTTGCATCCAGAAAGACCCCTTTGCATCATTTTTATTCGTTCAAAATGAAAAATATTGCATCCTAGACGCTTGATGTTTGCTTAAAACCCCATTTTTAACTTGTGGATGTGCGCAAGCGCAGAACATGAGTTATTGGGGTTAGTGCTCCAAGCTAATTTATTCATCGTTTTATGGTGTGTACTTCGTTATTTTCTGTGTACATCGGGGATTCCCTGTTGGCTGTCTGAATAGTCCGAATAGTGTTTGATTTTCCGAAGATATATTGACAGAGTTTTATGGTACGCGTCAAAATTTGGTCATGCTGGAGAAAATGTATTAACGGTGCCCTTCTCTAATGCCAGACACTTCAAACCTGGACAGACATGGTAGTGGGTCCCTATCAATCACTTAGTGGTGATGACGTAACGATGACGTCATCGGTCACATGATTTTAAGTACATGCCCATATCTCCCTCATTTCTAATGCCAGACAGTTCAAACTTGGACAGGCATGGTATTGGGTCCACATATATCACTTAGTGGTGATGACGTAATGATGACGTCATTGGTCACGTCATATTAAGTATATGCCCATATCACCCTCATTTATAATGCCAGACAGTTCAAACTTTGACAGGCATGGTATTGGGTCCCCACAAATCACTTAGTGGTGATGATGTAACTATGATGTCATCGGGGGCCCTATGTTTCGTTTCTTAGTTACATGTACTGTACCTGCGAACCCTACATGTTCATGTACCTTGTTTTGGTAATGGTTAGTGTAAGTTTTATACAGGATAGCTGTTACTGCATTTAATTTTAACCACTTGATTTTTTCTCGTTACTGCATTACTCATTTTAGTAACACCCTTTACCCCCTGCTGTTTGACTCCCACAGATTTATTGGAGCTCTGAGTGAAAGATGAGATGCTTTCAGTTTCAGGCGAGCGAGAAGGTCTTAGAAACGGCTTGAAGGACTTCTATAAACTAACACTGGAACAGTGCTAGTGTAGGTGAGTGCAATAATAATAGGTACAAATAAATGAAAAATAACTTAATATTTATTATTAGTATAAACAATAATAGTGAATATCACTTTTTGCGCGCTCTGATTGGCTACTCAAACAGTGAATATGATTTCATATTCACCTCTGAGGGAAGCAGCGATCACTTCGTGCAAGTTTTTGTTTCTTTGACAGAAAATATAATAACTATTTGGTGCTGGCTATGGTACAGTACCGCCCAGAAGTATGTTAACATCTACATGCGCGTTTTCCGCGTTTAGTACATGCGTGTACTACACTCGTTTGAGTGTAACTGCATGTGTGTACTACACGAGTGTATTACATGCACATGCATGTAGTTTTACTTTGTTATGCAGTTTATTGTTCGAATTCTAGTTTCCATGACGGTTGTTTGTGTGTTGAAACTGCTTCAACAGGATAAACGCTTCATGCACTGAAACTGTTCAAGATTTAGCAGTTTATTTTTGTCTTGTCTGTTTATTTCATGGCAAACACTAATACTGCCAGCAAAAGGTTATTTTCGTTTCACTCTTTCAAGCCATGTAGCGTCTTTGTCTGTTTATTCTATGGCAAACGATAATACTGCCGGCAAAAGTTTATTTTCGTTTCACACTTCAAGCCTGCATCTTGTCTGTTTATTCTACAGCAAACGCTAATGCGACGGACGGCAAAAGTGTATTAGGTATTCATTTGCGTCTGGGCATGATTGGTGCACATAAAAGTTGAAAATGAGCCATTATGTCAATCAAACAGTCGGTAGTCAAAAGGTTAATTAAGCAATTAGTATGTCACAGCAACAATGTTTTTGTTTTCTTGAGGCTTGAAGTGTGATGAAAATAAATGCTGTATTAGCGTTCGATTGCGCTACATGTAACAGCGGTAGTTCTGATCGGCCTCCGCTCAGCAAACATTTTACACCGAGTCACTTCATGCTACCAATATAATTTTATTCAACCAATACATTTAATTACTCTGGCTGCCTGTGGGCAGGCCCGAGTCTTAAATTGCAAATGTTTATAATTATTTTTATTTTCCAAGTCGAGGTATACTCAAACACCGCGCCACCCTGGCGCCACATAATTTCGAAAAGGTCAACCGGAAGCAACAGACTGCGGATAGAGTTTTTACTATATCCTGTCAGAGGACTATAGCAAAGCTGAAACAATGTGTATTGTTTTAAACATACTATATTTCGGCTAGCCAAACTAGCCTTCGTCAGGTGCCTAGATGTTGTAAGTAGAGAGCTGTAAAATAGAGGCTTTACCTCGGTGTAACAACCTCACAGACTGCGTCACAAAACTCCCTTTGTTATAAACTATGAATAATTTGGGACTTAGAATATTTCCCGAGCACGCGAAGTGGCACTTATAAATTTTACAAGGAATTGGGGAGCCTCTACTTGAAAAATAGAATTCACTGCACTCAGAGTAGGAATCGAAACCCAGGAAGCTAAGATTTATAGAACGACTGACACAATCCTACCCAAACAGTAACCGCTAGACCACGAGTGACTAGATTATTTTTATTAGCGCATGCTTAACTTTCGTTAGAGCTGTTAAACGAGAATACTCTCACAAGCGAGGTTTTGGTTCGAGAAAGGCTTTGAACAGTTCCCTTTATGGCTCTGTAATATAATAGTGAGCATACTGAAGTTTTGTGAATGAAGATAAAGCTTTTAATTAGAAATAACCAACATGCATTTCAGTTATGAACACAGCAGATAAAGTTACACAGAGGCACAGGAATTGACCACGAATACAATTAACATGACTGTGGAAAGAACAGTAGTGATAATATTTAAAGTTTTACTCACTACTTTTAAGATTTAAGAATGTAGGAAAAAAAAGGTGACTATTATGTGTATACTGCCCGAGTTATGGCTGTACCCAGCCTCTTGTTATATAAGTTACAGCAAGTTTTAGAATGAATGAATTATTATCAAACCATATCATTTCATTAGAATGATCAAAATTTTGATAGTTTTTTTTTTTGCCTTTTTTTTAAAAAGTTCTACCTGTAGTTTTGCTTAACAATAATGAAAATACTGTAGTATTGGTCAGAAATTATAACTAAACCATTCGAAGGGTGTGTTTTACCGGTCTTCGAATGTACTCCTCTATTGCTTTTCTACAATGACTCCATGCTGTTGACTGAACCACGGGAGCTGTTAGGTACATCTTAAACACATACCTTTGAATCATTGTTATCCTTGTGGGATCAACAGGTTGTTTATTTCTTACTCCTGTGACATTCCTTCCATATAACTCCGCATCTGAGAATACTTCTCTTAAGCAATTAACGGAAACATTTTTCATTGAGGTAGACCGAAGTTTAAGTTTATAAAGTTTACTGGGCATTAGGCAATTCGCAGTTATTGGTGGCAGTGGTAAATTCTGTCGCTCTGACGTGGCAGTTCTAAGTAGCGTAGCAGTTGTAAATGGCGTCACTGATGACGCTAAATTTACAAAACTCCTAAAAATACGTAAAATTTCGTCATTCTGCTCCAAAAGCCTGCTTTCATTTCTTAACATTACACTTTGGTGCTCTCTTACTTCTAACAAAAGGTACTTTAGCTCTTCTGTGGATTTATTCTCCAAGTCTAGCAGGATTTCTGGCAGGCTGAAATCTTATAAACTGGGGTAGTCCTACTGTGACCCAAATCCATCCTCTTCCACATGGTCTGGCAAGGCAGAAACCAGCAGGGCTGTCTCGGTTACATCCTTCAGTACGGCAGTAACAGGAGAGGCTGTCTCAGGTGGCATCTCAGTTACAGTTGTATATCCTCTTCCACGTGTTTTGATACAACAGAAACCGGCGGGGCTGGCTCGGGTAGTTTCTCAGATACAACCTCTTCTACATGGTTTGATACGGTGGAAACGGGCGGGGCTGGCTTAAACCTTTTGATGACCACAGCCTGTAAAAAGAGTAAAAAAAAGTAAAGTAAGGCAACGTTGGTAACTCGTGACAGTCTGGCAGGACTGATTAAACTTGAGGCCGATGGGGACCTACAATTTGACGTTCTTATCCGAGAAGATGTGAAGGTCTAACCATTTGCAGTTGTTTCACAAAGGCAGCACCTTCTACTCAATTATTTTAAGACCCTGAGTGTTGGTCCGGCCAGGGTCTGAACCCACGACCTCCCGCTCAACAGACCAGAGCTCAACCACTGAATTACTGGTGATACTGCAGCAGACAGTTAATGTACTTGTTGAAACAAAGCAGGGTTAGAAAAACAAATCCAGACCCATACTTGTCTGAATCCTCTTATCACTTGCCCAACCATTTTCTTAGGATTCACAAAGTATTGTCCTCTCAGTAAAAACATGTAGATTCCCCTCCATGAAAAGAATTGTGCATAATTGGAAGGTATGATTCCAACCATTTCTCACTTTGCTAGAGTAAGTTAAAGTTAATCCCTTATAAAGACAACATGAATTCAAAAACAAGTTTAAACCTTTTGTGAGTGATATTAAGAAAAATACTAAAATAAATTAATGTGTGTTGGATATGAACAAAATATCTTCTTTCGTTTGTTTAATTGTCTCATTTACAGTATTATTGTTTTTATAATTTATATTCATAAAAGGTTGTGAGGTAGTAATATGAAGTAGTGTAGGCTGGCATTCTCAACTTATGCAAAGCTTTGAAACCTCCAAGAAAGCACAATGATAGACTTGAATTTGTTTCTCTCTCTTTCATTTAGAAAGTTAAGCTGCTGAAACTTAAATGCAAAGACATGAAAATGAAAGTTTGGTTCAGCCGTATCAGGAAAGGTGAAGTATGATAATGTCTCTCCGTGAAATCACAGTTTCAATATCTCTGTACTGGAAATCAGAAGTCAGTCAAGAGATAAAGAACAGATTTATAAATCACTGCAACAATCATGAATCCATGAAATTCATTCAACCGGTGCTTTGCAAACATTAAAGTCATTGTATGACAACTTGACTTTCTTTCTTCTTCACTGGAACCAATTCTTACCTGATTGCTTAGTTTTCTAATAATAAAATCCCATTCCAGCACAGATGTACTGATTGCATTTCAATTGAGAAGAAAACATTTCCGTTAATCTTCCTTCCATGGAAACAGCACGATTATGAACACAATATATCATTGGTTGTCTATTACTTTTGTCTAAACCAATCAGTGTCCATGTCTTTGTGTCATTTGACTCCAGGCTCTAGCAGCAAGATGGCGACCTCTTGTACTGTGAAATGAGTTCAAGTTTTAGCTTCAATATAAGTTGTCCAAATACTGTGACTTTCTTTTGTTTCAAGCAATAAGTCTACCCTTTGGAAATCTTGCATGCAGTAATGGGATCAGTGGTGGGCAAGTGCGATTTTGTAGTGCTTGCCCAATGTAATTTAGCACTCATCCTGATGAGTGGACAAGTGGTTTCTTTGAACCCTGCAAAGATTTGTGTCACATCTGCTGCACTTCACAAATGGCTTCCTTTCTAGTCTGTGACTCTACCAGTTTCACATTACTGTACTCAGGCATGAGACAGTGGAACAGCATTCCTCTCTTCAATATCACCAAGCTGACAGATGAGTTATTCAGTTAATTCAATGCCATTTATTGAATAAAACAAAACTTTACCCTTCCAATGTGAATAAAATGTTTTTCTCAGGCAGTTGTACTTTCCAATGTGCTGATCAGACTAGTCAACTCCCCCATGTATTTGTTCTAATCAGCAATGGTTGGTGGGTTGCCTGATAATGAGGCGGCAAAATACATGTACTGTATACCATTCTCCTTTAGTTGGCGATGACAACAACCGAAAGCATTGCCAGAGTGGGAGGTGGACATTAGAGACACAACTTTGTTGTCCTTCCATTGGACTGTAATTACATATACCTCCTCATCCCTCTTCCAACATGTCAGCATGTTGAACTCCCTTGTTCCAGGAAAGCCACTTCGATTCTGCAATAGTGTTCCACATCCTAAAACAGCATTTGCAAATAAGTCCTTCAGTAGAAATTATAAAATAAAATCTATAACCTTTTCTAAACAAAGGCTGCCATAAATTCATTACATTGTAAGCCATGCTCAGGTCGATTCCTTGCAGTGTGGCCTGTGTAGATGTAAAAGTCAACAGTAACCTGTCACAGCTTTGGCAAGCACCCAAAGATTGAATCCCCACTTTGCTGGTTTGTCCTGTATGTATTGTCTCATGCCAAAACGTCCCTTATTTCTCATCTCCTTTCATCCTTGAACAGTGTTCTCTTGGTTGATAGAGTGATTTGCATACTGTCTTCATATGTTCATAGAGCATTTTGTAACCCTCTGCAGTTGGGTCACAAATCTTCAGCATGCCAGGAGTAGTCTTGAATCTAAGTTATTGCAAGGATGCCCAAAGGCCATGGTACAGTTACTTTGAAGGACCAGAATCTCTCAATATTTGAAGGGCCATGCACCATCTGCTTTCAGATAAGATCTTCACCTCTACTCTTGCATATTCATTTGTGAAGTCACAAATTTGTGAAATGATGGCCAGAGGGAAGAACAACTTGAAAAATAAGGCTGTAGTTGTGTACTGGCGAATGTCATCTCTTATAATCACATTGGCTATGTGAATACCAGGAAGCCTTGAAGTTGTAAAATGGGGCACATCATTATATCCTTGGTTGTTTCTAAAACAAATACATAAAACAAATTTATTTAATGTCAAGTAAGTCTGCCTGTGAAAAAAAGCACATGGGAAAAAACATACTTCCAGTTCACAAGTTACCATATCATGCCCAAATTTCATAGCAACAACAACTTTATTTTCTAGCATAGACTCATATTACCTTGATCACAATAAGTTGAATTGTTGCCTGGCAACAGCATTTTTGTGACAAACTCTTGGTACCTATTAACACCAATAACTTGGAATGCGAACTGAATTTCCACTTCTAACTTTGTAAAGGTACTGAACAGGGTGGTATCTATCAGTTTTAAGAATGTCAATTTGTTTTGTTTATGTTAAGGTAGCACCTACGGTTTCCATGGTAATTAAAGCTTGAAGCGTAAAATCAAAAAATGGATAATTCATTGCATATATCTCCATGAAATAAACAACTGCTGAAAATTTGATTCAAAAATATTAAATACTCATTGAATTATCACTGTTAACATTTAGAATATTAGAAAATGAAATATATTGATTTAAAGTTCAATTTCTGGTAATTTAGATGAATATTAGCAATTAATATCTTGATTTTTGTATTTTCAAGCAAACTGTCTCCAGATTTTGAAAATGACTAGTCTTTGCCATTTCTGATAGCTTGGGGATGATTTTAAGTTGTTAAAATGGTTCTAAAGTGACCTTTGAGTACAGTACAAATGTTCAGAAACTCGATTTGTCTTTGTTTTCTTTGGTGGAGCAATAACTTCAAAGACTGGCAGAACAAATGTCAACGGAACATGTGAGACTGATACAGGTGGGAACACTTTACCCCTGGGCCTTTTCTGCTTCTTAGTTTTAGTTTTGAGCTCAGGTTTAGAGCTTAGAGGCCAAAAGCTCATGAACCACAAGAGGCATTGTCTGGCTTGTATTTCTGTTTAGCCCTTAGTGCTTGTCTCCGCTCTTTGTGCTTTTGGGTAACCAACCTTGTATGCAGCATTGCTTGGAGTTCCCCTTGCGGAGAGCTCTCATTGCATTGCTTCCAGTGTTGACACGACAAGACTTCACAAGCACTGCTTTGCTGCCTGCATCTGTATAAAAATAAAAATAACTGTTTCACAGACAGCAATTTCAACAAAAGCAGTTTTTGGGACATTTCTGCCACAGCTGGCTATTAACAGCTTCATTCTGATTATGTGTCAGACTCTAGACATCGTCCCAGTAAATCTTTATCGGTGAGCCTTGTGAATGATTTTTTCCAGTTCATTTCTGAATAATTTATGGGAGGAACTTGCTGCCGTCATATGTATTAGTATTATTTACTTTGTCTTGCCAAAATTTGCACCAAGTTTCCTTGTGTTTTGGGCAAAATTTATGTTGTTCCTCTAGAGGAATGTCACTAGCTTGAATCATGTGGTGCTAAATTGTGCATATGCTATTTACCATCCCATTCAGATCCCCTGGGTTGTTCCTTATTGCTTTCCCATAATAAATTTACATAGTATCCACTACGTTATCTGTTTGTCTACCCAACGGTTTTACCATCAGCCAGTTTCCGTCCTTTATAATCATTCTTGAATTTTCGCAGTGCTGAACCCATTCGCTTTTGGACGAGCCCTACACATTCTTCTTTTCTACTTGATAGTGACTTTTCATTGCTTCCATTACAGTGCCAAAGCAACTGATATCTCCATCTCCAACAAAAAGTGTATAGCATAACCACCTGCTCTCCACACTATGTTAGAAAATCTCCACAGCCCCAGCTGCCTCCATAGCCTCAGATGATCCCTTGTGGTTCACTTGCCATTCTGTTTCATGAGAGCTTCTCCAGTACAAGTACTCGTCGCTCTCTCTGTCACAACTCTTATGTGCAGTGCACTCCTGGCACACAAGTGACTTCACAACATAATCAATAATTTGCCCTGTCTCTACTGAAATCACAAAAACAACTCCTATCTTTGAAGAATGTCCTCCTTTCTGCCAGGTGCCATCTGGTATCACGGCAACATCGGCAATAATAGTTCGATCAGCACTGGTGTGAACTTTATTTGGGTTCTTAGCTGCCATCACTGCTCTCGATCTGTCTGCAGTTTCAGACTGATGGTTCTGCATGATCAATTGAGAGCTTCTCAATTTGGATCAAATTCTTTGTAACAGGTGGTTGAAGATGCATTCCTGAACAGAACTTTGTAAGGCCTGCCAGGCCCCATGGTGTGAATCTAAAACAGACCTACGGTTTTCATCATGTGAACCACCACCTTGCCCCCCTATGTCTTCTGCTTGTGTTTAGAGGGGTCTTTTAGCCACATTTATCACATATCACCATGAGATACTAAGACAATCCTTCTCTGAGGCTGTTATCTTGAAACTGTTGCAGTTTGCTGTCATTTTTTCCGGCAGGAACTGCATATGGCAGCTGCACTGATGCTTTCTGATAGCAGAGTGGCATCTTGCAGTTTAAAACCACGTGCCTGACAAACTGGTCCATAAATTTAATAGCAGACGTTTCGGCTTTCGGCTTTTTTCGATGCTTAAAGTGCCAATAACCCCCCAAAAAATATTTTTGACGTCTATTCTGTATAGCGCCCTGACAAAGAATTCGAAAAAATAAAAGTGAAAAAACTAAACTTCGACGATTTTACTGGCGTCAAAGTTAGCGAAAACATCCGTTTTGGGCTTCCTGTTTCCAGTTGGAAGTCAGCGCGAGTCTTGGTGAGGGCCTGGAATTATGACGTCAATCGGGCGCATTTTACTACAACTACCAGAATCCTTTGCACGGTTTCTTTTGTTCCTTTAATTTAGACTATTGTCTTGGTATTCTCAAAGGAGTTGGAAAATCTGAATAAGAAAAAGAATTCAAAAAGGAAAAACGTCCTATTATAGTCTAATCAATAGGAAATAAACTCCATCACAAGAAAGAGCACAACGAAATTAGTAAATTTACCAAGTTTGGTGATATTTCATTGGATATTTATCATGTGGTGAGCTTGCAAGAGTCGCAGAAATGAGAGACGTTTGTATGGGATTGAACGAACGCCTGACTACATACATGTACACGTCACAGGCCACTGGTCTCCAGGCTCCCAAAGGGAATTGAAAACTGACGGCCACATGTTCTGGTTCTCAACTTTGAAACGCCGTAAAAAAAATACTGTTGAGTTTTAGCCTCCTATTTTTGCCTTAAGTTCTAAATAATGGTTTAAAGCTTCAATTCAAAAAAAATATTTTTTGGGGTTATAGGCACTTTAATACAGTTTTAAAAATACTTAGAGCTAAACTAAAGCTAAAATCTAAGTTTGTTCCAAGTATTTAAAATATTGTAAGGTGTAGTCATAGACCTGGACATCATCGGATCGTGAAGGATTCACAGGCAACCAAGTTGAAGATATAGATATGAATGAATGAGGCAAACTTGCCTTTCCAATGATGAGTGTCACTAGCTAGGAGGATCCAACTGGATACAAGACGCTTGTACACTTGAAGAGTTGATAAATAGTATAAAATGAAGTAACTTGACAAACTCCTCACTGGTCCATAAATTTAATAGCAGGCATTTCGGCCTTTGGCCTTTTTCGATGCTTTATATTTCCCACTATTGACTACAATTTGTCGCTTTCGGGAAATGGACGCTTTTGCCGGTTCTGTTAATGAAGCGCCTCTACTTATGGCAGTTTCGATGGGGTTTTCTTCCATTTCTTCATCAGTCGACGTCGACGAAGCGTCCGCCATTTTGATCTGGTCAGACATAACTTCTATACTAGTAATATCTGAAAGATAGGTGAATGCTCGGACCAAAAGAGGCGGGCTGTCGGACATTGGGGGAAGGAATGGCAAACTTTTATTCACACGATATTATTTCTAAGGCTTTGCAGCAATTTTTGTTTGGTGACCCTTTCAAGGGCTTCTAAGAAACTTTTTCGTGTAGGATGTTTTTTTTTTATGGGAAGAGTATTGTGGGTGTACATTAACTAAGTTATATAGTTTGCATAGTAAGGTCAAGTTATGTTTTTCAACATGGTTGATTTTTGCACCTTGCGCTTGCTATGCAGACAAGAGTCTGTACTATTCAAAAACTGTTATATAAACGAATTGTCATTTTAAAATAAAGTAGTATTACACACAATTTAGAAAAAAACATTTATTAACCGATTATGTGGAAACCCGCCTTTAGGTATCTCTTAATCTTTGTAGGGCTGTCGTTGGTGCTCTCTTGCCGTAAGGCATGTCTCTTTATATTTCTTGATAACATCAAGAAAAAGTTATAACCTGTAACGTATAGTGAAATGCCATCAAATGTTCCTTTGTTGGCTATATGAGTTTGTTTAATTGTTGACTGAAATTATCTTCTGGTTTGGTGCAATGATTCACTGGCGTAGATTGCACTGCTGACAGTGGAGCAAGTTGCTGTCTTAAAATGTTTTAATTGATAAAATTATTAAACTTATAAACTGTAACGTATATAAACTGTAACGTATATAAACTCCAACGCATATTGAAATGTCATAAAATATTCCTTTGTTGACTATATGAGTGTTGCTTTCATAGGTGGTTTCTTCATTTGTTAACCGAAATTATCTTTGAGTCGGAGATGTTGTATGTCATATTTACAGCTTGTGATGTGAGTAGCGCCTCTTCTATGCAGGTTTCAGTCGATGTTGTACTCAAGTGCACATCATTTAGTTTTAATATGGCTCTCAATTCGGCATCAAATGTGGTGACATAGAACTTCTTGCCATCTTCTTTATTTTCGACATAAAGCCTACTGTACCACTTCTGGTTGGATGCAGTAATTCTCTGGCGTAGGTCGCAGTGCTGGCAGTGGAGCAAGTTGCCACGTTGGGTAGCTTTTTTGGAACAAGAAGAGCAGCTGTTGTATTTGCTCAACGACTTTATCCCCAAGATGGTGAAGTCAGCTGTGTTTGAAGACATTGCTAGGGGGGATACCTTGATTTCGGCCAGCATCGAGAAGGGTGTAGCAGGTTGCATTTCAAAGCCATTGGGTGGGTTAGCTAGAAACATTTCGTTTGTTTCAGTGTCTTTCTTCAATTGCATGTTTGTAAACTGATATGTGTTGCCTTGATCTAAATCGTCAAAGTCGCCATAGAAATATGCAGTAATGGAATCCGTGTCATCAACCAATGTGGCCAACCTCTTCATCTTTGCCCCTGTTGTAAAAATTTGCTTGCGCGGCGCTCCTAGGTGATGTATGCAAGCTTTGAAGGAGACAAACTGGTAAATATGTAGTGTCTTGAGTTTCTCGATGGTTGACATTTGGGACGTTTCAAATGCTTGAAAAGATGGGTCTTCATTTGTGATATGTACTTGTGTGCCGTTATTGATAACAATATTGTCATACTGTGTATTGAAGTCATATCTCTGGATCTTTATTGGGCTCTTGTTCGTGGCCGCTTGCCTTAAGGCATGTGCTTTTGTTGGCGAAAAGCATATAGCTTTTACGGATTTTGTTGCTGATGTTTGAATTTGGCAGGTTGAAAATTTTGGGCCTGCTGAGAATTCATGTATATAACCAAGTAATGGCTCACCTGAAAACAAAAATAGGAGAAAACATTTAATATTATACCATCAACTGAGTTGTACTGGAATTGTACTGGAATTATTCTGGAATTATTCTGGAGTTGTACTGGAATGTTTTGGGTATCAACAAATGAGTACATTGTGTAACTTGTTTGAGAATAGCAATACAAAGTATTCAGATATTAATTGTTTTTATTTATTATACCTAGATTCATTTATTATTCTTATGCTAGTAATATCCATAAAGCTATACAGATAAAAAGTAGAAACCAAGGAAGCCAAGTTTGCTGACATCAATTTAATGCAGAGACATTTCTTCCATACAAAACTTTACCCTTCTCACTTTGTAAATAAAAAGGCTTTAATTTTCTGTTCCAACAGAAATATTTGCTAAAAAAACTGTCTTTATGCTTGTTTAGAAGCACAAAATACATCTTGTAATTATTGGCAAATCTGTAAATCTGTGATGAATAAGGGAAAGTTTTTTTAATGAAACTTTTTAATTTCTTTCGTGCATGTCTCTTTTTAAAAATTTGCATTAATTTTTTGGCAGGAAATCTCGAGGGTTCGCGCTCTCTCTTGAAGTGTAGTTTTGTCTGTTGCTTGTCAATGAGTTTTCTAACAGAACTTCTGTACAAGCTTACATCTTTTTTAATGATATGATTAAAATTATCATCTTTAAACGAAACAGCATCGTCTTCAAAACATAAAGGCATGTCTGCTGTAGTAATCTCAGCTTTCAAAGTGCAGTTGTCAAACACATCGGTGCAAAACTCAGCTGAAGCCGAAGGTACGGCATCCTCAGTGGCAATTTCTACGTGTTTCGTAGCCATTTTGAGTTCATATTGGGCTACATTACAAAGTTTTCGCGGCTGCTCAGAAACGAGTTCGGGTTTGGACTGTTTTATTGAACTCTCCAAAGAGGCCAAGGGGCACAAACCATGGCTGAAGGGTTGAATTGACTGCCCGAAGTCGGGTTGAATTGACTGCCCGAAGTCGGGTTGAATTGACTGCCCGAAGTCGGGTTGAATTGACTGCCCGCTGTAAAAGTCGGGTTGAGTTTGAAAGTCCACACCGGGACTGATAATCCCCCCAAAAGGGAGGAGTCCTGATTAATCCAGGCAACCCTAATAAAAAGGGTAGATGTGGCGAGGAATCCAAATGCTTACCGAGCTTATGTGACGAAAGTGGCTGACATTGAATTAGTCCTCTATGACTATGTGTTAAAATTCGAGCAATCTGACCAGAAATCAATCTAGAACAGTTTGACAACACACTATGAAAACTGCGATCACTTTTGCGAATGAAATAAAGACAATTCATGGCTTTACTTACCCAAAACGACGATCGTGAACAGCAAAGTCTCCCTCTACTAAACTATGCTTAGACCACGCTCACAAAACCCAACCACAAGGTAACGCGAAGCTCCGGCATTCTTCGTATTCGTGAAATTGTCACTCGAACGTTGTTCGTAATATCCGGAAATGACCCGAATGTCCCGATTGGTACCGATTGTGATCCAAACAATGTCCCGATTGGTCCCGATTGTGATCCTGTGATCCAAACAACAAACACCAAACCCGAGTGCAAACACCAAATCCTCCGCTATATAAAAATCTCGCGCATGTGCATAGATGATCCAACGAAAATCGAGAGAAATCAAATCCCCTTCTGCAAGATTAGATATGCTCTCCGTTCGCTGCGCTCACTCCGAGCAATTAGGCATCAGATTAGTCATTAACTAATTCCACAGGCTACCCAATCACAGTCCACAGGCTACCCAGTCAAAGATGAAATCACCAGTTTTAGTGTAGATGGGAAAGAATTTGTTGCCAAGAGAACTTGAAATTGCTAATATACAGTAAAACAAAAAATCCAGTAATTTGCTTCAAAAAGGCTAAAAAATGGCGTGTTTCCCAAAAAGTTGCCAGAAGTTGCTCTGTGGCCAAACAGTTGCTGTCTGCCAAAAAGTTGCTCATAAAGCCAAATTGCGCTAAAAAGTTGCCGAGCGCAATCTGGAAAGGCCTATTAACGGGTCACGAAAATTAAACAAATAACGATTCATGGGCAAATAAACGGCAGTTTCACGATTAACGAAAAACTAAATAGGTTAATCACGCTTCTCGAAAATACCCTTTACCACCCTCTAACAAAATAATGTTTAAGAAAACATAACTGTGACAAATATAATTGTAAAAATCATGAATAATTAATAAGGATGCAAACCAATCCCAGCTCAGTATTCAGATCACATGCACATTACTGGCCTTGTGCACGGAGTTGGTGTACATGAGCGTAACATAAAATTCTAACGCTACGTTTTATTATTTTTCTCAAAATCTAAACATCCTATAACCCTAGGACTTTAGAAAATAAAACTTGAATTTTTATTCACAATGAATTTTTATCGTTTAAGAAATATCGGATAAGAAAATTTGCATATGTACTTCTAGGTGAAGTGCACTTGAAATTCGCCACAAAACGTTGTGGTTTTCTTGTACTTTATGCTTTCTTCAAAGGAAATATCAGTCAAAAACTAGCGTTAGAAAAGAATAAATGTCGGAAAAAAACTCCCGTTCCAAGCTTTCATCGTGCCTTTTTTGCCTTTGATCGCGCAAATCACGCATTTCGCGCCAATCGCGCTCTTTTTCCATCGCGCCAATCGCGCCCTTTTTCTATCGCGCCAATCGCGCACTTTTTCCATCGCGCAAATCATGCAAATCGCGCCCGAGTTAGTAGATTGTAATCGTAGGCTGACATGTTTGTAAAATACAAACAGTAAATACAAAATGTGCACCTTAAAACATAGCGGCTTTTTTGCTTGTATTTTATAAACACCCAAGTACAGCTCTTGCGAAATAAAGCGGGTGAAATAAACCCTCGTTTTGCATCAAAGATTTATCATTTGTGGTGTGCAAGATGCTTCCAAAACTTAACGTATTTGTTTCCAAAGAAAAACACACTTCCTCTGTTTAGCTTGGAAAAAAAAGAAAAGAAACTAAGCTCAATTTACATAAAGACTACGAGCCCATTCAACCCACGTGGGAATTATTCAAAGTTGGAAGTTGTAAACAACTCAATTAGTATTGTGACATCACAGACAATTTAGATTGGCACCTGAAAAAGATCAACTCACTGAAAGTGAAAGGTCTTTCTTGGAGTTACTACATAATATTTCTTGGATTCTAGTGTGCTGGAGTTTAACTTGAATGAACTTCATCGCATTGTGAATTAAGACGGTCGATCTGTGCACAATTTAAGGCTGATTTCCATCGGATCACAAAGATAGCAAAATTTGCATAAAGCAATAATAAATTTCTGACAAAGCCGAAAGCGACTAGCCATTAAAAAACATTCATTTGTTGAATATACATTTATGTCATTATCTTGTCATCAACGTTAACACTCAAATTTAAGTGATAAAATGAATAGTTTCACATTGATGTAAATATATTTATTGGCAAAGTGATAGCAAAAAGTGCACGATTTGCATGATTTGCAAAATAGAAATTGAGCGTGCCGGAAGGCACGATTGGCGCGATTTGCGCGATGAAAATTCACTCTGAATTTGAGAGGTTTTGTTACGCGGCTTTCACGTTTTTTCTGTTGAGAACGGTTGATATTTTTATTCTCAGCGCCACGTTATTCCCTCTTTCGAAGATAAAGATTCACATTCAAGAAACTACATCAAACTAAGGTCAGAGTGGTTGGAATTTAATAACATTCAATTAAATAACGACAAAGTTACAACAATTCTAAAACAAATTTTGTCTAAATTTTCTCCATTTTCGTCGTGTACACCAACTTCGTGCGCGAGGCCTACTGTAAATCCCGATAAAGTTATTAGTGAGTAAATTAACTTTTAATAAAGATTTCGTACTCGGCTAATAAGTATGCATAACTTTTGATAAAGATACATACATGGTCATTTCAAGTTCCATAATTAGAATAACACAGAATCTCAGAACAATGATTTGCATTCTAATTATCGTTTCATTTCACAAGCACGATAAAAATATTCGCGGCCGAAGCGACGCGCCATTGTAAATGACCTTCTCAAACTCATTTGATCAGGTGGATGAGATTGGAAACCCAATGAAACACCAGTTCAAAATCACTAGTGTCAATTGTTCAATTGTTCAATTGTTTTCTCAAGATTTGGATTCCCTGATGAAACACTACAATTCGTGTTTGAAATAGTACATAAAGATCATCCGCTCATATTTTATGTGCCACCTATTATAGGCAAAAAATAAAACATATACATGTACAGTTTGAATCCCGATAACTCGAACCTCCAAGGGAAATCAGAAAAAGTTCGAGTTAGCGGGAGTTCGAGTTAGCGAGAGATGGAAACAAATGACCGGAAATTAGGGAATAAAATGGTGTTTTGCTTACATACTTAATTTCTATTCAAAGAGTTTGCATTTAATCAGGGTTTTTTTTACGGAGAAAGAGTAAAAAACGGATCAATATTTAGCAAATAAAACAGATATGGAGAAAATACTACTTTTTATAGTCTGTTAATAGGCCCTGACGCTGTTCCGTGAGTCTATTTATGTCGATGATTCTGGAGAGCTTTGTCACGTTAGATTTGAAATCATCGATTTGATCCTCCACAAACAAAGCGTATGTCTGTAAGCACATCAATGGCGTGGCACAGTTCGTGTTTTGAGGGTCGTTTCGGGGGCGGTTAATCAATTACCAAGTCATCTCGTCGAAACTCAGCAAGAATGTCACTATCACTCGGCAGCTCGGTATCAGCTGTTTGGAGTTCGTCATTCACTTCCTATCACGCTTTCAGCGTTAATTTGCAGTGATGCGAGATCTGGTGCTCTCTCTCTCAGGCTGTCAAGTTCTTCATTGAGCTCTTTGAAAGGGTCATCATCATCATTCATAGCACTTCGAGATGCCAGCTCTTTTAAAGCAGTTTTGAATTGTTGTTTCTGACACTTTGTCCCAGGCTGCAGTTAGCATATTCATTGTCAATAGGATGCTTATTTTGGGCAAAGTTTGGTTATTGTCCACCGCACGGATGAAAAGCTGAACTGTGATGGCTGTGTAGTGGGATTTTAGTGATCTAATAACTCCTTGGTCCATTGGCTGGGTCTTGGATGTCGTATTAGGAGGAAGGAACACTAAATGGATAGCTTTAAGTCCTCCAACGTGTGGGTGGGGCGGGCAGTTGTCCACAATAAGTGAAATTTTCCTGCCTTCTCCCACAAACTTTCTATCAAGCTCTCTGATCCACTCTTCAAGTAGAGCACTGTCTATCCAACTTTTCTTCTGCGATCGGCAGGGGATGTTTCTAACGCCAGTGAAACACCGTGGTCTTGCAGATTTGCCAATAACAAACATGGGCAACTTCTCGCCCACTGCATTTGCAGCAGCCATACCAGTTAGTCGTATTTTGCTGTGCTTACCACCCACGCATTTCTCAGACTTCAAATGCAAAGTTGTGTTGGGAAGAGCTTGATAAAACAAGCCAAATAAGTCAGCATTGAAAATGTCTTCAAGCTTGTAGTTGGAAATAATTGTTGGCAGAGTTGTCTCGTTCCGAGATGCGGTCATTTGAGGGGTGCATGACTTTCCTTCTCCAGCAACAGTCTTAAACGTGACAGTGTGTCTTTTTTTCCAACGGTCAAGCCAGCCATCGGAACCCTTAAAATCTTCAATCTGGAGCTCTTTCGCAAATAGAACTGCCTTCTCTTTAAGCAACGTACCGCTAACTAGAACATTTCGCTCTCTTGCATTCATAAACCACTTGTATATTGCTTTATCAAAACTTGCGCCTTTCAGCTTCAGTGTCTTTGGACTTTTACCATTCTCGAAAGCAGCTGAAATCTTCTCTTTGCTCTTGCCCACGTGGATAAAGTGTTTAAAGGAACGCCATACTTTTTTGCTACCTCTTTCTTTGCTATGCCCTTCTTAATATCTTTGAGAGCTTTGTATTTCTCCTCCAAAGATTTAGTAGCAATCTTACGCTTGAGAGACTTGTCCGACATTTCCAAGCATTATTGTTGAAATTCCTCAATGAAAGCGTACTACATGATGTGGGTTTTCACTGCAATAACCGGAAACAATGGCCAAACTAAAACATAAGGGTCTTTGTACAATTTTACAAGGTGTGAAAGTGACCGTCAAAGGAACATCCGGTTTGACTGTAAAACACTATACAGTCCAGTATTAAAATAGCATTTGAGAGCTGCTTGGAGCTGCAACTTGACGTTACCTAATGGCTTCCGTGCAAACGTCTGAAAATATCGTCTTTTACAACTTGGATTATTTTATCAAAGGATATCATGTGTACCAAGAAGTTCGGTAACGCTGTACATTCTGGCGAAGTTGTTGGACATTTAATGAAAGGCAAATCTGGCCGTTTTGCAAAGACTATTTTCTACTTTTTGCGGACCAATTAGCAGAACTCCTGCACTGTGGTGGTAACTGGCAAGGCAGTTAACCGTGGCGATGGAGAAGGCATGCAAGTGCCGTGCACGCTGCATTTCAAGGGACAGAAGAAATTTATTGACATTTAAAAAAAACAGCTAAGCGGCAAAGCTTGATGAAAACTGGTTGAATGGATCCTTTGTTTCCCTTTGATTCCTGCTGGCACCGCTTATCACGTACAATATTCTCACAGGACTGAACTGACACATTTTATGTAATGTAAACCCAAGAAACTAGAGAAGTTAACACAAAGAACACATGCTGCTTCAAAATAAATTCAATGTTCTGAAGTACGTTTTGTCTCGTTACGCCTTGATAAACGAGGTTCGAGTTCTCGAGGGTAAAATTATAAAGAAAATGACCTGAAGGGAAACAAAAATTGCTTCGAGTTAGCGGGAGGTTCGAGTTATCGAGGGTTCGAGTTACGGAGGGTAAAATTACATTAAATGTATGACGCAAATCCAGGGGAAATCAATTTTGGTTCGAGTTAGCGCGAGCTTCGAGTTACCGACGGTTCGAGTTATCGGGATTCAACTGTATATACTTACCAGATGATTCTGCCTCGAGATCCGATAAATTGCGTTCAAGTTCGAGGGCCAAAGACTCCTGTTCCGTTTCACGGAGCGCCTGAGAAAAAGCATCGAAGGCCTCATCTTGTTTCATGTCATCTTTACTGTGTCCTTAATGATGTTCTTTGACTTGTCATTGAGTTAATTTGCTCAACTTCCTCGCCTGTGGATGCTGCACTTCCATCCTGCCACCTTCCCCCCCAAATGACCTGTAATAAAACATTAACATACAGTGTATGTAACGTACAAAATCTTAGACAGACTAAGTTTTTTTTGGTATTTATGGCATGTACATTGTATAAGTAATGTACAGGCACCATTATTAACCATCTGAAATCAATAAAATGAGCATGTACATGTACTACTGTACATGTAAGTTTGAGAAGATTTATTTTACATCAAAATAATGCACAAACCAACAGCTGCTTTCATTGTTATGCAAACACTGCCAGCAGTTTTTCTGTTATCTATGGCTGTAAAAAATGTAATCAGCTACTTTATATAACTATCCTTGTTTCTGCAGACAATAACATTACAAATATTATTTGTATGGACAATATTATTACCTGACAAGACTAGCTATGAGCCTTTGCATGCATCACTGACAATGCAGGCTTCATAACACAGCCAGCAGCCCAGCCTGTCGTGCCCATTTCCAATAATGACAGACTACATCTTCCCAGAAGAACTTCACATTTGCAGGCTGCATTTTTTTCAGCTGGATGTAATGGGCATAACCATAGATTTCTCCCTGGTACATGTTAACTGCCCATTGAGCCAAGCCATGTCTGCATCCTGCAATCTCTAATCCCGACTCGTCCTGCTTGGTCTTCTTCTTTAGCTTATTTCCTGCTGCTTTCGAGTGTGTTTCACCACATTTGTTCTCATTGTTGGAAGAAGTGGTTGTAGTGTTCATTCTTTGCCTTGGTTTTTAGTCGACTGAGTAGGTTTGAGTATTGTTTATATTTTTTTACCTTTCGTGGTTCTTTACTTAAGAAGTGGGAATGGTAATTTTTTTTGCTTAATTTTTATTGATGCAAGTAGTCCTTTTGATATCCAGGGTTTAGCCTGTAGTTGGAAATAATTGTTGGCAGAGTTGTCTCGTCCCAAGATGCGGTCATTTGAGGGGTGCATGACTTTCCTTCTCCAGCAACAGTCTTAAACGTGACAGTGTGTCTTTTTTTCCAACGGTCAAGCCAGCCATCGGAACCCATAAAATCTTCAATCTGGAGCTCTTTCGCAAATAGAACTGCCTTCTCTTTAAGCAACGTACCGCTAACTGGAACATTTCGCCCTCTTGCATTCATAAACCACTTGTATATCGCTTTATCTAAAGATTCGAAACTTGCGCCTTTCAGCTTCAGTGTCTTTGGACTTTTACCATTCTCGAAAGCAGCTGAAATCTTCTCTTTGCTCTTCGCCCACGTGGATAAAGTGTATAAAGGAACGCCATACTTTTTTGCTACCTCTTTCTTTGCTACGCCCTTCTCAATGTCTTTGAGAGCTTTGTATTTCTCCTCCAAAGATTTAGTAGCAATCTTACGCTTGAGAGACTTCTCCGACATTTCCAAGCATTATTGTTGAAATTCCTCAATGAAAGCGTACTGCATGATGCGGGTTTTCACTGCAATAACCGGAAACAATGGCCAAACTAAAACATAAGGGTCTTTGTACAATTTTACAAGGTGTGAAAGTGACCGTCAAAGGAACATCCGGTTTGACTGTAAAACACTACAGTCCAGTATTAAAATAGCATTTGAGAGCTGCTTGGAGCTGCAACTTGACGTTACCTAATGGCTTCCGTGTAAACGTCTGAAAATATCGTCTTTTACAACCTGGATTCTTTTATCAAAGGATATCATGTGTACCAAGAAGTTTGGTCCCCGGAGCTTCTTGAGGAGCTAAACGCTGTACCAGAACCAATCAATAGTGTCGACAAGTATGCGGTATGTGTGCTACATTCTGGCGAAGTTGTTGGACATTTAATGAAAGGCAAATCTGGCCGTTTTGCAAAGACTATTTTCTACTTTTTGCGGGCCAATAAGCAGAACTCCTGCATTGTGGTGGTAACTGGCAAGGCAGTTAACCGTGGCGATGGAGAAGGCATGCAAGTGCCGTGCACGCTGCATTTCAAGGGACAGAAGAAATTTATTGACATTTTAAAGAAACAGCTAAGCGGCAAAGCTTGATGAAATCTGGTTGAATGGATCCTTTGTTTCCCTTTGATTCCTGCTGACACCGCTTATCACGTACAATATTCTCACAGGACTGAACTGACACGTTTTATGTAACGTAAAACCAAGAAACTAGAGAAGTTAACACAAAGAATACATGCTGCTTCAAAATAAATTCAATGTTCTGAAGTACGTTTTGTCTCGTTACGTCTTGATAAACGAGGTTCGAGTTCTCGAGGGTAAAATTATAAAGAAAATGACCTGAAGGGAAACAAAAATTGGTTCGAGTTAGCGGGAGGTTCGAGTTATCGAGGGTTCGAGTTACGGAGGGTAAAATTACCTTAAATGTATGACGCAAATCCAGGGGAAATCAATTTTGGTTCGAGTTAGCGCGAGCTTCGAGTTACCGACGGTTCGAGTTATCGGGATTCAACTGTATATACTTACCAGATGATTCTGCCTCGAGATCCGATAAATTGCGTTCAAGTTCGAGGGCCAAAGACTCCTGTTCCGTTTCACGGAGCGCCTGAGAAAAAGCATCGAAGGCCTCATCTTGTTTCATGTCATCTTTACTGTGTCCTTAATGATGTTCTTTGACTTGTCATTGAGTTAATTTGCTCAACTTCCTCGCCTGTGGATGCTGCACTTCCATCCTGCCACCTCCCCCCCCAAATGACCTGTAATAAAACATTAACATACAGTGTATGTAACGTACAAAATCTTAGACAGACTAATTTTTTTTTGGTATTTATGGCATGTACATTGTATAAGTAATGTACAGGCACCATTATTAACCATCTGAAATCAATAAAATGAACATGTACATGTACTACTGTACATGTAAGTTTGAGAAGATTTATTTTACATCAAAATAATGCACAAACCAACAGCTGCTTTCATTGTTATGCAAACACTGCCAGCAGTTTTTCTGTTATCTATGGCTGTAAAAAATGTAATCAGCTACTTTATATAACTATCCTTGTTTCTGCAGACAATAACATTACAAATATTATTTGTATGGACAATATTATTACCTGACAAGACTAGCTATGAGCCTTTGCATGCATCACTGACAATGCAGGCTTCATAACACAGCCAGCAGCCCAGCCTGTCGTGCCCATTTCCAATAATGACAGACTACATCTTCCCAGAAGAACTTCACATTTGCAGGCTGCATTTTTTTCAGCTGGATGTAATGGGCATAACCATAGATTTCTCCCTGGTACATGTTAACTGCCCATTGAGCCAAGCCATGTCTGCATCCTGCAATGTCTAATCCCGACTCGTCCTGCTTGGTCTTCTTCTTTAGCTTATTTCCTGCTGCTTTCGAGTGTGTTTCACCACATTTGTTCTCATTGTTGGAAGAAGTGGTTGTAGTGTTCATTCTTTGCCTTGGTTTTTAGTCGACTGAGTAGGTTTGAGTATTGTTTATATTTTTTTACCTTTCGTGGTTCTTTACTTAAGAAGTGGGAATGGTAAATTTTTTTGCTTAATTTTTATTGATGCAAGTAGTCCTTTTGATATCCAGGGTTTAGCCTGTAGTTGGAAATAATTGTTGGCAGAGTTGTCTCGTCCCAAGATGCGGTCATTTGAGGGGTGCATGACTTTCCTTCTCCAGCAACAGTCTTAAACGTGACAGTGTGTCTTTTTTTCCAACGGTCAAGCCAGCCATCGGAACCCATAAAATCTTCAATCTGGAGCTCTTTCGCAAATAGAACTGCCTTCTCTTTAAGCAACGTACCGCTAACTGGAACATTTCGCCCTCTTGCATTCATAAACCACTTGTATATCGCTTTATCTAAAGATTCGAAACTTGCGCCTTTCAGCTTCAGTGTCTTTGGACTTTTACCATTCTCGAAAGCAGCTGAAATCTTCTCTTTGCTCTTCGCCCACGTGGATAAAGTGTATAAAGGAACGCCATACTTTTTTGCTACCTCTTTCTTTGCTACGCCCTTCTCAATGTCTTTGAGAGCTTTGTATTTCTCCTCCAAAGATTTAGTAGCAATCTTACGCTTGAGAGACTTCTCCGACATTTCCAAGCATTATTGTTGAAATTCCTCAATGAAAGCGTACTGCATGATGCGGGTTTTCACTGCAATAACCGGAAACAATGGCCAAACTAAAACATAAGGGTCTTTGTACAATTTTACAAGGTGTGAAAGTGACCGTCAAAGGAACATCCGGTTTGACTGTAAAACACTACAGTCCAGTATTAAAATAGCATTTGAGAGCTGCTTGGAGCTGCAACTTGACGTTACCTAATGGCTTCCGTGTAAACGTCTGAAAATATCGTCTTTTACAACCTGGATTCTTTTATCAAAGGATATCATGTGTACCAAGAAGTTTGGTCCCCGGAGCTTCTTGAGGAGCTAAACGCTGTACCAGAACCAATCAATAGTGTCGACAAGTATGCGGTATGTGTGCTACATTCTGGCGAAGTTGTTGGACATTTAATGAAAGGCAAATCTGGCCGTTTTGCAAAGACTATTTTCTACTTTTTGCGGGCCAATAAGCAGAACTCCTGCATTGTGGTGGTAACTGGCAAGGCAGTTAACCGTGGCGATGGAGAAGGCATGCAAGTGCCGTGCACGCTGCATTTCAAGGGACAGAAGAAATTTATTGACATTTTAAAGAAACAGCTAAGCGGCAAAGCTTGATGAAATCTGGTTGAATGGATCCTTTGTTTCCCTTTGATTCCTGCTGACACCGCTTATCACGTACAATATTCTCACAGGACTGAACTGACACGTTTTATGTAACGTAAAACCAAGAAACTAGAGAAGTTAACACAAAGAATACATGCTGCTTCAAAATAAATTCAATGTTCTGAAGTACGTTTTGTCTCGTTACGTCTTGATAAACGAGGTTCGAGTTCTCGAGGGTAAAATTATAAAGAAAATGACCTGAAGGGAAACAAAAATTGCTTCGAGTTAGCGGGAGGTTCGAGTTATCGAGGGTTCGAGTTACGGAGGGTAAAATTACCTTAAATGTATGACGCAAATCCAGGGGAAATCAATTTTGGTTCGAGTTAGCGCGAGCTTCGAGTTACCGACGGTTCGAGTTATCGGGATTCAACTGTATATACTTACCAGATGATTCTGCCTCGAGATCCGATAAATTGCGTTCAAGTTCGAGGGCCAAAGACTCCTGTTCCGTTTCACGGAGCGCCTGAGAAAAAGCATCGAAGGCCTCATCTTGTTTCATGTCATCTTTACTGTGTCCTTAATGATGTTCTTTGACTTGTCATTGAGTTAATTTGCTCAACTTCCTCGCCTGTGGATGCTGCACTTCCATCCTGCCACCTCCCCCCCCAAATGACCTGTAATAAAACATTAACATACAGTGTATGTAACGTACAAAATCTTAGACAGACTAATTTTTTTTTGGTATTTATGGCATGTACATTGTATAAGTAATGTACAGGCACCATTATTAACCATCTGAAATCAATAAAATGAACATGTACATGTACTACTGTACATGTAAGTTTGAGAAGATTTATTTTACATCAAAATAATGCACAAACCAACAGCTGCTTTCATTGTTATGCAAACACTGCCAGCAGTTTTTCTGTTATCTATGGCTGTAAAAAATGTAATCAGCTACTTTATATAACTATCCTTGTTTCTGCAGACAATAACATTACAAATATTATTTGTATGGACAATATTATTACCTGACAAGACTAGCTATGAGCCTTTGCATGCATCACTGACAATGCAGGCTTCATAACACAGCCAGCAGCCCAGCCTGTCGTGCCCATTTCCAATAATGACAGACTACATCTTCCCAGAAGAACTTCACATTTGCAGGCTGCATTTTTTTCAGCTGGATGTAATGGGCATAACCATAGATTTCTCCCTGGTACATGTTAACTGCCCATTGAGCCAAGCCATGTCTGCATCCTGCAATGTCTAATCCCGACTCGTCCTGCTTGGTCTTCTTCTTTAGCTTATTTCCTGCTGCTTTCGAGTGTGTTTCACCACATTTGTTCTCATTGTTGGAAGAAGTGGTTGTAGTGTTCATTCTTTGCCTTGGTTTTTAGTCGACTGAGTAGGTTTGAGTATTGTTTATATTTTTTTACCTTTCGTGGTTCTTTACTTAAGAAGTGGGAATGGTAAATTTTTTTGCTTAATTTTTATTGATGCAAGTAGTCCTTTTGATATCCAGGGTTTAGCCTGTAGTTGGAAATAATTGTTGGCAGAGTTGTCTCGTCCCAAGATGCGGTCATTTGAGGGGTGCATGACTTTCCTTCTCCAGCAACAGTCTTAAACGTGACAGTGTGTCTTTTTTTCCAACGGTCAAGCCAGCCATCGGAACCCATAAAATCTTCAATCTGGAGCTCTTTCGCAAATAGAACTGCCTTCTCTTTAAGCAACGTACCGCTAACTGGAACATTTCGCCCTCTTGCATTCATAAACCACTTGTATATCGCTTTATCTAAAGATTCGAAACTTGCGCCTTTCAGCTTCAGTGTCTTTGGACTTTTACCATTCTCGAAAGCAGCTGAAATCTTCTCTTTGCTCTTCGCCCACGTGGATAAAGTGTATAAAGGAACGCCATACTTTTTTGCTACCTCTTTCTTTGCTACACCCTTCTCAATGTCTTTGAGAGCTTTGTATTTCTCCTCCAAAGATTTAGTAGCAATCTTACGCTTGAGAGACTTCTCCGACATTTCCAAGCATTATTGTTGAAATTCCTCAATGAAAGCGTACTGCATGATGCGGGTTTTCACTGCAATAACCGGAAACAATGGCCAAACTAAAACATAAGGGTCTTTGTACAATTTTACAAGGTGTGAAAGTGACCGTCAAAGGAACATCCGGTTTGACTGTAAAACACTACAGTCCAGTATTAAAATAGCATTTGAGAGCTGCTTGGAGCTGCAACTTGACGTTACCTAATGGCTTCCGTGTAAACGTCTGAAAATATCGTCTTTTACAACCTGGATTCTTTTATCAAAGGATATCATGTGTACCAAGAAGTTTGGTCCCCGGAGCTTCTTGAGGAGCTAAACGCTGTACCAGAACCAATCAATAGTGTCGACAAGTATGCGGTATGTGTGCTACATTCTGGCGAAGTTGTTGGACATTTAATGAAAGGCAAATCTGGCCGTTTTGCAAAGACAATTTTCTACTTTTTGCGGGTCAATAAGCAGAACTCCTGCATTGTGGTGGTAACTGGCAAGACAGTTAACCGTGGCGATGGAGAAGGCATGCAAGTGCCGTGCACGCTGCATTTCAAGGGACAGAAGAAATTTATTGACATTTTAAAGAAACAGCTAAGCGGCAAAGCTTGATGAAATCTGGTTGAATGGATCCTTTGTTTCCCTTTGATTCCTGCTGACACCGCTTATCACGTACAATATTCTCACAGGACTGAACTGACACGTTTTATGTAACGTAAAACCAAGAAACTAGAGAAGTTAACACAAAGAATACATGCTGCTTCAAAATAAATTCAATGTTCTGAAGTACGTTTTGTCTCGTTACGTCTTGATAAACGAGGTTCGAGTTCTCGAGGGTAAAATTATAAAGAAAATGACCTGAAGGGAAACAAAAATTGCTTCGAGTTAGCGGGAGGTTCGAGTTATCGAGGGTTCGAGTTACGGAGGGTAAAATTACCTTAAATGTATGACGCAAATCCAGGGGAAATCAATTTTGGTTCGAGTTAGCGCGAGCTTCGAGTTACCGACGGTTCGAGTTATCGGGATTCAACTGTATATACTTACCAGATGATTCTGCCTCGAGATCCGATAAATTGCGTTCAAGTTCGAGGGCCAAAGACTCCTGTTCCGTTTCACGGAGCGCCTGAGAAAAAGCATCGAAGGCCTCATCTTGTTTCATGTCATCTTTACTGTGTCCTTAATGATGTTCTTTGACTTGTCATTGAGTTAATTTGCTCAACTTCCTCGCCTGTGGATGCTGCACTTCCATCCTGCCACCTCCCCCCCCAAATGACCTGTAATAAAACATTAACATACAGTGTATGTAACGTACAAAATCTTAGACAGACTAAATTTTTTTTGGTATTTATGGCATGTACATTGTATAAGTAATGTACAGGCACCATTATTAACCATCTGAAATCAATAAAATGAACATGTACATGTACTACTGTACATGTAAGTTTGAGAAGATTTATTTTACATCAAAATAATGCACAAACCAACAGCTGCTTTCATTGTTATGCAAACACTGCCAGCAGTTTTTCTGTTATCTATGGCTGTAAAAAATGTAATCAGCTACTTTATATAACTATCCTTGTTTCTGCAGACAATAACATTACAAATATTATTTGTATGGACAATATTATTACCTGACAAGACTAGCTATGAGCCTTTGCATGCATCACTGACAATGCAGGCTTCATAACACAGCCAGCAGCCCAGCCTGTCGTGCCCATTTCCAATAATGACAGACTACATCTTCCCAGAAGAAATTCACATTTGCAGGCTGCATTTTTTTCAGCTGGATGTAATGGGCATAACCATAGATTTCTCCCTGGTACATGTTAACTGCCCATTGAGCCAAGCCATGTCTGCATCCTGCAATCTCTAATCCCGACTCGTCCTGCTTGGTCTTCTTCTTTAGCTTATTTCCTGCTGCTTTCGAGTGTGTTTCACCACATTTGTTCTCATTGTTGGAAGAAGTGGTTGTAGTGTTCATTCTTTGCCTTGGTTTTTAGTCGACTGAGTAGGTTTGAGTATTGTTTATATTTTTTTACCTTTCGTGGTTCTTTACTTAAGAAGTGGGAATGGTAAATTTTTTTGCTTAATTTTTATTGATGCAAGTAGTCCTTTTGATATCCAGGGTTTAGCCTGTAGTTGGAAATAATTGTTGGCAGAGTTGTCTCGTCCCAAGATGCGGTCATTTGAGGGGTGCATGACTTTCCTTCTCCAGCAACAGTCTTAAACGTGACAGTGTGTCTTTTTTTCCAACGGTCAAGCCAGCCATCGGAACCCATAAAATCTTCAATCTGGAGCTCTTTCGCAAATAGAACTGCCTTCTCTTTAAGCAACGTACCGCTAACTGGAACATTTCGCCCTCTTGCATTCATAAACCACTTGTATATCGCTTTATCTAAAGATTCGAAACTTGCGCCTTTCAGCTTCAGTGTCTTTGGACTTTTACCATTCTCGAAAGCAGCTGAAATCTTCTCTTTGCTCTTCGCCCACGTGGATAAAGTGTATAAAGGAACGCCATACTTTTTTGCTACCTCTTTCTTTGCTACGCCCTTCTCAATGTCTTTGAGAGCTTTGTATTTCTCCTCCAAAGATTTAGTAGCAATCTTACGCTTGAGAGACTTCTCCGACATTTCCAAGCATTATTGTTGAAATTCCTCAATGAAAGCGTACTGCATGATGCGGGTTTTCACTGCAATAACCGGAAACAATGGCCAAACTAAAACATAAGGGTCTTTGTACAATTTTACAAGGTGTGAAAGTGACCGTCAAAGGAACATCCGGTTTGACTGTAAAACACTACAGTCCAGTATTAAAATAGCATTTGAGAGCTGCTTGGAGCTGCAACTTGACGTTACCTAATGGCTTCCGTGTAAACGTCTGAAAATATCGTCTTTTACAACCTGGATTCTTTTATCAAAGGATATCATGTGTACCAAGAAGTTTGGTCCCCGGAGCTTCTTGAGGAGCTAAACGCTGTACCAGAACCAATCAATAGTGTCGACAAGTATGCGGTATGTGTGCTACATTCTGGCGAAGTTGTTGGACATTTAATGAAAGGCAAATCTGGCCGTTTTGCAAAGACAATTTTCTACTTTTTGCGGGTCAATAAGCAGAACTCCTGCATTGTGGTGGTAACTGGCAAGACAGTTAACCGTGGCGATGGAGAAGGCATGCAAGTGCCGTGCACGCTGCATTTCAAGGGACAGAAGAAATTTATTGACATTTTAAAGAAACAGCTAAGCGGCAAAGCTTGATGAAATCTGGTTGAATGGATCCTTTGTTTCCCTTTGATTCCTGCTGACACCGCTTATCACGTACAATATTCTCACAGGACTGAACTGACACGTTTTATGTAACGTAAAACCAAGAAACTAGAGAAGTTAACACAAAGAATACATGCTGCTTCAAAATAAATTCAATGTTCTGAAGTACGTTTTGTCTCGTTACGTCTTGATAAACGAGGTTCGAGTTCTCTAGGGTAAAATTATAAAGAAAATGACCTGAAGGGAAACAAAAATTGCTTCGAGTTAGCGGGAGGTTCGAGTTATCGAGGGTTCGAGTTACGGAGGGTAAAATTACCTTAAATGTATGACGCAAATCCAGGGGAAATCAATTTTGGTTCGAGTTAGCGCGAGCTTCGAGTTACCGACGGTTCGAGTTATCGGGATTCAACTGTATATACTTACCAGATGATTCTGCCTCGAGATCCGATAAATTGCGTTGAAGTTCGAGGGCCAAAGACTCCTGTTCCGTTTCACGGAGCGCCTGAGAAAAAGCATCGAAGGCCTCATCTTGTTTCATGTCATCTTTACTGTGTCCTTAATGATGTTCTTTGACTTGTCATTGAGTTAATTTGCTCAACTTCCTCGCCTGTGGATGCTGCACTTCCATCCTGCCACCTTCCCCCCCAAATGACCTGTAATAAAACATTAACATACAGTGTATGTAACGTACAAAATCTTAGACAGACTAAGTTTTTTTTGGTATTTATGGCATGTACATTGTATAAGTAATGTACAGGCACCATTATTAACCATCTGAAATCAATAAAATGAGCATGTACATGTACTACTGTACATGTAAGTTTGAGAAGATTTATTTTACATCAAAATAATGCACAAACCAACAGCTGCTTTCATTGTTATGCAAACACTGCCAGCAGTTTTTCTGTTATCTATGGCTGTAAAAAATGTAATCAGCTACTTTATATAACTATCCTTGTTTCTGCAGACAATAACATTACAAATATTATTTGTATGGACAATATTATTACCTGACAAGACTAGCTATGAGCTTTTGCATGCATCACTGACAATGCAGGCTTCATAACACAGCCAGCAGCCCAGCCTGTCGTGCCCATTTCCAATAATGACAGACTACATCTTCCCAGAAGAACTTCACATTTGCAGGCTGCATTTTTTTTCAGCTGGATGTAATGGGCATAACCATAGATTTCTCCCTGGTACATGTTAACTGCCCATTGAGCCAAGCCATGTCTGCATCCTGCAATCTCTAATCCCGACTCGTCCTGCTTGGTCTTCTTCTTTAGCTTATTTCCTGCTGCTTTCGAGTGTGTTTCACCACATTTGTTCTCATTGTTGGAAGAAGTGGTTGTAGTGTTCATTCTTTGCCTTGGTTTTTAGTCGACTGAGTAGGTTTGAGTATTGTTCATATTTTTTTACCTTTCGTGGTTCTTTACTTAAGAAGTGGGAATGGTAATTTTTTTTGCTTAATTTTTATTGTTGCAAGTAGTCCTTTTGATATCCAGGGTTTAGCCTGTAGTTGGAAATAATTGTTGGCAGAGTTGTCTCGTCCCAAGATGCCGTCATTTGAGGGGTGCATGACTTTCCTTCTCCAGCAACAGTCTTAAACGTGACAGTGTGTCTTTTTTTCCGCCAGCCATCGGAACCCATAAAATCTTCAATCTGTAGCTCTTTCGCAAATAGAACTGCCTTCTCTTTAAGCAACGTACCGCTAACTGGAACATTTCGCCCTCTTGCATTCATAAACCACTTGTATATCGCTTTATCTAAAGATTCGAAACTTGCGCCTTTCAGCTTCAGTGTCTTTGGACTTTTACCATTCTCGAAAGCAGCTGAAATCTTCTCTTTGCTCTTCGCCCACGTGGATAAAGTGTATCAAGGAACGCCATACTTTTTTGCTACCTCTTTCTTTGCTACGCCCTTCTCAATGTCTTTGAGAGCTTTGTATTTCTCCTCCAAAGATTTAGTAGCAATCTTACGCTTGAGAGACTTCTCCGACATTTCCAAGCATTATTGTTGAAATTCCTCAATGAAAGCGTACTGCATGATGCGGGTTTTCACTGCAATAACCGGAAACAATGGCCAAACTAAAACATAAGGGTCTTTGTACAATTTTACAAGGTGTGAAAGTGACCGTCAAAGGAACATCCGGTTTGACTGTAAAACACTACAGTCCAGTATTAAAATAGCATTTGAGAGCTGCTTGGAGCTGCAACTTGACGTTACCTAATGGCTTCCGTGTAAACGTCTGAAAATATCGTCTTTTACAACCTGGATTCTTTTATCAAAGGATATCATGTGTACCAAGAAGTTTGGTCCCCGGAGCTTCTTGAGGAGCTAAACGCTGTACCAGAACCAATCAATAGTGTCGACAAGTATGCGGTATGTGTGCTACATTCTGGCGAAGTTGTTGGACATTTAATGAAAGGCAAATCTGGCCGTTTTGCAAAGACTATTTTCTACTTTTTGCGGGCCAATAAGCAGAACTCCTGCATTGTGGTGGTAACTGGCAAGGCAGTTAACCGTGGCGATGGAGAAGGCATGCAAGTGCCGTGCACGCTGCATTTCAAGGGATAGAAGAAATTTATTGACATTTTAAAGAAACAGCTAAGCGGCAAAGCTTGATGAAATCTGGTTGAATGGATCCTTTGTTTCCCTTTGATTCCTGCTGACACCGCTTATCACGTACAATATTCTCACAGGACTGAACTGACACGTTTTATGTAACGTAAAACCAAGAAACTAGAGAAGTTAACACAAAGAATACATGCTGCTTCAAAATAAATTCAATGTTCTGAAGTACGTTTTGTCTCGTTACGTCTTGATAAACGAGGTTCGAGTTCTCGAGGGTAAAATTATAAAGAAAATGACCTGAAGGGAAACAAAAATTGCTTCGAGTTAGCGGGAGGTTCGAGTTATCGAGGGTTCGAGTTACGGAGGGTAAAATTACCTTAAATGTATGACGCAAATCCAGGGGAAATCAATTTTGGTTCGAGTTAGCGCGAGCTTCGAGTTACCGACGGTTCGAGTTATCGGGATTCAACTGTATATACTTACCAGATGATTCTGCCTCGAGATCCGATAAATTGCGTTCAAGTTCGAGGGCCAAAGACTCCTGTTCCGTTTCACGGAGCGCCTGAGAAAAAGCATCGAAGGCCTCATCTTGTTTCATGTCATCTTTACTGTGTCCTTAATGATGTTCTTTGACTTGTCATTGAGTTAATTTGCTCAACTTCCTCGCCTGTGGATGCTGCACTTCCATCCTGCCACCTCCCCCCCCAAATGACCTGTAATAAAACATTAACATACAGTGTATGTAACGTACAAAATCTTAGACAGACTAAGTTTTTTTTGGTATTTATGGCATGTACATTGTATAAGTAATGTACAGGCACCATTATTAACCATCTGAAATCAATAAAATGAGCATGTACATGTACTACTGTACATGTAAGTTTGAGAAGATTTATTTTACATCAAAATAATGCACAAACCAACAGCTGCTTTCATTGTTATGCAAACACTGCCAGCAGTTTTTCTGTTATCTATGGCTGTAAAAAATGTAATCAGCTACTTTATATAACTATCCTTGTTTCTGCAGACAATAACATTACAAATATTATTTGTATGGACAATATTATTACCTGACAAGACTAGCTATGAGCCTTTGCATGCATCACTGACAATGCAGGCTTCATAACACAGCCAGCAGCCCAGCCTGTCGTGCCCATTTCCAATAATGACAGACTACATCTTTCCAGAAGAACTTCACATTTGCAGGCTGCATTTTTTTCAGCTGGATGTAATGGGCATAACCATAGATTTCTCCCTGGTACATGTTAACTGCCCATTGAGCCAAGCCATGTCTGCATCCTGCAATCTCTAATCCCGACTCGTCCTGCTTGGTCTTCTTCTTTAGCTTATTTCCTGCTGCTTTCGAGTGTGTTTCACCACATTTGTTCTCATTGTTGGAAGAAGTGGTTGTAGTGTTCATTCTTTGCCTTGGTTTTTAGTCGACTGAGTAGGTTTGAGTATTGTTTATATTTTTTTACCTTTCGTGGTTCTTTACTTAAGAAGTGGGAATGGTAAATTTTTTTGCTTAATTTTTATTGATGCAAGTAGTCCTTTTGATATCCAGGGTTTAGCTTGTAGTTGGAAATAATTGTTGGCAGACTTGTCTCGTCCCAAGATGCGGTCATTTGAGGGGTGCATGACTTTCCTTCTCCAGCAACAGTCTTAAACGTGACAGTGTGTCTTTTTTTCCAACGGTCAAGCCAGCCATCGGAACCCATAAAATCTTCAATCTGGAGCTCTTTCGCAAATAGAACTGCCTTCTCTTTAAGCAACGTACCGCTAACTGGAACATTTCGCCCTCTTGCATTCATAAACCACTTGTATATCGCTTTATCTAAAGATTCGAAACTTGCGCCTTTCAGCTTCAGTGTCTTTGGACTTTTACCATTCTCGAAAGCAGCTGAAATCTTCTCTTTGCTCTTCGCCCACGTGGATAAAGTGTATAAAGGAACGCCATACTTTTTTGCTACCTCTTTCTTTGCTACGCCCTTCTCAATGTCTTTGAGAGCTTTGTATTTCTCCTCCAAAGATTTAGTAGCAATCTTACGCTTGAGAGACTTCTCCGACATTTCCAAGCATTATTTTTGAAATTCCTCAATGAAAGCGTACTGCATGATGCGGGTTTTCACTGCAATAACCGGAAACAATGGCCAAACTAAAACATAAGGGTCTTTGTACAATTTTACAAGGTGTGAAAGTGACCGTCAAAGGAACATCCGGTTTGACTGTAAAACACTACAGTCCAGTATTAAAATAGCATTTGAGAGCTGCTTGGAGCTGCAACTTGACGTTACCTAATGGCTTCCGTGTAAACGTCTGAAAATATCGTCTTTTACAACCTGGATTCTTTTATCAAAGGATATCATGTGTACCAAGAAGTTTGGTCCCCGGAGCTTCTTGAGGAGCTAAACGCTGTACCAGAACCAATCAATAGTGTCGACAAGTATGCGGTATGTGTGCTACATTCTGGCGAAGTTGTTGGACATTTAATGAAAGGCAAATCTGGCCGTTTTGCAAAGACAATTTTCTACTTTTTGCGGGTCAATAAGCAGAACTCCTGCATTGTGGTGGTAACTGGCAAGACAGTTAACCGTGGCGATGGAGAAGGCATGCAAGTGCCGTGCACGCTGCATTTCAAGGGACAGAAGAAATTTATTGACATTTTAAAGAAACAGCTAAGCGGCAAAGCTTGATGAAATCTGGTTGAATGGATCCTTTGTTTCCCTTTGATTCCTGCTGACACCGCTTATCACGTACAATATTCTCACAGGACTGAACTGACACGTTTTATGTAACGTAAAACCAAGAAACTAGAGAAGTTAACACAAAGAATACATGCTGCTTCAAAATAAATTCAATGTTCTGAAGTACGTTTTGTCTCGTTACGTCTTGATAAACGAGGTTCGAGTTCTCTAGGGTAAAATTATAAAGAAAATGACCTGAAGGGAAACAAAAATTGCTTCGAGTTAGCGGGAGGTTCGAGTTATCGAGGGTTCGAGTTACGGAGGGTAAAATTACCTTAAATGTATGACGCAAATCCAGGGGAAATCAATTTTGGTTCGAGTTAGCGCGAGCTTCGAGTTATCGGGATTCAACTGTATATACTTACCAGATGATTCTGCCTCGAGATCCGATAAATTGCGTTCAAGTTCGAGGGCCAAAGACTCCTGTTCCGTTTCACGGAGCGCCTGAGAAAAAGCATCGAAGGCCTCATCTTGTTTCATGTCATCTTTACTGTGTCCTTAATGATGTTCTTTGACTTGTCATTGAGTTAATTTGCTCAACTTCCTCGCCTGTGGATGCTGCACTTCCATCCTGCCACCTTCCCCCCCAAATGACCTGTAATAAAACATTAACATACAGTGTATGTAACGTACAAAATCTTAGACAGACTAAGTTTTTTTTGGTATTTATGGCATGTACATTGTATAAGTAATGTACAGGCACCATTATTAACCATCTGAAATCAATAAAATGAGCATGTACATGTACTACTGTACATGTAAGTTTGAGAAGATTTATTTTACATCAAAATAATGCACAAACCAACAGCTGCTTTCATTGTTATGCAAACACTGCCAGCAGTTTTTCTGTTATCTATGGCTGTAAAAAATGTAATCAGCTACTTTATATAACTATCCTTGTTTCTGCAGACAATAACATTACAAATATTATTTGTATGGACAATATTATTACCTGACAAGACTAGCTATGAGCCTTTGCATGCATCACTGACAATGCAGGCTTCATAACACAGCCAGCAGCCCAGCCTGTCGTGCCCATTTCCAATAATGACAGACTACATCTTCCCAGAAGAACTTCACATTTGCAGGCTGCATTTTTTTCAGCTGGATGTAATGGGCATAACCATAGATTTCTCCCTGGTACATGTTAACTGCCCATTGAGCCAAGCCATGTCTGCATCCTGCAATCTCTAATCCCGACTCGTCCTGCTTGGTCTTCTTCTTTAGCTTATTTCCTGCTGCTTTCGAGTGTGTTTCACCACATTTGTTCTCATTGTTGGAAGAAGTGGTTGTAGTGTTCATTCTTTGCCTTGGTTTTTAGTCGACTGAGTAGGTTTGAGTATTGTTTATATTTTTTTACCTTTCGTGGTTCTTTACTTAAAGGAGAACTAAACCCTAAAATCAACCCAACGTCTTTACAAAGATGTATTCTAAAGAAATAAGTTCTGATATTTTATTTTTCTGTGTTGCGCGTCTATGAGGAGAAAATTAGTCTCCAAGTTCGATTTTCCGCTGAAGAATCTATATTGTGTGGCGGCTCAATTCAGTGCAAATTTCCCCATAACGTACGTCACACATACCAAGGAAAAACGATCACACCTCTAGCACAAAGAAAACACAATGGTCCGCAATTAGAAGCCATTAGGCCTGCTATTCAATGTAGGGGACGGCATGGCAAAACTAATTTATTCCCCGTATACTACGTCACAAATTACAAGACTTGAGCCGTCTGTACATACCGGAGGCTGTGAGGAAGGTTTTCGGATTTTCTCTTGCTAGACGCGCAACACAGAAAAATTAAATGGCAGAACCTATTTATTTCGAATACATGTTTGTATAGACATTGGGTTGATTTTAGGGTTGAGTTCCCCTTTAAGAAGTGGGAATGGTAAATTTTTTTGCTTAATTTTTATTGATGCAAGTAGTCCTTTTGATATCCAGGGTTTAGCCTGTAGTTGGAAATAATTGTTGGCAGAGTTGTCTCGTCCCAAGATGCGGTCATTTGAGGGGTGCATGACTTTCCTTCTCCAGCAACAGTCTTAAACGTGACAGTGTGTCTTTTTTTCCAACGGTCAAGCCAGCCATCGGAACCCATAAAATCTTCAATCTGGAGCTCTTTCGCAAATAGAACTGCCTTCTCTTTAAGCAACGTACCGCTAACTGGAACATTTCGCCCTCTTGCATTCATAAACCACTTGTATATCGCTTTATCTAAAGATTCGAAACTTGCGCCTTTCAGCTTCAGTGTCTTTGGACTTTTACCATTCTCGAAAGCAGCTGAAATCTTCTCTTTGCTCTTCGCCCACGTGGATAAAGTGTATAAAGGAACGCCATACTTTTTTGCTACCTCTTTCTTTGCTACGCCCTTCTCAATGTCTTTGAGAGCTTTGTATTTCTCCTCCAAAGATTTAGTAGCAATCTTACGCTTGAGAGACTTCTCCGACATTTCCAAGCATTATTTTTGAAATTCCTCAATGAAAGCGTACTGCATGATGCGGGTTTTCACTGCAATAACCGGAAACAATGGCCAAACTAAAACATAAGGGTCTTTGTACAATTTTACAAGGTGTGAAAGTGACCGTCAAAGGAACATCCGGTTTGACTGTAAAACACTACAGTCCAGTATTAAAATAGCATTTGAGAGCTGCTTGGAGCTGCAACTTGACGTTACCTAATGGCTTCCGTGTAAACGTCTGAAAATATCGTCTTTTACAACCTGGATTCTTTTATCAAAGGATATCATGTGTACCAAGAAGTTTGGTCCCCGGAGCTTCTTGAGGAGCTAAACGCTGTACCAGAACCAATCAATAGTGTCGACAAGTATGCGGTATGTGTGCTACATTCTGGCGAAGTTGTTGGACATTTAATGAAAGGCAAATCTGGCCGTTTTGCAAAGACAATTTTCTACTTTTTGCGGGTCAATAAGCAGAACTCCTGCATTGTGGTGGTAACTGGCAAGACAGTTAACCGTGGCGATGGAGAAGGCATGCAAGTGCCGTGCACGCTGCATTTCAAGGGACAGAAGAAATTTATTGACATTTTAAAGAAACAGCTAAGCGGCAAAGCTTGATGAAATCTGGTTGAATGGATCCTTTGTTTCCCTTTGATTCCTGCTGACACCGCTTATCACGTACAATATTCTCACAGGACTGAACTGACACGTTTTATGTAACGTAAAACCAAGAAACTAGAGAAGTTAACACAAAGAATACATGCTGCTTCAAAATAAATTCAATGTTCTGAAGTACGTTTTGTCTCGTTACGTCTTGATAAACGAGGTTCGAGTTCTCTAGGGTAAAATTATAAAGAAAATGACCTGAAGGGAAACAAAAATTGCTTCGAGTTAGCGGGAGGTTCGAGTTATCGAGGGTTCGAGTTACGGAGGGTAAAATTACCTTAAATGTATGACGCAAATCCAGGGGAAATCAATTTTGGTTCGAGTTAGCGCGAGCTTCGAGTTATCGGGATTCAACTGTATATACTTACCAGATGATTCTGCCTCGAGATCCGATAAATTGCGTTCAAGTTCGAGGGCCAAAGACTCCTGTTCCGTTTCACGGAGCGCCTGAGAAAAAGCATCGAAGGCCTCATCTTGTTTCATGTCATCTTTACTGTGTCCTTAATGATGTTCTTTGACTTGTCATTGAGTTAATTTGCTCAACTTCCTCGCCTGTGGATGCTGCACTTCCATCCTGCCACCTTCCCCCCCAAATGACCTGTAATAAAACATTAACATACAGTGTATGTAACGTACAAAATCTTAGACAGACTAAGTTTTTTTTGGTATTTATGGCATGTACATTGTATAAGTAATGTACAGGCACCATTATTAACCATCTGAAATCAATAAAATGAGCATGTACATGTACTACTGTACATGTAAGTTTGAGAAGATTTATTTTACATCAAAATAATGCACAAACCAACAGCTGCTTTCATTGTTATGCAAACACTGCCAGCAGTTTTTCTGTTATCTATGGCTGTAAAAAATGTAATCAGCTACTTTATATAACTATCCTTGTTTCTGCAGACAATAACATTACAAATATTATTTGTATGGACAATATTATTACCTGACAAGACTAGCTATGAGCCTTTGCATGCATCACTGACAATGCAGGCTTCATAACACAGCCAGCAGCCCAGCCTGTCGTGCCCATTTCCAATAATGACAGACTACATCTTCCCAGAAGAACTTCACATTTGCAGGCTGCATTTTTTTCAGCTGGATGTAATGGGCATAACCATAGATTTCTCCCTGGTACATGTTAACTGCCCATTGAGCCAAGCCATGTCTGCATCCTGCAATCTCTAATCCCGACTCGTCCTGCTTGGTCTTCTTCTTTAGCTTATTTCCTGCTGCTTTCGAGTGTGTTTCACCACATTTGTTCTCATTGTTGGAAGAAGTGGTTGTAGTGTTCATTCTTTGCCTTGGTTTTTAGTCGACTGAGTAGGTTTGAGTATTGTTTATATTTTTTTACCTTTCGTGGTTCTTTACTTAAAGGAGAACTAAACCCTAAAATCAACCCAACGTCTTTACAAAGATGTATTCTAAAGAAATAAGTTCTGATATTTTATTTTTCTGTGTTGCGCGTCTATGAGGAGAAAATTAGTCTCCAAGTTCGATTTTCCGCTGAAGAATCTATATTGTGTGGCGGCTCAATTCAGTGCAAATTTCCCCATAACGTACGTCACACATACCAAGGAAAAACGATCACACCTCTAGCACAAAGAAAACACAATGGTCCGCAATTAGAAGCCATTAGGCCTGCTATTCAATGTAGGGGACGGCATGGCAAAACTAATTTATTCCCCGTATACTACGTCACAAATTACAAGACTTGAGCCGTCTGTACATACCGGAGGCTGTGAGGAAGGTTTTCGGATTTTCTCTTGCTAGACGCGCAACACAGAAAAATTAAATGGCAGAACCTATTTATTTCGAATACATGTTTGTATAGACATTGGGTTGATTTTAGGGTTGAGTTCCCCTTTAAGAAGTGGGAATGGTAAATTTTTTTGCTTAATTTTTATTGATGCAAGTAGTCCTTTTGATATCCAGGGTTTAGCCTGTAGTTGGAAATAATTGTTGGCAGAGTTGTCTCGTCCCAAGATGCGGTCATTTGAGGGGTGCATGACTTTCCTTCTCCAGCAACAGTCTTAAACGTGACAGTGTGTCTTTTTTTCCAACGGTCAAGCCAGCCATCGGAACCCATAAAATCTTCAATCTGGAGCTCTTTCGCAAATAGAACTGCCTTCTCTTTAAGCAACGTACCGCTAACTGGAACATTTCGCCCTCTTGCATTCATAAACCACTTGTATATCGCTTTATCTAAAGATTCGAAACTTGCGCCTTTCAGCTTCAGTGTCTTTGGACTTTTACCATTCTCGAAAGCAGCTGAAATCTTCTCTTTGCTCTTCGCCCACGTGGATAAAGTGTATAAAGGAACGCCATACTTTTTTGCTACCTCTTTCTTTGCTACGCCCTTCTCAATGTCTTTGAGAGCTTTGTATTTCTCCTCCAAAGATTTAGTAGCAATCTTACGCTTGAGAGACTTCTCCGACATTTCCAAGCATTATTGTTGAAATTCCTCAATGAAAGCGTACTGCATGATGCGGGTTTTCACTGCAATAACCGGAAACAATGGCCAAACTAAAACATAAGGGTCTTTGTACAATTTTACAAGGTGTGAAAGTGACCGTCAAAGGAACATCCGGTTTGACTGTAAAACACTACAGTCCAGTATTAAAATAGCATTTGAGAGCTGCTTGGAGCTGCAACTTGACGTTACCTAATGGCTTCCGTGTAAACGTCTGAAAATATCGTCTTTTACAACCTGGATTCTTTTATCAAAGGATATCATGTGTACCAAGAAGTTTGGTCCCCGGAGCTTCTTGAGGAGCTAAACGCTGTACCAGAACCAATCAATAGTGTCGACAAGTATGCGGTATGTGTGCTACATTCTGGCGAAGTTGTTGGACATTTAATGAAAGGCAAATCTGGCCGTTTTGCAAAGACTATTTTCTACTTTTTGCGGGCCAATAAGCAGAACTCCTGCATTGTGGTGGTAACTGGCAAGGCAGTTAACCGTGGCGATGGAGAAGGCATGCAAGTGCCGTGCACGCTGCATTTCAAGGGACAGAAGAAATTTATTGACATTTTAAAGAAACAGCTAAGCGGCAAAGCTTGATGAAATCTGGTTGAATGGATCCTTTGTTTCCCTTTGATTCCTGCTGACACCGCTTATCACGTACAATATTCTCACAGGACTGAACTGACACGTTTTATGTAACGTAAAACCAAGAAACTAGAGAAGTTAACACAAAGAATACATGCTGCTTCAAAATAAATTCAATGTTCTGAAGTACGTTTTGTCTCGTTACGTCTTGATAAACGAGGTTCGAGTTCTCGAGGGTAAAATTATAAAGAAAATGACCTGAAGGGAAACAAAAATTGGTTCGAGTTAGCGGGAGGTTCGAGTTATCGAGGGTTCGAGTTACGGAGGGTAAAATTACCTTAAATGTATGACGCAAATCCAGGGGAAATCAATTTTGGTTCGAGTTAGCGCGAGCTTCGAGTTACCGACGGTTCGAGTTATCGGGATTCAACTGTATATACTTACCAGATGATTCTGCCTCGAGATCCGATAAATTGCGTTCAAGTTCGAGGGCCAAAGACTCCTGTTCCGTTTCACGGAGCGCCTGAGAAAAAGCATCGAAGGCCTCATCTTGTTTCATGTCATCTTTACTGTGTCCTTAATGATGTTCTTTGACTTGTCATTGAGTTAATTTGCTCAACTTCCTCGCCTGTGGATGCTGCACTTCCATCCTGCCACCTTCCCCCCCAAATGACCTGTAATAAAACATTAACATACAGTGTATGTAACGTACAAAATCTTAGACAGACTAAGTTTTTTTTGGTATTTATGGCATGTACATTGTATAAGTAATGTACAGGCACCATTATTAACCATCTGAAATCAATAAAATGAGCATGTACATGTACTACTGTACATGTAAGTTTGAGAAGATTTATTTTAATTCAAAATAATGCACAAACCAACAGCTGCTTTCATTGTTATGCAAACACTGCCAGCAGTTTTTCTGTTATCTATGGCTGTAAAAAATGTAATCAGCTACTTTATATAACTATCCTTGTTTCTGCAGACAATAACATTACAAATATTATTTGTATGGACAATATTATTACCTGACAAGACTAGCTATGAGCTTTTGCATGCATCACTGACAATGCAGGCTTCATAACACAGCCAGCAGCCCAGCCTGTCGTGCCCATTTCCAATAATGACAGACTACATCTTCCCAGAAGAACTTCACATTTGCAGGCTGCATTTTTTTCAGCTGGATGTAATGGGCATAACCATAGATTTCTCCCTGGTACATGTTAACTGCCCATTGAGCCAAGCCATGTCTGCATCCTGCAATCTCTAATCCCGACTCGTCCTGCTTGGTCTTCTTCTTTAGCTTATTTCCTGCTGCTTTCGAGTGTGTTTCACCACATTTGTTCTCATTGTTGGAAGAAGTGGTTGTAGTGTTCATTCTTTGCCTTGGTTTTTAGTCGACTGAGTAGGTTTGAGTATTGTTCATATTTTTTTACCTTTCGTGGTTCTTTACTTAAGAAGTGGGAATGGTAATTTTTTTTGCTTAATTTTTATTGTTGCAAGTAGTCCTTTTGATATCCAGGGTTTAGCCTGTAGTTGGAAATAATTGTTGGCAGAGTTGTCTCGTCCCAAGATGCCGTCATTTGAGGGGTGCATGACTTTCCTTCTCCAGCAACAGTCTTAAACGTGACAGTGTGTCTTTTTTCCAACGGTCAAGCCAGCCATCGGAACCCATAAAATCTTCAATCTGTAGCTCTTTCGCAAATAGAACTGCCTTCTCTTTCAGCAACGTACCGCTAACTGGAACATTTCGCCCTCTTGCATTCATAAACCACTTGTATATCGCTTTATCTAAAGATTCGAAACTTGCGCCTTTCAGCTTCAGTGTCTTTGGACTTTTACCATTCTCGAAAGCAGCTGAAATCTTCTCTTTGCTCTTCGCCCACGTGGATAAAGTGTATAAAGGAACGCCATACTTTTTTGCTACCTCTTTCTTTGCTACGCCCTTCTCAATGTCTTTGAGAGCTTTGTATTTCTCCTCCAAAGATTTAGTAGCAATCTTACGCTTGAGAGACTTCTCCGACATTTCCAAGCATTATTGTTGAAATTCCTCAATGAAAGCGTACTGCATGATGCGGGTTTTCACTGCAATAACCGGAAACAATGGCCAAACTAAAACATAAGGGTCTTTGTACAATTTTACAAGGTGTGAAAGTGACCGTCAAAGGAACATCCGGTTTGACTGTAAAACACTACAGTCAAGTATTAAAATAGCATTTGAGAGCTGCTTGGAGCTGCAACTTGACGTTACCTAATGGCTTCCGTGTAAACGTCTGAAAATATCGTCTTTTACAACCTGGATTCTTTTATCAAAGGATATCATGTGTACCAAGAAGTTTGGTCCCCGGAGCTTCTTGAGGAGCTAAACGCTGTACCAGAACCAATCAATAGTGTCGACAAGTATGCGGTATGTGTGCTACATTCTGGCGAAGTTGTTGGACATTTAATGAAAGGCAAATCTGGCCGTTTTGCAAAGACTATTTTCTACTTTTTGCGGGCCAATAAGCAGAACTCCTGCATTGTGGTGGTAACTGGCAAGGCAGTTAACCGTGGCGATGGAGAAGGCATGCAAGTGCCGTGCACGCTGCATTTCAAGGGACAGAAGAAATTTATTGACATTTTAAAGAAACAGCTAAGCGGCAAAGCTTGATGAAATCTGGTTGAATGGATCCTTTGTTTCCCTTTGATTCCTGCTGACACCGCTTATCACGTACAATATTCTCACAGGACTGAACTGACACGTTTTATGTAACGTAAAACCAAGAAACTAGAGAAGTTAACACAAAGAATACATGCTGCTTCAAAATAAATTCAATGTTCTGAAGTACGTTTTGTCTCGTTACGTCTTGATAAACGAGGTTCGAGTTCTCTAGGGTAAAATTATAAAGAAAATGACCTGAAGGGAAACAAAAATTGGTTCGAGTTAGCGGGAGGTTCGAGTTATCGAGGGTTCGAGTTACGGAGGGTAAAATTACCTTAAATGTATGACGCAAATCCAGGGGAAATCAATTTTGGTTCGAGTTAGCGCGAGCTTCGAGTTACCGACGGTTCGAGTTATCGGGATTCAACTGTATATACTTACCAGATGATTCTGCCTCGAGATCCGATAAATTGCGTTCAAGTTCGAGGGCCAAAGACTCCTGTTCCGTTTCACGGAGCGCCTGAGAAAAAGCATCGAAGGCCTCATCTTGTTTCATGTCATCTTTACTGTGTCCTTAATGATGTTCTTTGACTTGTCATTGAGTTAATTTGCTCAACTTCCTCGCCTGTGGATGCTGCACTTCCATCCTGCCACCTTCCCCCCCAAATGACCTGTAATAAAACATTAACATACAGTGTATGTAACGTACAAAATCTTAGACAGACTAAGTTTTTTTTGGTATTTATGGCATGTACATTGTATAAGTAATGTACAGGCACCATTATTAACCATCTGAAATCAATAAAATGAGCATGTACATGTACTACTGTACATGTAAGTTTGAGAAGATTTATTTTACATCAAAATAATGCACAAACCAACAGCTGCTTTCATTGTTATGCAAACACTGCCAGCAGTTTTTCTGTTATCTATGGCTGTAAAAAATGTAATCAGCTACTTTATATAACTATCCTTGTTTCTGCAGACAATAACATTACAAATATTATTTGTATGGACAATATTATTACCTGACAAGACTAGCTATGAGCCTTTGCATGCATCACTGACAATGCAGGCTTCATAACACAGCCAGCAGCCCAGCCTGTCGTGCCCATTTCCAATAATGACAGACTACATCTTCCCAGAAGAACTTCACATTTGCAGGCTGCATTTTTTTCAGCTGGATGTAATGGGCATAACCATAGATTTCTCCCTGGTACATGTTAACTGCCCATTGAGCCAAGCCATGTCTGCATCCTGCAATCTCTAATCCCGTCTCGTCCTGCTTGGTCTTCTTCTTTAGCTTATTTCCTGCTGCTTTCGAGTGTGTTTCACCACATTTGTTCTCATTGTTGGAAGTAGTGGTTGTAGTGTTCATTCTTTGCCTTGGTTTTTAGTCGACTGAGTAGGTTTGAGTATTGTTTATATTTTTTTACCTTTCGTGGTTCTTTACTTAAGAAGCGGGAATGGTAATTTTTTTGCTTAATTTTTATTGATGCAAGTAGTCCTTTTGATATCCAGGGTTTAGCTTGTAGTTGGAAATAATTGTTGGCAGAGTTGTCTCGTCCCAAGATGCGGTCATTTGAGGGGTGCATGACTTTCCTTCTCCAGCAACAGTCTTAAACGTGACAGTGTGTCTTTTTTTCCAACGGTCAAGCCAGCCATCGGAACCCATAAAATCTTCAATCTGGAGCTCTTTCGCAAATAGAACTGCCTTCTCTTTAAGCAACGTACCGCTAACTGGAACATTTCGCCCTCTTGCATTCATAAACCACTTGTATATCGCATTATCTAAAGATTCGAAACTTGCGCCTTTCAGCTTCAGTGTCTTTGGACTTTTACCATTCTCGAAAGCAGCTGAAATCTTCTCTTTGGTCTTCGCCCACGTGGATAAAGTGTATAAAGGAACGCCATACTTTTTTGATACCTCTTTCTTTGCTACGCCCTTCTCAATGTCTTTGAGAGCTTTGTATTTCTCCTCCAAAGATTTAGTAGCAATCTTACGCTTGAGAGACTTGTCCGACATTTCCAAGCATTATTGTTGAAATTCCTCAATGAAAGCGTACTGCATGATGCGGGTTTTCACTGCAATAACCGGAAACAATGGCCAAACTAAAACATAAGGGTCTTTGTACAATTTTACAAGGTGTGAAAGTGACCGTCAAAGGAAAATCCGGTTTGACTGTAAAACACTACAGTCCAGTATTACAATAGCATTTGAGAGCTGCTTGGAGCTGCAACTTGACGTTACCTAATGGCTTCCGTGCAAACGTCTGAAAATATCGTCTTTTACAACCTGGATTCTTTTATCAAAGGATATCATGTGTACCAAGAAGTTTGGTCCCCGGAGCTTCTTGAGGAGCTAAACGCTGTACCAGAACCAATCAATAGTGTCGACAAGTATGCGGTATGTGTGCTACATTCTGGCGAAGTTGTTGGACATTTAATGAAAGGCAAATCTGGCCGTTTTGCAAAGACTATTTTCTACTTTTTGCGGGTCAATAAGCAGAACTCCTGCATTGTGGTGGTAACTGGCAAGGCAGTTAACCGTGGCGATGGAGAAGGCATGCAAGTGCCGTGCACGCTGCATTTCAAGGGACAGAAGAAATTTATTGACATTTTAAAGAAACAGCTAAGCGGCAAAGCTTGATGAAATCTGGTTGAATGGATCCTTTGTTTCCCTTTGATTCCTGCTGACACCGCTTATCACGTACAATATTCTCACAGGACTGAACTGACACGTTTTATGTAACGTAAAACCAAGAAACTAGAGAAGTTAACACAAAGAATACATGCTGCTTCAAAATAAATTCAATGTTCTGAAGTACGTTTTGTCTCGTTACGTCTTGATAAACGAGGTTCGAGTTCTCGAGGGTAAAATTATAAAGAAAATGACCTGAAGGGAAACAAAAATTGGTTCGAGTTAGCGGGAGGTTCGAGTTATCGAGGGTTCGAGTTACGGAGGGTAAAATTACATTAAATGTATGACGCAAATCCAGGGGAAATCAATTTTGGTTCGAGTTAGCGCGAGCTTCGAGTTACCGACGGTTCGAGTTATCGGGATTCCACTGTATATACTTACCAGATGATTCTGCCTCAAGATCCGATAAATTGCGTTCAAGTTCGAGGGCCAAAGACTCCTGTTCCGTTTCACGGAGCGCCTGAGAAAAAGCATCGAAGGCCACATCTTGTTTCATGTCGTCTTTACTGTGTCCTTAATGATGTTCTTTGACTTGTCATTGTATTTCTTTATCACCCATTTTTTTTTACACTGGCTGCCACTTTCCGGTGTTCTTTTGAATGCATCACGGAATATGCTCGGGATGCAAATTTGTCATTATCAACATAGAGAGTTAGACACTTTTCTGTTTTCCACTCTTTGTTGAGTAAGTCAAATGACTCCAACTTCAATACTATCTTTGTTCTGGAGGCTGGCTTAACAAATTTTCCTGCATTCAGAAGTTGCTCAATATACACCGAACCTGGGTAGCTTTGTGGAACCTCTGATGCTTTTGTTGGCGCAGCAGGTTCACTTGTGAACTTTGCACACTTGGCAGGCTTATGGTGTACCTCATTATCACTACCAGCTGACATTGGCAAACTTTTGTATTGCTCATCTTCATCTTGTTCTAAATTGGCCACAAATCTAACAAGGTATACCTAACAAAAGACCCAATGAAAGGAGACCCAATGAAATACTATTAGATACCATGCTCCAGGAAAAAGAGAATAAAAACAATAATTAAAGAAACTGTATTCTCATTTCGATGGTGGGCATTCCATATCATATCTCTAATATTTTAACCAATATCACATTTCTTATAATTTCCATCTGAAATTCCCGTTATACATGTATGTTGAGGCCAGAGAGGGGTTCATGTCATGAAAGAGAACACCAACTACTGTTAATTGCCCTCATAACTATTCCTACGTATATTGAGATGTAGGTAACTGTGATGACAATAGTCAGTAGCCTGGATTCCGGTTTCCAAAATAGAATTTTGCGTGATTCCGGATTCCAACCCTATGGCCGATTCCAGTCAAAATTTCGTGGGTCCGGAGTAACTTACATTTGTCGAGACTACGCTGGCAGTTCCGTTTTTAAAGTAAAGACATTTTCTTTATTTTTGTTAGGATCTTCTCTATTAATGTATATTATACCAATCAAATCTATTTGATGCAGTTGCCATTACCTTGTCTTTGCGGTGAGGAATCTGGTTTATGTTTGTACACGATCGCCCCTTGTTTGACACCAGCACATCGCACGAGTGTATCTTAAGGTTTTCTAGCGTTAAATCATCATTGGAAAACTCGACGAATTCTCGCGGTTGTACCGGTCGATACGTTTGCTTAGTGTAAGCCGTTGTACGACAATCTCGCTTGAAGCCGTTCCTTTAGCACCTTTGCGGGGTCGTGTTGTTTGCTGCGTTCTTTTGTTGAACATTTTTGCTTGAAGGTTCTTCCATACTTGGTTCATTTTTGGTGGCATCGCGGACCAAAGACTTATAACCTAACACCTCTTAGTCTTGGGACCTCTTGTAAGTTCGCTGGTGGAAGGGAAGCCACTTCATACAAATGCTCGCACCAACAGGTTTTGTAGGCATTCGTGATTGGTTAACGGACCTAAACCGGTTAGATTTTGAAAGCTGTCACTTTAGTTTGTCTCGATGCCGTACAGATAAGAGTTTATTTTTATATGGCGGCTGCAAACTTCGAACTGGCATGCAAGAAGGCAAGACGTTTTGCGTTGAAAAGCTTCCCAAACGTCAAAAAGAAGCGATTATTAGCTTTGTGAAACTACGAGTTATAATAATAATAATAATAATAACAATGTTTATACAGGGGGCTCGCATCATCAAGGTGTTTTTCAGCGAGGCCCTGTTAAAATTATAATAATAAAAATACAATGGGGAGTTCAAAGATGAAAGTTAAAAATGCTATTATACAAATTAAATATATAAAATCTAATTAAAAATATGTGTCTTGATATGCTGTTTAAAAACAGCCAAGGATTCGGATTCCTTTATTGACTTATCTAAATTGTTCCAGTCATAAAAACCTTGGTAAAAAAGCCGTTGTTTTCCATAATTACGTTTTACTAAAGGGAGGCGATAATCTCCCTTTCTTCTCGTATTGTAGTTGTGAATATCACTATTTCTTAAAATATTAAAATTGTAATTTATAAGTCCGTGGATATACTTAAATATAAGTATAAGTCTATGTACAAGGCGCCGCTGGGATAAAGTGGGCCAACCAAGTCTATTGAGAGCATCAGTGGCTGAGGCATGCCTAGGCAGGTCAAGAATAATTTTAGCTGCCTTGTTTTGTATGATCTGGAGATCTTCCATGAGGGTGGCATTGTTCTTATCGCCCCAGATAACGTCAGCGTAGTCCAAAAGTGGGCTAACAAGACTATTATATAAAGTTGCTCGTGCCTCTAAAGGAAGCAAGTGCTTGACACGTTTGAGTAATCCAAGCAAGGAACCGAATCGCTTAATACATTGTAAATGCTAAGTCTGTGTTTTAGTCATAATCATAAACGCTAATTGTGACAACACACGGGAAAACGTACCTAAAAAGTTGTCCATTCGACGTTTTGAGAAACCGTGTGGATTTTTTCCTAGCCCGTTTAAACGTTTTGTGAAAATCGTATACATGATCCACTCAATCTGTTCAAACAATCACTTGGCTGTTCGAACGCTACAAGCAACCGTTGGAACGATGCACTCAATCCGTTACTCAATCGAAGTCTCTGAAGCTTTCACGAAGGACTAAAAAGTTATAGAAACGGATAATCCTGACATTTGTACGAAACACCATCCCAGTGCTGGTTTGGTATTTTTAGTTCATCGGATAAACTTTTATAGCTTCTGAAGTGTGACATTTTCCGCGAACTAATTTGAATAATCAATGACTCCGTGTTTGTTTTGCTTTGAGATCGCACCAAATATTCTCTACAGATAAAATTTTCTTTTAGAAATAGAGATGCTTACAGAATCAAACGTTTTGAAAGTTTTTACTTAATTTACGTATCTGAATAGTTTCCACCTGGTGCGAAAAATGGTTTGAGTCCATTCAGTTTTAATTTGTTGTCTGTTAATTAGCGTGAGATCACACGAACCACATCGAACATTTGCAGTTTTGACTTCATCACTTTGTGATGTTGAATTGTTCGAACGTAAGGGCAAGTCGTTCGAACGTTTGGAGCAAGTTCTTCGAACGTTTATTACGTGAACTGCAGAGTGAATGCGGAGCATACGATCAAAAGGTTCCTTCAGCATAATTTATTAAGTTTTGGCGGAAACCGTTCGAAGATCTAGAGACTGCGCTGGAGTTCCAGGTTACAAACAATTTCATGCCGAATTGATTTTTGACAATAACTGTATAACAAAGGAAAACTACACTCATTTTGCGTGTAATACACGAAAATGCGTGTAGTAAATTAATTTTGTGCACGCGCGTTACACGCGTGTAAATGTTAACATACATCCAGGCTGTACTGTAATTCTGGTCTTTCTTATTTGTTGAGTAATCCAGAGCATGGCACTGAAGCAAAGTATGGGCATTACGTGTTTCAACTCCCTTATATGTTTCTGGTTCTGTGCAATGACTGCCTGTTTGGCAAGATTGTTCTATACTGTGACACTCGCAGGTAAGTGCATGACCTGTGGGTGGTCCACAGGTTATTTTGCAGGTCACCTGGAAAGTAATATGCATGTATTTTTTTAGCAATCATGCTTTCCAAAAGCTGCAGCTTTCCCTCACCATCTTCAGCTCTTGGTTCAAAATAGCAACCCCAGCAGTATTTAGTTTTGAAAAGTTCCTTTTGGGTGTCGATACATTATTCCACAAACAATATTTTGCTGATTTTTATTTTCTGCCTCAATCCAAAGCCCTTCATAGTCTTGTGTTGAGATTGCTCCCTTTTACTAAAAGAAATATTTTGGTTTATATAAAAACCCACACGCATTGGAGATAGTGGGTTGAGAAATGAAATTATAATCCCTCCATATTAATATTAGCAATTTGTTCTTTGTTCAATTTAAGTTTAGTCTCAGATATACCAATTAGGGAGAAAGCATGAGTGAGGTCAAACAGTAAGCTATTTGCAGGAAGACTTCTGATGTTCCAATGCAAAACTGCTTTTGTCTGCTCGCAAAAAGTAGAAAATTGTTTTTGCAAAGCGTCAACTTTTTCCCCTCTTCACGTGCCCGACTACAGCTCCGTCTTTGAGAACACACACTGCGTATTTGTCCACGACATTAGTTGGCTCTGGGACAGCTTGTAGCACTTCACTGCATCTAGGTTCCAGTCAAGTTGATAATCATGATATCCCTGATGCCCATCAGATCACAGTATTAACAGAGAGAATAGCTCAACGATCTCAGCGACAGGGAACAATCACTTCAATTGAGCGATGTTTATCACAGAAGTAGGTAATGTTCACGCTATATATCGTCACTATTATTAATAATTGGCAAAAATAAAGAAATTTTTCAACGACCCCGATAACTTGAACTGATTTTTGTTTCCCTTCAGAGGTCGAGTTACCGGGGTTCTACTGTATTGTTATTTTTCTCGACCTAAAAAAGGCCTTTGATACCGTGAATCATGTTATATTATTGGAAAAATTGAAACTTTACGGAGTAAATTCCAGATCGCTCGAATTGCTGCAGTCCTATCTTTCAAATGGATATCAGACCTACACAGTAGATAATACAATGTCTAATGAGTCTAATTACCTTTGGAGTCCCACATAATCAATCCTTGGGCCACTGCTCTTCTTGGTCTACATAAATGACTTGCCAAACTGGTTAGATACATCAACACCCTGTCTTTTTTGCCGATGATACAAACGTAACATTTTGCGGCTCTGATATTAATGACGTTTCAAATAGAGCAAGTAAATTTAAAAAAACGTGAGACAGAAATTACACATTGTGAAATCTTACATACATGTACATCTATACGTACAAAATACATCATTACTGATCTGCACTCCCTACACACGTATAAACATCTCTGTTGTTGGCACATCACCATATTCTCTAAATCACTGTTTGTTTTCAAACTAGTCTCGACCACTACATGGTCACGAAAACTCTTACGGTTACTTTACGCTTGTCTGCCGTAGTATGAACGGACTTACTCTAATCTACCAACATAACCTCCATTAGCTATTTATTATAAAATTTACGTACGATGTAACCTGAGCGCCAAGAATCCTGGACTACTGCTCTTACGTTACGATTTAATGTACAAAACTGGTATTGCCAAATCATCGGTTTCTTAATTGCTATATCAAACTCTTGTATACAGGACTCACTTCAACTGCATACGATCAGGACATCACTCTCGTTAAAACATAAAAACTCTATCGCACTGTTACTTCTCAACTAATGTACGTGCATGCCTTACCATTCACAGCATCCTGCGCGGCTTCCACACGCAAAAATAAAACAATTCACTTTGCGACTAACAGCTAAATGGTAACTAACAACAAAACGGTTTAAAAAAGTTTGTAACATTCAGTTGGCAAGCTGTTCCATTCGATTGCAGATAGACTAGAACATCGTTTGCAATGCTGCACGGCTCTGATGATTTATTTTCAGTTCCTCTCAGTTCCCACAGTTTATTTTATTTTATTTTATTTTTTCCCCGGTCAGTTCTTTCTTAATAAGGTTGTTGATCGGCCATGTCGATCACCTACAGTGTAAGTTCTGCATTGTAACTCCACTGCGGACGCTTCACAACTGGTACTTTCTTGTGTAGTGAGGAAATATCATCAGGTGACTCCCAGAGCACATAAGGACTACTGATTTACGCCCAATGCTGCAGCAAATAAACCAGCCCTTCATCTCAAGCAACTCAGTGAGTCAGATGCTGTGGCATTGCATGGTTCTTGCTTGACTCGTTAACTATTCCGGTACTCTCTTTAATTCTTTCCCTCTTGGACGATCAGATGCAGGATGATCCCATCGCTAGCAGCCCTTGTTTGTCAATCCCAATGCTGCGCACCAATTGTAATGGGCCGACACATCGTTCTAGCTGGCCTTGAAGGGCACAGCCCGGCCGAAGCTGGCAACACAACACAAGCACACAGTGTCTCGAGGTAGAACTGGTTTATTGGATCACTTTCATCTTAATACAATGTATATTGCAGCCTTTAATCTGATAACTATGAAAGGAATGTAGGCGCAGTTTCCTTTTACGTCATGTCACGCACGCTACAACTGATTGACTCTAAACATTGATTGGCAAATCTAAATGAAGAACCAACTTTGAAAATTTGAGACAAGGCTATAAAAAAAGGTAGCAATAGCAAAACAGTTGGGTGATAATCAATGAAAACTTAAGTTGGGAAGAACACATTAACCACATAACAAAGAAAATAGTGTCAGGTCTGGGGGTGCTCAAGAGGGCCAGGCCATTTGTTTGCTAAAATACACTTATGAAAATATATGATTTTCTTGTTCAAACCCCCTTGGATTACTGTTGTGAAGTGTGGGATACATGTGATAAATTCCTTTCTGATAAATTCCAGAAATTTCAAAATAGGCCCGCTACACTCATTCTTGGGGCGGACTATAGAAGCTCAAAACTAGTTCTTGAGATTCTCGACTGGGAGACACTTGATGTTAGAAGGGCTAACAGATAGAGAGTAATGCAAAAATTCAAAATAATATTATTGTGCGCCATCTCGTTTAGCTGAGCTATTTACCATGGTTGGAAGCTCATCCCATTACAATCTTAGGGGGTCAAACACAAAACTATGTTTGCCCCAACCAAACACAGAATTTACTAAGAAAAGTTTCTCCTATGATGGGGCAAATCTCTGGAATGGGTTTCCAAGTGGGTACGTGAGACAAAGTCCCTAGATACGTTTAAGAAACAAATACGAACTGCATCTATCCTTCAATAAATATTGCATCATTCGACTGCATTGTCATAACTTAGCAAATAAATTAGTACTAAACTAGTATTTAGCGGATTTTTGTATTAAATTAGTATTTAGAGATATTTCTAATTTTCGTATTAGATTAGTGTATTTTTCTTTAGCATTAACTTTTCTGATGTATATCAGTTATGTGAATCAGTTAGTTCTACTGTTAAAATTTCGGTGTTTAAATAATAATAAATTAGTTGGTTTAGGGATTAGAACCGAAGGTTCAAGGTATGAAACTGACTTGTATCACATTTGGCGAGGTTTTCTCAAATAGAAAGGAGGTTTAAAACAGTTATAAACCTCAGATTTAATTAATCTATTGTTGAACAGGTTTATTCCAGAGTTTCACCCCTTTGAAGAACAAAACTGTTAATGGCCTAATTCCAAAATGTTCCTTGGAAAGGGGGGCTTATTAGAAAAGTTGAAACAAAAACACTTACAGGTCAAATAAAGGAATACAAAAATACACTTAGATTTAATTTGTACAGCAAAGTACTAGAACAAACTATAGCATCACCAAATGTATTCCATGTGGCTTTGTTTGATGCTTGCCTTTGGCTTGCAAGAAGCTACATTTGTAACCAATGGTCTTTATTGAGGAACAGTGAAATGACTGGTGAATGCATAACTTGAATGAAACGTAGGATGTGAAAGTGACTAAAGCCTTAAAACACGGAATAATAGTATGCCAACGTACCTGTGAAGGGTTCCACAAACTGACTGTCGAGATTTCATATTGTTGAGTGCTGCCGCCCACTTGTCATGGTGTTTCTAATCGCTGGCGTTACTTTGAACTGGCATTCCTACCTCGGCCAATTAAGCTCAATTAGTCTCCTTTGTACAACCAGGTGCGGTTTTTAGAACACATTTTGTGTCTGAATGTTCCATGTTGTTTGTAAACAAACATTGAAAAAGCCGCACAAGCGACCACAATTCCTTGTGTGATCCCTGCTGATATATCATATTTGGTACACCTTTCTGAAAAATTGCTGCCAAATTGCATCAAGTTTCGGAAATCACAGCTGGTTTATACGCGATTTTAAGTTGCAATACGAGCGTGACAAAAATTGCATTGAAAATAGCGAAAATATTTATCAAAAATTGCCTGTGTAAATGGGCCTTAACCCTTTCAGGGCCGAGTTTTTGGAACCAATTTTTAGCTATTTCTAGGCCGAAAAGAACCCTCCCCCCTAAGTAAACTACAGTCATTGTTTCCATGGAATTTTCAACTGACCTATAATACTGGGGGCTCAAAGTTTTTAGACGGCCATTTTGAAAGCACTTGTAGATTACAAGGGAGCTGGCAGGAAATTTGTTTGGAGGAATACAGAGAATTTTAGGCTTTTTAAAGCCTTTTTCACCATTTATAGAGTGCTGGAGGACATCATTAAGTCTGATGAGAGCTTGAATCAGTACTTTCTCGAAGAACTGAGTCTGTGCCTGCTATTGTGATAGAGAAAGAGCCTCATTTTCCACTCGTGAATGGGCCAGGACGTCTTCTGTCACTTTAGCGTGAGCTTTATAAATGGAGGTCTGGAGCCACCTATCAGCTTTTTTGGAATATTGGACAACATTTACTTGCCATTGATTCCAATATGAAAGTATTAGGTCGAAATGGCTTTAGACTTAGTATATATTTTGAAGAATGTAGATGGGGGAAGGGCCATGTCGCTGTTTGGTAGGATTTCCCAGCATGCTTTGCGGTCGTTATGGATGAATTTAGCTTGTTGTGAAGTGCTTGTGGACAGAATGGCTTGGTTCTGGGCAAGTTTAGGTGTTGGGAGACAGAAAGTGAGGTTAGTGCAACCATGAAACTCTAAATGTTATGTGACATTTGCATTTTGGAGAGAAAATGTAGAATTTGAGGAGAAATAATTATTTTTGGAAGTGCTATTTTAGTCTTTTTATTCTGAAATGAAATAATGTAACCTGTAGTTAACTTATGCAAAGAAAGGAGGATTTAGATGAAATTATTCTTTGTTGACATGCCCAATGCAGTTCACTAGGATCACTTGTCTATACATTATGGTTTGTGGGAATCTCAGGGCCTAGTTCTTCAAACTTTGTCAGACTGAAACTCCCAAATCAAGTAACCAGTAAAATACGGAAAATTCCGTATGTGGGTGTGAAAGTGTTAAGAGAGTAAATTATTTCCTTGGTTATGTTATTCAGTTACTGTTGAAGTTATTTTGTGTTTTGAATAATCTCTCAAAACATTCTCTGGAAATGTTTGCTGATCATTGTCTCTAATTTTGAAGAATACATGTGTATCCTTGCCCTGAAGTTATATTTGTGCTCTATTGGCTAGCTGTATATATGTGAGTTTTCCGTAATATTCTTTGCCTTTGTTGTTCTGTTTGCCAAACTACTGATAAATATATGAGTGGCCGTTTTGCCTGACAGTTCACATCTCACTTCCATGTATAATGTACATGTACATGTTTTAAGTCACTTCTCAGTTCTCGACTCACCAAACTGAGTTGAATTAGCATCTTGTGTTTGTTCAGTTCTGTTGAGTTCTACGTACAATGTATTTCCAAGCATCTAGAGCTGTGCCTCAAAGTCTTTCCTGGGTTCCAAGCAAATTTGCATTGGCTTCTCTCAAAACCACTGATCGTTTTGGGTTTTTAATAAAGTTGCAAAGTCCACTCCTTCTTCCCATTGATATTTCTGGTAAACTGATCAGTTATTGCTGTTGTTAGGAATCTTAGCGCGGACAAGTGTGATCTTCGCTTTCGATAGGATATAAATGGTTCATCTTTAAAGATGATGGTGAGTCTAGGCTGGCTTTTAATAACATGCCAGTGTTTCATTTTAGAACTTATTTCAGAATCGGTACGGCCGTGTTGTACATGTAGGTTGTGATAAAAGGTAAAATCTCTTTCGATTTGTGTTATCTGGGTTGAAGCGCTTTTTCCTCTGAGAGAATTTAACTTCTGCTAAAATGCAAGTTAAAAAATAATCAGGGTAGCCTCTCTTAAGGAGGCGTGTTTTAATTCTTTTAACATTTTTTAATGTTCGAAGTTTTTCTCGTCAGAATTGGTTCTCAGTAATCTTAAGGGTTAGGTTCTTCTTTTACAAATTTGTGTACTGAAAAGTTTCAGTTGGCTTGAAATGCATTTCAACATCAAGTATTCGTTTGGCCGTGAATCTTGATCCTTTGTAAAGTTCTTTGTGATGATAATTCACAAGTGAATTTAATTCTGTTGTGGAATGAATTCGCAAAGTTTAGAAAACTTTGAACTTTTTGGTTGAAAATATCACCAATAAAGCGTTCCCAGACTAGTGGTTTGTAGGGGCGAGCTTCTAGAAGTTGCTTTTCAATGTATGACATAAAAATGTTCGAAAGTAACTGCCGTCTTCGTTCCCATTGCTACACCGTGCATCTGTAAGATCAGTACTGGTAGCACAGTCATCTGTCCATTTACTGTAACAAAGGTAAAAAATTGATTTTTTTATTGCTCGTTTGCTTAATCTATAAGTGTATTTTTATTGCTTATGTACAGGTCAATCAATAATAATCCATTATTTCGCTAAATGAAGGTAAAGCTACAAAAATGTGAACTAGGTTCAAAGAGATGCCATAAATCATTTTCCTTCCTTCCTTTTTGGCTGGTAATTCACCACAAATATGGCGGACAGTAGCAGCATACACGACAGCCGTGCGGTTTAGCTCAAGTGTGAATGTCATGTATGTTGTCCCTCAGGAAGAAATTTTCTTTCAGGACCCTTTATCCTCCCAATGCATTACACTTGTAGTCATCAGTGTAATTCATCTCTAGCTCCTCTACTTCCTCTGACATAACCTTTAACAAGCAGAAGTTGTACACAGGGCCATCATCAGCTGCAATGGCGACTGTGCTCCCCATAGATAGATAGATAACCTTTATTTAAACACGATTAATGTAAAAGCTGAAAGCTTGTGGGGTCGTGTAAAAGAAATGTATATAAATTAAATTAAAACACTATCAAATTGAGACATATGTATATACATGTACATATATTTACATATATATATACTATTTACAATATCAATATCGATAATGCTTAGGGCCAACGCCGGACTCCCCACGCGACGAACACTGTCCAAATAAAAGGCGGTGGAAGAAGCGACCTCGCTATCTTGTGTCCTAACGGCGCCCACCCCATGAAAAGCCCAACGCCTGCTCAAATTAATAAAATCTTTGTGTATAATTTACAATCTATATAGTTAATAATAAGTAATAAACCTGTTTCCAGTCATCCAGCCAGGCCTTGTTGGTACAACTATTCTCATCTTCCACAATGCAGCTAATACAATAACATGACCTTATCTTGTTGAGCCAAGGACTTTACACAGTGCCACTTTCTTATCCCTTTAGCTTCTTTAAACTTTCTGCCAGCTCTGTTTCGAGTAACAGATCCCTCGCCAGTGGATGGAACAACTGCTCTTGCAGTGAAACTAGTGGCTGCTGGCTGTGTGACGTTTTGCACCAGGAAGTCATACATGCTCTTTGTAGTGTTGATGGTAGCTGTTCTGCGGAAGACTGCCTGGCTGACTTTCTGCTTGACGTGGCAGCCTGCAGCATATTGTTCTCCTTTGGCATGTGAAGTAGTTTCTCTGAATGGAGAAGCCAAGTCAGGTCACCAATGCAGTGACACGATTTATATTGTGCTGCACAGCCATCAGTGAACTCGTGCAATTTTACTATGTTGTAGGCAATGCCATTGATGAGGTAGTTGTGAATTAGCTCTTGCGCCTTGTGCACGCTGTATTGATCTTGAATGGATCATCAGATACAACGAACACATGCTCCTTTGTCAGCTGTGCCTCATCTTCTGTACTCACAATCCCAACTATGGCTTCAACAGCACAATGATGGAGTATTGTGATGTGCAGGGACACTTTAGCCATGTCAAAATACTGATTGAATTTTATCTTGCTGTCTGCATGCACAGCCCTCCAAGTAATCATGTATGCAAACAACATGCCCGAGTGGGAGGTAGTTCAGCAGATTGTCAAGCTAATTGCACTGCCATCTTGCCATAAATGAATGACTGGGATAGGTAACAAGCAACTCCCTAAAATACTCCCTAAAAGAATTAAATATTTTTTCTTGGCTCTGCTATAGGTAAATTACCAAAGTACAATTCTAAAAAGTTTCAGACAAAATTATAAAATATTGAGCGAGATATTTGAATAAAACTACAAGGAGATTGCTTAATTATCTAATATGGTGTGGTGATCGTGCTATTCATCTAAGAAGTTTTTGACATTGAAGGAAAAATTATTTTATCTTAAAATAAGCTCCACGAGTTCCTATAATTCCGTTATAGGAATTGGGTGTTTGGAGCCGTAAAACTTTCCATAATTTAGGCAACAAAGTTAATGCCCTCGGTTTGAGGGATATTAGTCTAGGCTAGCTAAAATTACTGCATCTGAAATTTGTGTTTTCTCGATGAAGTTGATGAAATCAGTGGTGTCTTTGATGTACATGTAGGACTCTTGTGATTTTGCTATAGGTTGCAAAAGGGAGTCTACAAAATAATGCATTCTGTTGGGCCACCGCTTCTGGATATTACAGTTGTGGCCACTGGCACTTTTTTATGTATTTTAGTGCTTTGCAGTGGAATGGGGATTCTCTTGATTGGGGACATTTAGTTGTTTGAGAAAAGCGACTGTCAACTGCTTAAAAGATCACTTAACGAAGAAGATTTAATGGAACAAGGGTCCAGAACAAGTAACAAACAAGAAACAAACAACACAAACGGCTCTTTTAGGAGCCACCAACGAAGTTTATTGAACCTTTTCTAGGTGTTTTCGCAGATAAGCGACAGCCCCAATTTGCAACGAAGATTTTGGGTAAAAAGGTGCGGCTTACTGCCGCTGTTTACGGTACAATGTGTCCATGTTTTCCTTCTCTTGAGTCACAGGAGACTATAAATGATGCCATGGTTTGGTGATAAGTCAGACTTTTCCATTAGAGCACAAATTTATTCTCCAATAGTTGCCTTACGAATCACTCTTATTTTCAAGGAACGTGCTTGAGATGGTGCTTGCAAATACTAGAAAGGATTCTGATGTTTAACAGTTGGTCAGTCTGTCCACCGTACATAAATACGGAAACTCAATACGCATAAAAAACGCAACCACAGGGAACCCAAGTGGGAAGCAGCACAAATGCACTTAATCAGTTCGTTGCTGTGCACCAAATTTCCAGTGCTTTGCACCAAACTTCTGAGGCAATTGTTTTCCATGTTGCAAATTGCTGCAGTCGACCAAACAGACCATTTTTTAAACGTTAACTGCCCATTGATGTGGGACATTTTTGACCAAGTATAATTTTTCCAGAGGCTGCATGAGAAACCATGATGAGTAGTTGTTTGAAGGTCTGGTTTGCCTGAGTCACTGACTTCATGAAGGTACCTTGGAAAATCAGGATCGGATCGGTCTGAAACAAGGATCAATCAATCAGATGGGATCATGTGCCTTTTTTTATTGTTCGATTGCCTTTTTTTTGAGGGCCCATTTAAAATTGAACCTGCAGTGTAGCTCCCCTCCCCCCAACCAAAAAGAAAGAAAGAAAAGTAAAAATGTTTGCCGAGTCCTTAGTCAACTCACCCTATTTACAGAGCTGGGCTTTCAGAAAACAAAATCAACCTCATTCCCATCCTACCCACATCATTGTCAAAGATAATCATCAACTTCTGGTACACAGCTAAAGCTGTAGGAATGCCATATATATGGCCTAATTGTTAAGTTTTAAATTTGCTGAACAACTGAATATAGCCGGTTTCTGTGCTACAATTCTGGCTATATGTTGCTGGCGATAATTGTCAGTAGCTGGCTTCTAATGACAGCCCCATAGTGGTTTAAATTGCTGGAGTCCCCTAGTTGCTCATTTTGTCATTTGTATTCGGAAACAATAGATCATCTATTTGTTGAATGTATAGAATCTAAAGATCTATATTTTGAAATAAGGGACTGGCTGGAAGAATTTGATATATTTTTACCTGAATCGAATATAGTGAATATTATTTTGGGAGTAGAGGCAGAAACTCCAATAAATTACATTATTTTGAGTAAAAATTGATATTGTATAAGGCTAGAAAAAGCAAACAAATTGCATCTCTGTCTCTTTTCAAAAACCATTTAAGATATTCCCAGAAAGTCTAACTAAGAGTGGCAAAATCTAAGAACAATATTATGGTGCATCTTCAGAAGTGGGAAATATTGATTTATTGGATTAAATTAAATTAAATGTTGTTGATTATATATATATAGCTGGCAAGGGTGTTATATTTAAGAAATAGAAAATATTTCCCGTGTTTCTATAGAGTTATAGAAACACGAGTGGGAGTTTGGGAGAACGAGAAATGGCAGTGGGAACACGAGCCCGAAGGGCGAGTGTTTCCACAGCTATTTCGAGTTCTTCCAAACTTCCACAAGTGTTTCTATAACTCTATAGAAACAAGGGGAAATGTTTTCTATTTCCTTTATAAAATAATCCACAGAAAATAAGTACAACAAAGGAAAATCGCGCGTTTATTATGATCATCAAAACATAAATTCTCCTAACTCGTGCAGTCGTACGTCATGAACTTATCACATGACTAAATCAGTCAGTTTTGTCAATCTGATCATGGATTCCCTAGCTAAGAAAAACCTTTTAATTGGAGCCCAAAATTACACAGAATGATGAAGAAAAAGAAGCTCTGTGGACTAATGCTAAAACTGGACTGACAATACACGGAAGCACGTAATGTTCAACAGCGCCGGTTTTCGTACCAAACAAAGTTTGCAGGAGATCAAGACGTGTTGCAAGAAAGGAGGATATTTTGGATTTCTCTTTAAAATCTAGAGATACAAAGCATGGAAGTCATCCCTCGGGTCATCAGTTGTTTTGTACATTCTGTCTTCCAAGGACTAGAATAGTTCTTCGTCGATTCGCCGTGTGTCACGCCTCATGCGGTCGCATACGGACGGCAGGTTGTTTTCATCAGACACTTCAGGCTTGATCAGATTTTCTTGCCATTCTCATCCTCTACGGCACCTGTAGAGAGTCATACTGAACCGTACATTCCTCAATTAACCAAGAGTAGTCGAAAGGGACGGCGTTGGATGGAGTTGTACAAGACTGTAGCACTTGGATGTTGATTAACTTTGTCAGGTTTGTGCTCCACATTTTGCTGTACTTTTGATTTCCATTTCTATTTCAACCTCTATTTTATGCATCTAGATCATGTTAGAAATATTTAAGACAGGATTTTTTTTAAAGTTCTCCGGCTTAAATCTACCAAACAATAGTTTTTAATTGAGCTTAGTCAGCCAAAATAGACTGTTTGGGCGAAAATGATTGTTTAAAATCGCACAAATTGCGAGCAACTCAACTTTGTCCACAGAAATGAATGTTGTAATTCGTACTTTGAGATTGTTTTGAGTTCAATAAAACATCGGCTTGTTCCTAAACTAACAACACATTGTCGTTTCTTACAATACTGTAGCTGGTTCTTCGTCGAATTGAATTTAGTGCTCAATGTTTTTAGAAAAGTGTAGGAATTATTTCGACGAGTTTCAAATTGAGTTCAAGGCCACGATGCCGGCATAATTTGCCATGTTTCTATAGAGTTATAGAAACACGGCTTTCAACCAATCAGAGCGCGTATTTTCTGTGGGTTATTTTATAATATATTTTATTATAGTATTTACGTGATTTATTTAAGGTCAGGGTCTTAGTATGAGTATGTGCAACATATATGTGTGTATGTGTATATTGTATAAAAAAAAAACTTGTTAATAACAAGAATAATAATAAAAAGCTAAATTAAAAAGCAACAAGTTAAAATTTCCAAAGTAGATCTTTATGTTGAAACAAACTTATACAAGAAAATTGAAAAACAAATTGAAAATTGCTTATACTGAAGACAACCTGCCCATTTTGAATTTCCAGCATATGCTGCACCAATTCCTGCCAATTTTGCAAGGCAATGCAGTGACTTGTTTCGGATCCTTTTCTTCTGTTTTGGGTTCTCCATGGGAAGTGTCAGAAAGAAAATTGGGATTGTTTTGCAGCTTTAAAAAATAGCATAGTGTATTGCTTGTGATGCCCAGGCAGCCTATTTTTTTGTCCATTACTCAGGCTGTCTGTGGAAGACAGAGTGAGTCGGGTTTCGCAAGTGTTATTTGTTCTCTGTGTTACCTGTTTTTTTGCCATCCATCATTCAGATTGCACTGAGGACGTGAATACTGCAACGTTTGGAGTGGTGACTGTCATAATTTCACGGCAACGCTATTTTACAAGCGAGAGTTTTAGGTCATTCTTAGCCATTATTTTGCTAAAACCAAAGGTTCTTCAATTAAAATGGCAAGATGTTTATTTTTTTTAGGGCTGACAGGAGTGTTACAGGCTTTGGATGGAATTTTTCACAATTTACAAAAGGAGATTTGGTGCCAGCCAAGATGCATTTGGCCCAACATGGTGCAATAATTAGAACCGACATTTGTAAGTAAAACACTAACTTAAATGTTGTTGTACATGTACTACATGTACTACATGTAGATTGCAGTGTTTTTATTTATTCATTCCTGTTACAACGAGTCAAACAAGGTATCTGATTATCTAACGAAGTAAAAGCTGGTTCGAAAATATCCTATTGATAGCATTTTTATAATTTTACCTTGTCACTTGCAACATACATCTGATAGCATGCTTTCTTGCACTCTGTGGTACATGGCGGCGATTTGTCTAATTCCATGTCTTTTCCTGCCATACTGTACAGCCACTCGGCAAGAATGTACCCTAGACAACCAATTTGTTGTCATGATCCCTTTGTTGTTGACGCTATTCATTGCAGCCAGTCGACGAATTTGTTCTGCTTTTAGTCGATTGTCATAAATATCTATCCATATTTTTTGTAGTTCCTTTTTGTATCACCCACTTGTGCCACCTCATAAAATAAGCATATAGAAAAAAACAATATCGTGCGAAATTGCCGATATGAGAGAGACTGGGCTGCTTAACGACACAGTAAGATCGCAAGCTTCGTAGACAACAGAACACATTTACCGACAAGGGTTTTTAGAATTTGTTTAATTGGATCTGTTGCTTTGATTGCGCCCTCGCACAGATCGAGCAATGTCAGTCCTAATTTTGAGTATGCTCTTTTCATACCACTCGTACCAATATAACAGTTTTCTCTTTCGCTCAGAGCACGTTCTATTTTGTGTGTTCATTGCAGTTTTTCTGGGAAAAAATAATATACATGTACAAAGTATACAAAGACATTTGCTAAAAAGAGATTGGATACAAAGTTATAACCCATCAAATGTTAATTTCAATGTGCTCTTCCCAGGAAACTGTAGGTCTATTTCAAAGTCTCGTCTGTTAAATTTCCATACGGTCCGTGTACAGATTGCGCGCAGCCTCGTTTCTATTTCAAATAAGCTGTCAAATGCTAGATGCAGGAAAGGCTCGGATTCGGCGGTTCTTTCTGGGGGACGTAAAGGAAAAAAAAATACAGCAAAATATCCAAAAAATGTTTAACCTGTTTGTGATCCTTCCCCCAAAGTATGGCCTTCCTAGTACTCTCGCATTTCCATTTTGTTTATGAAATGAAAGTTTCATCAAATGAGGGAGTGTACTTTTATCGCACAATACACCGTTGGGTTATTCTAGCAGAAAACTTATTGTATCTCATTATGCGCGTTTTAGATGCCTGCAAAAAAAAAAAAAATTTGCGATTCAATTTTACGATTTTCAATGTTTCATTTTTTAAACTTCTGGTCGCTCATGGTCATTCGTGGTCACTCGTGTGGTCTCTCTGTGCAACATTCGCAGGTGCGTTATGAAGCAACCGCAGTGATAACTTGTGTTATATTATTCTTGTGTTGTTTGCGCGCATTCTTGTGGCTTGTGTAAACTTGCCTTTTTACTGACAATGTTCAGCATTTTGTGACTCGTACCTACTTCAGGCACATTCTTTGGCTTAAACTTTAGGTGCTTAAACTGCGATATCTTTGCCTCAGTAGCATGTTTTGGAAACTGCTCCTGTAGCTCACTCCACGAGTCTACACCAGTATACTTCTCAAAGGCATTAATAATCGCCTGCTTCCTCTTAATGTGCTGTGATTTTACAGCCATCTCCTTGAGACGTAGTTCCCTTTGGGCGACTTTCCAATACAATACAATACAAACACTGTATTTCGCGCCATGTTTACACCCCTTTCAAAATGTCGGAATTAACCGCGAACTTTAACCACGTTATTGCTTAGGCAGGAGATGAAATTGTATTTTGAAATTAAAACGTATTCGTGTGTACTGAGTTTCGATTACAACATAAAATAAATGCATGTCATTGCAACATTTGAGCCGTTGTCTGCCAAAAGATTGTGAGTATTACTTTTTTTGTAGATAACATGTGGTATCCCGGAAAATAATGGAGTCATCTTTATAAATTACTGTAACGGACTTTAAGGCCGCTTTTCGATATCATCTGGACTCTAGCATTCAAATGAAAATTTTATCACACAACTGCATTGCTGAAGTATTCCTGACAACGCACTTTTAATACCCAATTACTTACTTGATTCTGTTTCAGTTCGTGCTTTTTACTTGCTCTACTTGGTTTTGGCTTCTTCATGTCCTTAAGTAGGAAGTTTGCTAACATCTCTGCGACTATCACGAAAGTATCCCATATTTCTTTAGGAAGGAGGGCCGCTTGTAGGGTGGGTTCCAACGTAACAGGATTCTACATATTCAAGATTCGAGTTTATTTCAAAACGAGAAAGTGAGATATTGGAATTTGTGTGTCAATTTGTCAGCGGGTAAAGCCTCTTTTAGTACTGAATATTTGGTCCAACCATATGTTAGAATGAAAAGTACTACTTTCCATGAGTCTGACAACTCATAATATAAAAGTGGAATGACAGACAATCAAGTCTCATACAAACACTGAACAAACGTTTCTCTGAAGAAGAAAAAAATCATGTAATGCTTACCTTTCCGCTTCCCACGAACATCCTTCTGCAGGAGTTCGCCATTCTGTTGGCGATGGCGGCGTTAGACCGTCAACTGATTTTTTGACAAGGGCGTATTGCCATCTTTGGCAGGCATGCAGTCTCTCGAACCACTTTGTCCCTCTGCTACCAGTGTTGTTCAGATTGTGGGTCGATGCGAGGCGCTTCACTTCCTCATCTGTCATTCTATTGTCGTATAATGACACCCAAACCTTCTTCAGCACTTCCTTGTGTTTTGGATTTGTGCTGCTTACCTGTTGAGTGGAAAAGTACATCAGTTGAGCCGTTTTAACGATTCACTGTGTTTGGCGTAAGAAATAATTAATATTTTAGTTGTGAATACTGTAACTAAGCTGATAACTAGTGTAATTGATTTGAAAGCGGTAGAGCTTACTGAGCTGTTGTCGAAACCAATAACACACCAAGACGCGGCGCTGAAGGTATGTCTAAACTTTATTCGCTCACAGCAGACATGGAAATCAACAATTAAAACGATGGATAGCTCTACACTTTATTATTGAGGATATCATTTTCTTACGTCGTAAACGGCGATGTAGAACACAATATTGTACCAGAAGTGAAAAGACGTATGAATTACGAAATTCGAGCATGCGGCCTGAGGCGAACCGCGTTACGCTGACATCTTGGTAGAGCACGGTCTTGTCTCCTTCTACTTCTAATCAGCTATGAAAGCTGGCTGCTGAACTTACGTTTCCTGTTGCGACCTTCTGGCAAAATCTCGTGTAACGCTGACTCAGCATTATATAGGTGCAGCAATGCCCTTTCACCCGCAGCGATAATTTCCTCTTTTGTGGCATCGGCGCGGTTAAAGACGCCCGCTAGCTCACAGAACTGCTCGCTTGCTTTCAGCTTCTTCAGTGGAACACCCTTTCCGATGCCATGGACTCTAGAGGTCGTATCACAACCTGGAAGCGCGTGTACAAACAAGATGTTCGAACAGACGTCACGACCAAGCGCAGCCTTTGTCTTCTTGATATTCCACACTTTCCGGGTCTTGTCTCGTTGACGCTGCTCAGGTCTGAAGAACAGGTATTTGGCGTCCATCTCTCCGTGATACAACAGAAGTACTAGCAGGTCGGTGTCATCGCCGATGAGAACGGAAGTATCAGTTCTTGCTCTTGCAATTGCAGTGTTGACGATCAGTACATCAGCATCACCTGCAGCGTGAAGAGTGGAATATCCACCGTGCGTTAGCTTTTCGGATAGCAGTTTGATGAACCTCTGCTTGTTTGTCTTGTTAAATAGGAATTATTCTTTCTTTAAGGTGAGAACCATATCGGGTTCGAACAAAACAGCGGGTCCGCATGCGTTCCCTCTCCTCTGGTGGGTGCAGTCTTTGGTCGATGGGCCGTCATCGTAGCCATCGAATACGATAGTAGCCTGGGGATATCTGCGCTGTATATACTGTATGTACAGCACACAAATGGCGTCATATGTCGATCGATGGGGCCAGAGGACTCTGATGTAGCAACGCTCCTCCATCGAGAACGAAATGCACGTTTCCACTTGGACCAGCTGTTTGGCTCTCTTTCGTGATAGACCAGATTGCATCAGTGCTTGCCGGGAACAACTGATTCCCTCGGCCCACTTAATAAGATAAGATCGCATAAAAAAAGGAGTACTCTGTAATTCCGTGCGACTTTGGTGTCTCACTCTTCGTGTGAGTAGCTTGCATCATTGTTAATTGTTGCGATTGAAATACCTTTTTGAGATGCATTTTGGGTCAGGCCAATCAGAAAACATGTTTTGGAAAACATCCCATAATTGTAAGTCTAGATTTTAGCATTATTCCACATAAAGGCACTTACAGTATATGTGTATATTTGTATCAACTTAAAGGGACTACGTTCTTGGGATTGACTGTAAATATGGATATAGTATCCATACAACATCATTTAACTTATGTGGTATATAGAGATTACTTCATGGTTGGTGAGCGCGTACGATTTTTATTCACGAGTTGTGAAAGAATCACAAACGAACGAGCGAGTCCTCGAGTCCCCAAACAATCAATAGTCAATATGAGTTTTATTCACTCAAAAGTGTAAAAGTTCAACATTTTCTTTTCAAAGTTTTTGCAAAATGAAAAAAAAGGAAATCATAAAGCAGCTAAATTTGCTTTTAACTATTCAAAATAATGATTAATGTTATTTAAAGTCAAGTCAAGCTCACTCATCATCACTGTCGACCAAAGGCCCTCACTCTCTTCCTTAGATATAAAAGTATTTTGTGATAAAGAAATGATGGACGTACTTATTATTTTTCGCAGCTTACGTCATTGGTCCTCGTGTTAGCCTGCGAGTGGTTCGTTGAAATTTCCTTTCTTTCCATAAAATCAACAAAAAAAGTATAAAATTAAAAACAAACTACAACTGGTATTATTATCGTTTTCATAGAATTGCGACCAACCCTGGAAGTTCAAAGTCTTGTCTGTAAAATACGATTTAACCACGACCGTCAACCAAACGAGTCAAACAAGGTATCTGATTATCTAACGAAGTAAAAGCTGGTTCGAAAATATCCTATTGATAGCATTTTTTTAACTTCTATAATTTTACCTTGTCACTTGCAACATACATCTGATAGCATGCTTTCTTCCACTCTGTGGTACATGGCAGCGATTCGTCTAATTCCATGTCTTTTCCTGCCATACTGTACAGCCACTCTCGGCAAGAATGTACCCTAGACAACCAATTTGTTGTCATGCTCCCTTTGTTGCTGACGTTATGCATTGCAGCCAGTCCACGAATTTGTTCTGCTTTTATATCTATTCAGGTTTTTTCGAGTTCCTTTTTGTGGGTATCGCTCACTTGTGCCACCTCAGAAAAAAAGCATATAGAAAAAACAAACAATATCGTGCGAAATTGTTGATAGACAGTAATATGAGAAAAAGACTGGCTGCCCAACGACACAGTAAGATTGAAAGCTTTGGAGACATTTACCGACAAGGGTTTATATAATTTGTTTAATTGGATCTGTTGCTTTGATCGCGCCATCGCACAAATTCGGCAATGTCAGTCCTAATTTTGTAAGCCATTAGACAATGCCTGCTGCCAATGACAGTAATGCAGCAACCTTTCAGGGCCTCTTTGTCGATAAGGTTGGTCCTGTCGATATCCGCGATAGCTATCCAAGGTTGTTCGTTTTTCGCTGATGTCGGTGCCTTTTTTAACTCTTCTTCGATCTTTCGGATGTGTTCCACGTTTATCTCTCTGTCAAGGCACGCTGGTGGACAAGTCTCACTCAGAGTAGACACTTTCACATGTATGTGTCCTATAAAACAAAGTATACTTTTCTTATCTCAAATAACAATATTTCTCGAAGCAGGGTGTAGAAGGGTTCTGCTTAATACGTGAATGAGACTAAACAAAATGCCTGATTCATGAAAACAGATAAAAATAATGTTACCACGATTCGTTAAGTTATGGTCAGGTGTGATGCATGGTCTACTTACATCGTTGGTCGTCTGACTTGCGGATGATTAATTTTTAGCTGATGTGGGATCGGGTCTCCCCCTTCGCGACCCTGATGGAGCCATAGTAGACCTTATACAAATAAATAGTCAAGTTTTAGAACAGTTGGGGCATTCTTGAAAATATGGTTATCCTATATTTTTCTCAAACTTAAGTGATAACCTGAATCTTATATAAATAAATAATTGTCTTATAAATATGATTTGTGCCTTCTTTGGAACCTCTGTTTGTAATAATATATAAGGCCAACATCCGATGGAATTGTGGAATCGTGTGTGGAAAAACATTTCCAATAAACGTAAACATTGGTATTTGAAATGAATTTAATGTGCCGATTTCCCACACCGTCGTTACGGGCGAGTGAGCACTTGTCATGTGTTTATTGATCTGCTGTCAATCAAAAAGAACCTTTCACTTCCGGTTAAAAACTTCCTTTTGGTATTTCTCCGTCAATATAATTTTTTTTGAACGGAGTTTTTGGTATACGAGACACTACTACTAAAACTACATTTCTGTGTTAAAAAATGTTTCTCCCAACTTTTTCGTTTTGAAGGTATCCGGTAACCATAAGTTGATCTTATTTGAAAGTCAAAATAAGGAAGGATGGCGTTTTCCGTTTGTGAATATCTCTTCTCGTTCCAGAGATATTCAAGTTTTTGTAGTATGTAAATTAGATTACCTGTGACGTCATGACCTTGACACAACCTGGAGACAGATCACAGAATAAAGAATATCTCTGAAAATAGTGGCTAAAAATAATCTTTTGTAGTGTTGAACACTAACATAATCTGTTGTAGTGTTGAACAAATATGACGATGACGCAACTATAAACAAAACAAAAACTGTATGCTGTATGCATTATACAGGTTGTATAACCTTTGTTGCGTTACTGACTCGGTTGCACTGTGGTCACAATACGGGACGTCTGTCTTTAGATTTATCTGCTTTATTCACCGTCACAAGCCATTGTTACAATCACAAGCGTTAAAAACTAGAAATGAAATGCTTAATTAATTAACTTAAATAACAAAATTACGAACATACAAAGGTAGGCTAAAAACCAGATAAGTCAAATACAACGAACATTCGATGCTAGCTCCGTGTTTAGGAAGGAGACTCCAACAACTCCAGTAAACTCCAATTAACTCCGGTGAACTGGAAACGTCCAAACTCCACTAAACATACTTGCGAGCCCAACAGGACTCTGACTAACATTCCTAAGTAGCTACATCACAGTGTACGTGATTTAAGTGATGAGCAATTACCAATAAGAATCAAACCTTTTAAAATCTAATCTTGGCTGCGTCATTGCTAAACAAATAGTCATTTCTTCTCTTCAATGAGTCTTGATCTGTACTATTTACAATAACATGGCACTCCTCGCCCAAGTATGGACTATCATCCTTGCTACTACTTTGATTCTCGTAGGCTGCTCCTCTTATCTTCGTACTCCTCACAGGATTCATCCCCCTCAACAGGCAGGAGTAGGATGAGATCCTTGATTGGGCGTGGAACATATTCCTTTTACCATCTTTTAGTGCTCTCACAGCGGCTTTTCTTGCTCTTTATCGCTTCTGTTACTCGACCCATTGGCCAATCCTTGCGATACTCGCTGTCGTCTTTAATTAGGACGATATCTCCTTCCGCTAGATCTCTCTTGGTCTCAACCCATTTTGTCCTGGTCTGCAGATTCTGTATATATTCTCATCTCCATGTTATCCAAAACTGGTCCACGATGTATTGTATTCGTCTCCAGCAACGGCATGCATAGAGGTCAGCAGGCAGGTACTGACCGAGTGGGGATCCGAATGGGTGTGTCTTTGTTGCTAGCAGCATCGAAAGAGATGGGAGTAGTGTGCCAAAGGCAGCATATAAGAGTAAAATGTCAGGAATAACTATGAAGTAATATATACAGTTAAGTTTTCTAATGGACAGTTACAAAGTGCTCCATCGTGATTTATTAAAATATAAACAAACTATAAATATAATTTATAGTTGACGAAATGATGCTGGTAACGGACGAGTTTAAATGGATACGTTTAGCAACGTTGAAGAGCACAGTAAATTTAGGTGTAACCAGATTGTAGTCAGTAGCAGTGTCCATAGGAGTGGCAAAAGACAAAGTAGGACCAGGATTGGGTTGAACATCCATACAAATTACCAGAGAAGATCTGCCAAACGTGATTGCGGCGGATGAGTAAAGTGAAGATTCCTCTTGGTATGGTGACGTTACAAGACTGGATGAGTCACGATGAATACATTTAGGGATGCAGTTTGCATGAAAACAACCAATGTGTATTCTCCACGAGCTGATGTCGATGCCCATAGTGGTGAAGTGGAATAACAAGAAAAGTCGGATCTATAAAATAGACCAAAAAGTTCAAAAAGTAACGAATATGTAATGCTAATGAAAGCTAGTAAAAAACCATATACGACAATTCTGTCGGTGGTACGTTTGATATAGCGGAGAGATCTGATCAACAAAAAACAGTAATAAGTGAACAAGTCCAAGGACTACAGAAACGCTGATCGAACAATGTGTATATTGAAGAGTTGACAATATTTCGGCTGGCCAAACCAGCCTTCTTCAGGTAGATCTCAATCTTTCGGACTAATTTTCTTTTGCGCTTTAGGGATGGACTATTTTAAAAGTAGGGGGGTTGGCCATTTTTTTCTGGATCGAAAAATATTTTTTTCACACCGTTTCATTGCACGGATTTCTTTTCATGAATACGTTTTTACCATCAGCACAGATTGCACAACTGTATAATTATGGTTTATGATCTGTGAGACACGGGATTGCTTTAAGAGAATCATCAATCCGAGTATACATAACTATCATTTATCCTTTACAGCAACAGAGACTTGATATCAATAGAGCTCGACAACTTGTAGCCCTGTGGTGTAGTTGTGGGATCCTGCTTCAAGCCAGCTCCTGGTTGCTTATAGTGAAAGGATACAGATTTAAAGCTGGACAATCAATGTACTATATACATATAATATACTGTACATGTACTTGTTCCCAATGAATGCCTTCCCTCTCTTTCGTGTGAGTTTTACTACCCCATTGCCAAGCACCTTATGTACCATACACCAACTTCAATTCTGGTGCATCTACTATCAAGTCGGCATTATGTGTATTCTCCTGAGTCTGATTCAAGTCTGTTCCTGCTGACACTCAAAGTGCTCCAGTTCCTTGCCACTGTAAAAGCCATTTGTACAAGCAGAAATGAAAAGGAAGACATTTAATGCCAATGATATACAATGTACAAACGCCTTATTGGCATACTGATTTTTTTGTATTGGCCTTCACGTTTGTTAGCAGTCATCGGAAAGGATGACTTCCTTTACTAGCTGGTGACCACATTGAACTCTTCTTCTTCCATACTGTACAGTGTTGGTACATCGCTGGCCAACTTGCTTCCCATTCTTACAAACATTTTCCATTGATGTTTAAGTACCAATTTCGTGAGAGTCTACATGAACCCCTCCCCCTTACCCCGCTAAATAATGACCGGGCCCTAACATGTGCAGATTTCTATCTGCAAAGTGGGACATTATTAAATTGGCATAATACAGCATATTTTAAAATCATTCTGCAACTGTATCTTGGAAGAACCCCGTATGTTTGCTGACGATACATCAGTTACTGTTGCTGGACCTGATTTTGGCTGTGTGCCAGCGAATTTACTTCAAACATTGAACAAACTAACTATTTAATCATTCAACCTAGATATAAACAATCACATCTATATCCTCCGTTAACAATATCCAATAAACCTATAAAGAACTTGCACGGTATCAAATATCTAGGTTTTTACATTGATGCCCATTTTATTTGATCAGAACATATCGAATATTTAAATAATATTTAAATAAAAAATATTAATGTTCTCATTAAGTGTAAAACAATTACCTTTAACAGCCTTCTAAATTTATATTATTATTTAATTTACCCATATATAAGTTATGGCTTTATTATCTGGGCAAACAACTACGACAGTCCGTTATCTATCTTAGTTAAACTTCCAGGTTATACGTGTTATATGTGATGTTCCTATTGTTTTAGCATATCACTCCATATGTATTATATTAAACTTAATGTACTTAAACGTCCTGACATAGTTAAAATGAATACTGACTTGTCTTTTCATTTCTGAATGTACGACCGAAAGTAAAAGTTGTTCAATTAATATGAAATACGTCTCAGAACGACAACCCTATCGAACAAGAAGAAATATATGATAGGATACATTTCTATTTTACTAATCATGAAGACGTTATATAGTTAGTTTGGATACCGAAAGCTCTACTTCATCACGGAGACATGCTCATCGAACTAGTTGTTAATAGTTATTTTGAAATGTTATTGTTTGTTCAGGCCAGTCACACACCATTAAGGATATGTTTTCAAAATGCTTCGTTTTCATTTCTTAAAAAAAATATCTTGCTAGATTCAACCAGAACCAGTTAGGTCTTATCTATTCAAAGACACTAAAGTAGATTGATTAGATATTATATTAATTTCACAGTCTGGGACAATTCCACTTTATGTATTGGACATTTTCACTCTACAAACATATTTACCTATTTATCACTGAAATCAGTTGCTGCAAAACCATTCAAGTGAAGTAACAGTAAAGTAAATCCTTTCGAAACTTTCGTTTGTGCGTCGACTGGGACTGATGTCGTATGACCAATCGTTTCCAAAAGTTTGAAATTTAAGTAATTATGACCTCACCAACACACCGCAGAAAACGACAGCATTACTTTTTCAAAACAAATCGTTAAAAAAAAATGATGTGGACAGTGCGTTGTCTGATGCACGATGCATTAATTGTTGGATTCGCATCGGATGGCCATCTAAGTAGATCCAAGATGCACCAAGCCTGATTGTAGCCATGAGAGAGAACTCCTGTTACGTGGCTTTTGAGGAATTCCCCATATTCTCCTTCCAGCTGGGAATGAAAAAAGGTTCAAAAGGTGATATCAAAAGCAACCATGCACAGGCACCTGAAACAAGTAACTGGCGCGGCCAATCAAAGTTTGGACGTGCCTATGTTGACTAAAGGTCGGCACACACGAAGGCACAAGTCCCAGGGACAAGTCCCCTCGTGTGGACTAGGTTCCCTCGTGTGAACCAGTTTGATTTGTCCCAGTGACAATATCTTTCCCAATGCTCACTTTGCCGCAAAGTGAGCATTGGGCTTTCAGCTGTAGCACCATAATTCTGCTGAATATTAGATAGTGGCGATCTGTAGTCCGGGCAATGCTTAGTTGTGATACCTCCTCGAATTCTTTCCACGCATGGCTTACAAAAAGTATGGCCACAGCTAGGAACTACTAGATCTGTCATAAGTTTACCACAGCAAGATAAGAAGTACTGCTTCAGCAATGGTTTGGTTATAAGAGTAATACAAACACTTACCAAACGCCACACAGATATTCTAATGGAACTTCATCTCTCATTTGATAGTTTACCATCTTTGATTCTTAAACAAAAGTTTCAGTTGTAGCAACCTCTCCAAAGTTTAACCAAAGTGTCAAAGGAAATGTGTGAAACCAGTGTTGCACACGATGTTCCCATATAAACGAGTAGTAGCCTGTCCCCTTTTCACGCTTTTGGAACTGAAATTGAAAACGGTGAAGAAACTCAACCGAGCATATCAGTCCTCTCCTGTTAGAATGCAGGCAACTCTTAACTAAACCATAAAAATTCCTTTTGTGAGACATTTTAGGGACGGTAATATGCCTCCACTGGTATACCGTTCACTGGACAGGATATTACGCTTCTCCAGACATTGAAACACATACTATTTTAATATTTGGCCTTTATGCCTGCTGCACATCTACATGTATGATAGAAACGGGCTCAACATCGCATGCTCTTTAACCAGCGGAAGAAAAATGATACAACAACGCGCGCAGCCTGCATGTTGGGATTGACATTTACTGATGGGTGGCTCTGAAAATAGCCAGGGTATTTTGGTGGCATTGAAAAGAACCGTTAGGTTCCTTGTGTCTGCGCTGCACCTGTGTTATCCTTCCTGCTGGTCATCTCTCTCATTATCCTCTGGCTCCACCAATCTTCGGTATTGCTCATCCGGTAATGGCCTTTTGTTTGTTGATATCTCTGAGAGGAAGGTCTGAAAAACCATGTCGAACCAGCAACTCCTCTATCCTATCAATCTCACTGTCAGACAGGGCTTTCACCCATCACCTGAGAGTAAAGAGACAAATTAGGTATCAAAAATATGGTGAGCTTGCAGATGAACTCGTAGTATCAATGTCCGTTTTTATACTGGAGACGTCTAGAAGCATTAAACGTGTGACCGTTACGTGTGACTGATATAAAAACGAGATTCATAAGTTTGGACTGCAACTAATTAAATACCACGATTTTCTTAAAAAGAACCTGGATACTATTCTCAAAAGATACTGGATACTACCGAGGACTACTGGCGCAAGAAATGAATGATCGTGCATGTCACTAGTCCAGACACTGGCCTCCCCTTCCGGCTTCTGGGTGGCCCACCCAGTTGATAGTCCACTGGGGGGCACATCTACAATAGTAGACAAACATTACAGGGGCAGCTAAAACTTGAATAAAATAATCAAATTTATCTCTCTGGACAAATTCTAAATAGATCATGCTCAAACTTTGCTGCCAAGCATTAATTTCACAGTGAAGTGGTTCTGGTCTTTGCCTGTCTGCAAATATTCCAATTCAGGAAGTTGACGTATACCATTTTCTGCCATGTACGCTAGCCTTTTTTTCATGCTTGGTCTTTTCTGCCAGTGTAGCTGTGAGTGATGGTACATATCTATCCACCAATTTCACATGATCTTCTATAAATTTGTTGGTGTATGGTCTCCATGTGTCTGCTTCAGTGAATCCAATGGACCCTCTCATCGTAGAAATGTTCCCTTTGTATACATTTGCATAAGGGGAGGGGTATGTTGCAGCCTGGTTCACTTCATTATTGGACCAGCTCTGCCAACACATATCAGCACTTGGTTGGAACCCTTCTGTACATTGTTTTCCACCAACTGTTATCACATTTCCCTCCAACAACGCCATCTCATCTGTGTTTTTTCCCACAGATCTTCTAAAGCTACGTGTTTCTCCCCCCAAACTAACACAGTACAGTAGGTACTGGTAGTAATGGCTTCGAACACATTCTCCCAGGTTCCACATAGACATTGTAAGCTATCTAGTTCATTGAATCAAATAAGTTTTTTAGCCAGGTGTGGTACTTGAAAAGGTGCAAGTCAATCATAATAAAAACCCTGTAATGGTTCTTGAAACACCAGGAACACCAGGTACCTGGTTAGCATGACCGATATTAAGATCCTTTACGAACTTATCTACAGCCATAGTAGATACTGGCTGAGGAAGTCGTAAATCCAATCCCAGACATTTAACATTTCGTGGGAGCCATACGTCTTTCTCAGCATTGAAATATGATGTTTGGGTTTTACAGTGTAAATTAGTGACGAGAACTAAACTCAGAGATCATATAACTCCTGTCTTCACAAATTACACTGGCTCCCCGTTAAATATAGGATAATATTTAAAGTTTTACTCACTACTTTAAAAAATATTAATAGCTGCGCTCCATCATACTTAATTGGTCTACTGGAACCTTACGTTCCAAGGCGTTCCCTACGCACTGCCTCTCAAGGCCTTCTAGTCGTACCTAGTTCATCTACTACAACATACAGGGATAGGGCATTTTCTATAGCGGCTCGTAAGCAATGGAATAGCCTGCCGACAAGCATTAGGAATACGGATTCTGTAAACTTATTCAAATCTAGGATCAAGAAGCATTTATGTAACTTAACTTAATTTTTTAATTTTAAATTTTATATTTTATATGAATTATGTGTTAATTATAACAATTAGTATATACATTATTACTTAGTTATTGATATGTAATATTCACATGAATTGTATATGGCTTTATCAAAGTAAACGCACAAAAAAAAAGCTTAAAAGTAACGAACCTGCTGTTGTGCTGCACCATCCCCCTCTTGACCAGCTGGCTTGTCCACTCGTAACGTTTTTGGTCTGGGTTGTTGTTCATCTCTTGACTTTTGTCTCTTTTTTTCCTTGACTCCCGTTTGGAGTGCTGGAGGTTATACTTACAGGTGACAAATTCTCCATAGGCCCTGGAGTACTTTCACACTCACCGTCAGAATAGTTAGAAATGTCAGTCTCACTTACAATAGACTCGCAGGAAACATGAGTCGAAGGAGGAGTGGAGCTTGTGCATGTGCTGCTGCTAAGGCTCTGCAATACTTCGAAGGACGACTCCGAGGCCGAGGTGTTGGAAAATAGGCGATCTGCAAAGATCTTGTTACCAGATTCGTCAAATTTCTTGAAAAATTATCTTCGGTTTAGTCAACAAGACAAACATGTAAGTTTGGCAACGACCGCTGTCCAAAAATCTTTTGGGCGTAATATTGGTTTCCAGACTCGCGCGTTGCTAAAAGTATAGGCGGGAAACCTATAAACGTGCGGCGACGTGTGACTTAGCCTGTTCACAGACTCTAGATACTGGGGAAAATGATGAAAATACCAGTTCTCGTCTTCTCTTTAGTTTTGTTTTAGTAACCAGGGCCTGTGAACAGGCTACGTGTGGCTAGACCACGAGCTACCTTGAGGCAGTAAATTTAGTTTCTCTGTAGCGCACAATGGTGTTATCTTAAACATTTTTGCCTCTGAAATAGTTCCAGCAATGTCTATTTACCATGGTAGTAACCTCAGTCCATATTTGCATGATTTTTTTGCGGATTCTGAAGATGGGAATTAGCCTATTTATGTCGTCCTGATCCAGTTCGAAAAAATCGTCACCATTGATATCATTTGCTGCAAAATAAACGGTACAAAAAGGAACCTTATAACTTGGTGAACATGACGTTTGAACACGAGGTGAAAGCCGTTGCAAGCCTTTATAATTACCTTCAAATTTCTCGGCTATTTGTTCCAGTCCAGCCACTCGTAGAAGTGCTGAGATATCCTCCACGCTTGATCCACTGGAAATACAACCACAAACTGAAGCCATCTCGAAACTAACGGCTAATACTGGAGGTTGAAATTCGTTTCTCGAGTAGTTCACAGCGTGATCAACTGTCGAAGAAGTGGAGCTCAAAGCAGGAAATGCGCTACGTTATACATCAAACGACCCCGCAGTGACCCGCCAAATACCAGACATACTTATTTCCTTATACGGTAAGAGCCGGCTCGGGATCACGTTTCCTTCCTATTGTCCCATAATTGTCCTATTGTCTCGCAAAGAGATCAATTTGGTGAACTTTCTGGTCTAAGTGTATTTAATATATTTTACAAAGAGAGGATCTTTGTAAAATCCGTGATATCAACGCTTGTCTGCTAATCCGATTTGTCGCTGGTTGAGCACTCTTGGCATCGCGCCTGAAACTCAGGTTTATATATTAATAATGGTAATAGAACTGAGTGGAGTGCAATTTGTATAGGTAATCATACGTATTTCGACGAATTTCGCCCTTTGTTCCTACGAATGTCACCGGGCAACCTTTCGTTCGAAATTTCGACGAAGAATCGATCAGATACGCGAAAATTCGAATGCCAACCTGCGAGCGATATTTCAACGATATTTTGGACCAAAAGAGGCAATGGTCGCACTGTATGGCCTTACAATTATCTTTTACAATTTTTTTTTACATTTAGGACAATATTCTGTCATTTAATTAGAGTTTGTAAAGAAAAAAGGTATTAATAAAGCTAAAGTATGAAGAAGGCATTTATCGAACAGGCACACTAGGAGTTCAAGATTCAGTCCTACGGTCAGTGTCAATAACAGTAGAGCAAACCTTAATGATTCTCCAGTAGAGTTTATTACTGACTCATCCTCCCTCAGCCACGTGCAGGTGAATTTCTTAAGGCTTGGAGTTTATGCTCGTCTGTAACGTGAACCGCTGGGCTATCATTATCATATCGCAGAAATATCTTTCATTTCGAGTCCAAATGTATGAATATTTAAGATCCTTCCTTAGTTTAAGGGTGTCCTTAAACAGCTCTTTTCTTCGTTGGGTCAAGCTTTCCACGATGTAGATACTTATTTCCTTAAATCTTGTGAAGCTCAGGTCCTGTGTAGAAAAATCTTTCAACTTCCCCCTAGCTTTATACATGCAGCTTATCTCTTGCATCGCGTCTTGAGAATTTCACAATGATCATGGGATCTACAGGATCCGAGTTATCAGTTCGACTGGGTAGATGGAGATTTTGCTGGCAATCGATGGCTTTTGGAGATATCTTTCTCCTCGATCTCGACATCCAATTCAGAGGCTAATCGCACAACCAGCTCGTTTATATCTTCTTTACTAGTGACTGGGACGCTTCGAATCTCAAGGCAGTCCCGCCTCGTGCACTGCTCCAACTCTTGTGCCTTATCCAGGTCCACACATCTAAGCCACTGGTTCTCAGCTTCAAGATCCTTCTCTCTCTTCTCAAGCTTTGTGTAAACTGCCAAGGGTCGATACCGTTATCGAAGAGCATGTGGTCTACAATCTCCATGCTTTTCTGAATAGAGTAGTAGTCCTTGTTCTCTCGGTTGAAGTCCTGCCACTCCTCGATACTGGACATCCAGTCTCTGTCGATAGATTCCATTTTCATGATTTCTTTTGCGAGTTTTACTTTGTGATCGAAGAACTGTATACCTTTGCACATATGGTTGTCGAATAAGAACGTCCATCTGTCTTCGTCTTCCCGGCAATACTTCACTAGTTGTGCTTTACTTCTGCACTTTCCTTCTTCCATGAGTCCGATGATGGCTCTAATGTCGTCTCCTTGTTTAGTTGTTCGGTTGTTCTTTGGGAGTACAGCAGGTCCATCGACGTCAGTTCCGATTGTAAGGTCAATGGAGGTCTGACTTGGTGTCTCGTGTAGTTGCTCTTGTACTGAACCTGCAGCGTTCCAGATTCGTCGTAGAGATAATGAGCAGTATACGACTACGTGGGAGATTGCGTAGGTATTGCATGAACTCCTCGATGGTTCCATAGGTTGGACGGGACTCGACGGGAATCTTATGGTTCCTACAATAGGCGTAGAACCTTCCTCTCGTGAATCTTTGGTCGTTGCCATCAGTGTCTTGTTCGTGCCCCTGCAGGCACAGGTGATAATGATCGCCGTGTAGAGTGCAATCCGTATCACCAAAGTGTTGTACTAATATATACGGGATTGTCACGAGGTTCGCAACTAACTCCGGAATATTGTACCCAGGCCTAGCACCAACGACAACGGTCGTGTAGAAAGGCATTTCTTCTAAGTTTGGAAATCTGAAGTGGCGGCCCGCTACACAGATGAGGTCACACTGAGTGCAGCACTCGTCCATATACCTTAACCAGTCCTTAGTTATCTTAAGAATACAGTACTTGCACCATCTAACCCATATACCATCAACCACGACGCTCACCCATGTGGGACTAGTTAATTTATGCCAACCCTTACTTCCACCAACTGATTTTTAATTATTCTGTATAGGCATTGGAATGGCAGGCATTGGGCGGGGCGTAACCCTAGGTTACCAAATTCCGTGCATTCCATTCATTCCGGCGTGGTTTCCGGTTTGCGTGCTTGTGATTTGGTGATGTTAGGGTTAGCACTTAGCTGCCCGTGTAATGATCTCCAAAGATTTTTGTCTTGAGTTCGTGTTTCCAAAGCTAAAGTAGGGACAACTCAAACTTACACAATGATAATCCAATAGGAGGTTGAGGATGAACATTGTAGCAAAAAAATATTGCTGAATACCAATTATTTCAGTTTGTTTGTTGCGGTCATATGTGATACCCGATTTCCATTAGCCCTAGACTAGCCTGCCAATAGAATGTAAGTCAGATAAAAACAATCACAGTGCCAAAGTTAGTTTTTTGTATGTGTGAATACAAAACTTACTAAAATCTGTGATAATAATGCACCAGCCAGTGGAATGCTCCATACCCCCTACACAGTGAATAGCAGGGCATTAGATGGCAGATATTTACAAATCGCCCTGCTAACCCCTTCAATGCCCAGCAAATTCCATATAACATATTATTGAAAAGTGTACAGCCTCACATACCATGGCATTTTTGCCATATAAATCCCCTGTTACACTGTCATTTCCAGGGAGTTGTATCGACTCCAAATCTGGAGTAAAAAAAAGGGTTCAGGACCATCCCCTTACTGGAGTTATTTTAACTCCAGTATGGCAACTCTTATTTTGGAGTAAAAACACCCCCTGTTTGGAGTTAATGTAACTCTAAAATTGGAGTAGAACTAACTCTAATGTGGGATTATAAATCACTCTGAAAGTGGAGTACTAGAAAAAGGTTCAGGACCATCCCCTTACTAGAGTTATTATAACTCCAGTATTTTAACTTCAGTTTTGGAGTTTAATAACACTCCCAAATAAGAGTAAAGTTTACTCTCGTAGGAGTAAACAAATCTGATTGGAGAAAAACTAACCCAACCATTTTTACCCCCAAATGAAATAAAAGTTAACATTAAAATCAAAGTCTGAACACAATTATGTCTAAGTACATATTTTAATATAATAGATATGGGCAAATTTACAAGAATATATGTGTGTATAAAATATAAATATTTACTTTAAAGCAACATGTATGCATTTCCCTTTGGATTACTTTGATGCAGAATGATATTTAACTCAAACAATATATATATATATATAAACTATACTCAAAATAAACTACTGATACAGATTTTCAGTACACACTGGTCTATAATAATTATTGTTGTTCTCGTTAGAAAACACTTACTCATAGTGAGTGTCATCAAAATAACTTCAATTAACTTCAATTAACAAGGTTTTACAACCTATCAATCGTTTTCTTTTCCGGCTTCTACACTCTTGGTTACAAAGGTAAATTTTATATAAGGATGCAGATAGGGAATAATGATAGAGAATATATTATTAACAACTACATGTATACTGTATTCTTACCCCACAAGCAATGTCTTCTTTGACTCCACGAAAAGCGAGAAGAAAGGAAGGCTCTGCAGTATATGTTGTTTTCTTATTGAGCATGCAGCAACGATTTTATCTTGTGCCAGACTCACTCCATTGTGTCTGACACCTACATCCGTCATTGTTGCAGTGGGCCCAGGTTTGGTCCAGAATCAGCTTCAATCAAAAATTAGCCGCACGGTGATAAACTGATTTTAACAGGCTTGTCAAGCCCAACATCTTAAGCAAAGAAAAACATGAATGCCTCACAGCCTTTTCTTTTCGTGAAGTTGAAGAAGGCTCTGCTCACAGCATACTCTATTCTTTGCTTCATTTAGAACAGCTGCCTCACAAAATAAATAGACATTATTATAAGTAATTGCATGACATTTCAGGAGATCAGTGATTAAATTTCCCCGCAAGCCAATGGAGGTTTGTAAAGGTCCCTCTGCCTGTGGCTGTTACAAATCCTCCCAAAGCCCAAGGGGAAATTTAATAACTAATCTCCTAAAATTTAATGATTAGTTTGTAATACCATGAATAACCAAGGAACCGAACTAGCTCCGATAAGTACTTGTATAAACTACAAAACATTTCAGTTGGGTTACTTTCGAAAACTTTATGTGCTTGATTGAGGGCCATTGAATGAATTACCCTAGGGAAAAGTACATTCTTTATGAGAAGAATAACAGTAAAATACAATGCACATGTGGTTGACTAAATATTTAATAGATTAGTACATAAAATATTTTCAAAAAAAGACATAAATGAGATCTTAGCCAAAAAAAATTGCTGCACAGCAAACTGGAGTAAAAAAAATTCATGCAGCTTGAGAATCCCCCGCCCCCCCCCCCCAATAACTTTTCTAATGGTCCATCCCTTAGAATTAAAAAGGAATAATTCCCCAGAGTAGCATATGTTTACATCACATGATCTGAATTGGGTTTCAACAGCATTAGCCGATTACCTCCATACTATTTCGCATATATCAATACTGCAGATCCTAGCACTAGGGTCAATCACTTTTGCATAACCAAGCCATATGAGGGATCCATTATGCTACATGTACATGGAAACCTACTGAATTAACAAAACAGCTTCTGGGACCTAATGTGTTAAGTGTCAACCCCTCTACTGCAATGTAAAGGGCATCAAGTCCCCACAGCCAAGTGACCCAGGAGCTTGAATTGGTATCTTCAATAAATTGATTGATTAATATTCCTCATCCTAAAAGAAAAAAAATTGAGCATTGAATTAGTTTTGTGTTTACAGAAGTTGGAGTCTGGACATTGCTAAAATGGTGACTAATATGTTGTTTTTAATTTTGAGGGCTGACTACATGTATATAATAACACTATTTTTAGAGTATGATATAATTGATACAGTTACTCTGCTTTGGTAATATTCAACTCTAAGATCTCATGTGTTATGGTCACTTTGCTAAATATACCCAGCTCAAAGATCTTGACAGAACTATACGTCACTCTACAACAGTATCAATAACAAGTCTGAATTTGATACATCTAACTGAGACCTGTCTGACCATAATGAGCCTGACCCTCTTAGAGTAACCATATTACCCCCAACTGATGCCCAGTATCTACATGTACATTCCTATCAATTAGATGCAGCTTGCTCTCTCTAATCCCTTTAATTATGACAGCTTTCAGCAGGCTTTTCTCTAATAGTTCACCTTTCTCGGAGTCATCTTGTGCTGGACACTCGGCAAGAGAGCCTGATGCTGGTCCACTGTCAGTTTGGAGATTACAAAGTACTAGGTTTACATTAGGGAAGTGTGAGCAATTACAGTTAGATTTGCTCAAATCCAGCAATAACGATAACGACAAACAGCAAGGGACTTACTTCGAATCATACGCTTGAGATAACTTGAACAACACATGTAGACTTCTCCGGAATCATGCACATTTGTCTTTGTGCTAGTGAATCTATGAAACTGAAATGGCAAAAAAGCCCATTGAAACTGTAGAAATGGCAAACTGGGCACTGTGACATCCAATTTGTAAGATAGGTTGCAGCAGTGTAAGTAGATCAAGCTTGTTTTCTGAAAGACCTCTGCTTGAAAGTGTTGTCTCCCCAACGCGTGTATGTTCGAAATGATTTGATTACGTCACTTGGTCGGTTGATAATACAGTCCTCCGCAATGGCTACTGGGAAGACTGCATTATACTCCTTTGCTGGAATACCTTGTTTTGAAAGCCCTGCATTAGTATTTAGGTGTTGGAGAATATGATAACTGATTTAATACTGATGCAATCACAATATTTATTGTTTGTAAATCTTAAAGGAGTATAGACCTTACTTACCATCACTGCCTTACAGAAAACACAGAAGTAGCCCTTGCCTCCAATCTCTGACTCATGATCTTTTTTTGGATCATCTGTTGATGATTCCGCTTCATCAGCATTACAACAACAACATACTTTATTTCCACTCGGGTTCAGACTTTGTTTGAACAAATAATAAAAGAAATTTAAAAAGTGGGAGGTATCCTGAAATATGGATATCTAAGCACAAACAAATTATTAAAGAATGCTAACAAACTAAAACACACACACGAACAAGCAAACGGACATAAACAGTAATCTACTGAAATTGGGAAAAAAAGGGGATACAAAGACAATACAAGAGGAAGAGGGAGTATGATTGTAGATACTGATAATAAGAACAGAGAGGAAGGAGTGAATAGGATTATTATATCAAAGGAATTATTAGTATTTAGAAAGCAGGTCATCTTTTAACTTTTTGCTGAAAGTTTTGATAGAAGTTAAATGTTGTAAGGGTTCATTATTTTCATTCCAGATGTTTATGGTATTCACTATCTGTGTATTTCTTTTGATCACTGATAAATATAAAATTTAAATGACTCGCATAAAAAACCTAGAATTATGAGTTATTAATCAAATTTTCAGCCAGTGCCCAATCAGGAGCATCACAAGGGGCCTGCCGCAAAGATGGGGGACCACTCCTACGTGGAATTACCATTGACAGCCCCTTGTGTGTCCTTTTCCTGGCCAACTTTCGGTCAAGGCTTCTTAAAATGTTATTGCATTCAACACTCCTCCAGGCAAGGGATTTGACAATCAATGTCTTGCTCTTGGTTACCTCTTGATCACTGCCTGAAACATTACTGGTAGCTTCTTCTTCTGACAACCCTAACATTGACTCATCAGAGGACATTTTTGAGGATTTGACCATACATATTAGGTGTTGGATTTTGCCAATGCCATCTTTCGCTGGAGTGGTTTCTATAGATATAATTTAATTACAAAGTTATGATAAGAAATGGATTGAGAAATTTATACTCCAGAAAATATTATATAAATGTCATAAAAAATATATTTAGGTAACGTGTTGAAGTTCTAATAGACCAATATTATTATGCAAAACCTATCAAAACTTAAGCTAAGGCAGTCTAACTTTAACCTCTCAAAGTTACTTGTGTAACCTCTAAATTTCAAAGTGGCGCCATTTCTCAAGCTTTTAATGGATTTCGATGCACTACACGGCAATACAACGTTCACTTTCTGTAGATTAAGTTTAAGCAATGGTATGTTGCCGTATTTTGATTAGAAATACCAGAAAATGGCGTTTGTTTCTAACCTGACCCTAACCTCTAGCTCTCAAACAAAGAAATTATGGGATCGAAAGGCCAGAAGAGTCAGATACTGTCATTTGCTCTTAAAATAAAACACTGGAAAGCGCGTTATTACCTCTTAAAGTGGACAAGCACACAAGATGAAGCATGTTAACACGAAAGGAACCTTGTTGTCTAGTAAGACAATAGCGAAGTAATAGTGAAGCTATTACGAATGAACAGTGTGCTGAAAGAATCAACAATATTCTCCTTACTAGAGAGGGCTATTGGAGTGCCCAGTTATTTACACTGCAGCCCTACGGTTTAAACAAAAGGCAAGAATATAAATCAAAGAGCCGTATCCACCTACGCTAAATAAACTACCTCCTAGTCATAATTAACATAGCTTCTTTTCTTAGTTTCCCATAGGACAATTGCGTAATTCTTAACGGATTTTTTAGCTTACCTTTAATACAGTAAGTTAGTACGTTCAAATACCTTGTACAGCATTTTTAGTTAGTGATTTTTTAAACAATAGCATTATGTAATCTTTTTTAGACATACTGTACACACACAGTGTTATTTATACAGATCTTTTTACCACTCGCTTGTACCACGCATTTTCCATTTGTTTTTGTTTTTTTAGCTGAAGAAGGCTGAATGGCCGAAACGTTCTAAATTTTTTTTTTTACAGTTATAAGTTGACGGTCTTTGCCATTTTTATTAATCTTTTATATTTATATATATATATATATATATATACAACCGCGTGCAAAAATTCTGACCCCCCATGAAAATTATATACTTATATACTTATATCGGTTGCATCATGGGTAATCCAAAAATGTGCTTTTCAGACATATTTATAACAAAAAATATATCAGGTAGGATTGAAAAATGTACGAGTTAAACATTTTTAGATCATATGGGCCCAACCGTTGAAGACATAAGATATAATAGAACGTGTTTCAAATTGATAATAAACTTAAACTTAGGCTCCAAGGTTTGAATGCAATTTAGTGAATACTTCAGCCTCATTTAGGGAAATAGAATAAACCTAGCGAGTGCGACGTGGAGAAAGTAAAGTTCAGAATACAGTGAGTTCCTTGAAGTCATAGCAGCGTTTCGGTCGACCGGACCCAGTGGCACTGAAACGCATGGAATAAATTAGTACAACTAAAACTGAAAATAGCACTTGTTTTCTTTAACTGATGGACCCATATGATCTAAAAATGTTTTACTCGTACATTTTTCAATCCTACCTGATATATTTTTTGTTAGAAAAATGACTGAAAAGCAAATTGTTGGATTACCCATGATTCAACCGATATAAGTATATAAGTATATAATTTTCATGGGGGGGTCAGAATTTTTGCACGCGGCTGTATATATATATATATATGAGTCATGTTAACACAAAATAAGTGTTCCTTGCTAAGGCGCCTTTTGTTTTTACATGCCTCAATTTGTGCACCGTTTATTTCAACTGGCCGCCGTTTCTCGCCGAGATATTGATGGATTTTAATGTGGTTTGCAGCAAAACAACCGTCTTTTTCTATAGAACAACTGTCGACTGAGTTTTAGCCGCCTATTTCCACTAGAAACACCCCAAAATGTCACTTTTAGTTGATCAACTGCAAAAAGGTGATAATGTAGAAAATGTCGAGAAACTCCAAATCTCAAACAAGGAAATTATGGGATAGAAAGGCTATAAATGGAAGCAAGTGTCATTTTACTGGTTAGCTCTGTTGGTAGAGCACGGTCTAGAGAGCGGGAGGTCGGGGGTTCGAATCCCGGCCGCGTCCTTGGGCAGGGACGTTTATAAACTGTTGGCCTTGTCTCCTTCTACTTCTAATCAGTATTTGAAGGGGACGTGAAAGAACCTCTTGTACTACTCGAAAAAGAGCAGGGGATTGTCACCCGGTACAGCAGCCTGTTCATTGCACTAACCACACTCAACATTGTAAACTGCATGGCAGCTATTAGTGCCGTGAAGCAGTCCGAAATAATTCACTGATCACGTATTCAATGTGCTGTTTTAACATACAGACTTCGTTCCAAAGATATTTAGGGTTTTACAATATGCAAATGAAATGAACTGTGACATCATTTCCTTTGCAAAGCTCAGAGACAAATCACAAAATGAAGAACTCTGAAAATTTATTTATTTCTCTCATACATGTAGAAGTGACCTGGGACTAAAAGTGTTTCCATAGCAACATCAGCGTAATGTGTGTTTTCCTTAGTAACATACATGTGCAAAGTTTCAATTGTTTTACCAGATATATTCTTCATTTCTTTACTTGCAAATAGGCCATTCATTTGCAAATAGCAAAAAAACCTGAACATTTCTAGAATGAGATATTGACAAATGGAAAATGCCAAGCATTCCTCATTAATTAAGAAGCCTATTTTGTGGCAAGTTGTTGAACCGATCTACTAGCCAGACAGGGAAATGCACTAACCCCAGGCTAACAAACAGCACAGTCTTTCATTGCTTCATTGCACCATGTGATACCCTTATCAAAACTTAGTCAACTCGGTTACTAGTACTAAAATGCACTACATGTTATGTTTATTTGTTATGTTTATTTGCCCAGGTACAAAATTACCTGCCTGGTTTAAATACTTAGTTGCCCCAGGCAAGAATTAATGTTTATCCCTGCAATTGGCCAGTACCATTCAACAATATACCTGTGCAAAAGTAGCAATCTTGTTTTGGTTCCAACATTGTGCTTTTAAAACTTACCTGAAGTATACATAGAACTTGAGGCTTCTCAGCCATTCAGCATCAAAGACAATCTTCCTTAATTCTTAATTCTTTTGCAAGGATGTGCTTTTCATTCTCTAGGTGGATCAAGGGTCCATGTAAACATTCACCGGCATCCCACTCATGCTCACCACAGACATGGTGAATAACTCCAATCCATATATCGTGATTTTAAATAATAATAAAACCTCATGAATATTTCATGAGATAACTTACCAATAACAAGGAGTGCAACTGGTCACATGATCAACCTTTATATCAGTACATTTATATTCCATTTATAATAACCCAGATAGTATGCATGCTCTGATTGGCTTATAGACTCAAATCTGCTTGCGTTATGTTAGTTATATCATAAAAGCAATAGACCACAAATTTCAATCTGTTTACTGCTGGAATAAAGCACTTGGGATGTTGGGAGAACACATTTTTTGTGTTCTCCCAACATCCCACAGGCTTTATTTCGGCAGTAAACACGTTGAAATATGCGGTCTATTGCTTAAATAAAATATGGTTGATGACATCCACAGCCCATTTGTGTACACGTGTGCATGTCAAGACTTACCTTGAGCTTATCTGCATCACCACCACATTCCTCAGCACAGTACCAGAAATGATTCTTAATGGCTGGATCCATTCAGAAAGGGCCTCACAGCCTTTAATCCTTGCAGCCTAAACAAAAATAGTAACATGATTGAATAATATGCCTGCCCCATAAGTCTGCCTGTAGGAAGATAAGGGCGAGTGCATGCTGAAATGGTGCAGACTTAATATAGGGCCTCAAATATGACAAGTTTGAATGCACTACATGTTATGTGCAATTTACTGGTATGCACATTGTACAGGTCTGAAACCAAAATTTTTATAAGTAATGATTATAAAATGAATGAGTATTGTTTAGTTGTTTGACAGTATGATAAAAGTATATGTAATAGTGAGCTTCCACCAAGTGGTTATAATAATAATTGTTTTTTTTATCCTCCAATGAATGAGGCTGATTAAAGATAATGCATCCTAGACCCATTCCACACACACACTCCTTACTACATTCATATATTCTCTGCAGTGAACGCTTAACTCACATGTTGATTTTTATGGATTTTCATGCCAGATATGGAAAGAGTGAGAAATGGCAACCTAAAGCACTGATAAAATTATCATTGTTGAGGGCATGGCTTGCACACCAACAAACTGTTACATTTGGCTCCTGTTTCAAGCTGTTCGTAATGTATTGCAATGGCCATTCCTCCCAGCACTGACAACAGCGCTGCGGGGAAATTGTTGGACAAGTACTTTGCTTCTAACTTGATTATCTCGTTCAAAGATCCCCCACCATCAAGTTCAGTACGTTCTGAAAATAAATGTATTTTCTAACGATTTGGAATGTACACTGTCTAGCAAGTTGCAAGTTGTTGACAGATTGTATTAAGTGTTAGCATTACCGGTATGTAATACCCTAAGGGGTTGAATATAAAGCTATATTATTTATAATTGCAGTTTAGCATAATTTAGGTTACTCAAAGGTATCTCTACATTGAATCTGTAAAATCTCCAACACTGAAGAAAATCGAGAACCTTCCCTTTGAAGAGACACTCATTACCTTAGTACCTTGGACTGATTGTGCATTCAATAAAACGAGATGTCCAATCCTGTAATACTGGAGTGTACTAGTGATAATGGAAATTACAATGTAGTTTGAAAATAATTTGTACTGCATCAATGCTGTACTTCCAATACAACAGAAAGTGGATTATACATGTATTAAACATAAATAATAGAGCATTTTGGGATTGATGGTATTTTGATCAGTAGAGCTGTTGTGTAGTCATGCAGCTGAGAACCACTGTAACATACAGTACAGTACAACTTAACCAAAAGCCGAGGTGATTGGAGCAAGAAAACAATGGATACAAATGCTTGTTTATTCTCATATTGATTAATTCTGCTGGCATTTTTATCTATATGAAAATAATTTTTGTATGTATATATACAGAACTACTGTATATAGATCTATGTAGTTTGTTCATTGATGACTTCTGGGGTCAAGTACCAGGTATACCAAGAACCATCATTGCCAAGATCTCTTACAAACAAAAAAGCTGTTTAATGGTTCCTACCCGCTAACTCAAGAATAAACAACCAACAATATATGTACGTGAGGTAAGGGGATGGGGATGGGATGAAGTACTCCGACCAGGAAAAAGTAGTAAAGACAAACCAACACAGCACCCCTGCATTCCTAATCTCCCAGGGCACTGGAGGTCCTATTCCCCCACCAATGCATGATGATTGCTACCTCAGATGTGTCTGTCTCGACTGTCGGAGGGATGATAATCCCCATTGGGACAGTGAAACAGACATGATAAGCAGAGATGTGAGTCTATTGAGGAAAGGGTGACAAACGTGAGCACTTCATCCCATCCCAATTTATTTAGATCTACGTGTTAACTCATGTACATGTACATGTACATACAAAGCTATGCTTCTGCATAATAATTATTATAATTTAGTAAATGTTCACAAATAAAGTGTTCTTGATATAAAATGTTCTGCTACTGAAATTGTCCATTAATCGCCAAATGTCAAAAATGTTGAAGCTGTATGTTTTCAAAATGTGGAAGGTATTAAAGCTAGTTAGGACTCTTGTAACTTGCTCTAAGTTAGCTAACTAATGATTTAACTGAAACAGAGAGTAGAGGTTAAGGAGCAGGAAACAAAAGGGGAGGATGGATGTGGGAAACATTTTCATTTTTTTAGAAGCTGGCAAGGAACTGGGCAGCCACAATGCATTGCCACGTGACCTCGCTGTTGCTTCATAATTTTATCTCCTACCTCCTCCCCTTATCCAGACCATGTTCTTCACGTTTTTGTGGCCCTTACCTTTACTGGGCCAAAATCATTTACCAGATTGTAAATATTTATCGAATGATAATTTGGTTATTTATTAAAAGCGGCTTTGGGTTTTTGCCCTCAGCCATTTTACTCCAAATATTTGGTGTGTGCGCTTTGGTTATAGTTGATGCCCAGTAAACTAGCCCAGTCAATGCAGCACTAAAAATAATAGATAAGTTGTCCTTAGACTAGTATATCAATCATCTTAAGTTCTGTATGATATAGCTCAGGGGGGAAACACATAAATAATGATTTTTATTGAGGGTGGCACTTTATACTGTATCTATCAGTGCATGTACCTTGTTTTGAATATTTATTCACCAGCTAGCTATAATAGCTTTCTTTACTTTTTATGGTGACCTGAAATGTTGGCCAAACACTGCACACAATTGTAAATTTGTAGTTAAAATATTATTTCAAGACTAAAAGAAAAACAAAACAAACCTGGAATACCAATCCAGCATATGGGGAACAGTTCTCCCTTATTCTGATTGCATCTCCAGCAGATACGCAAATGTGGACATCAGATCCAATGACCCACATTAGTGGATCACTTTTCCTTTGTAAACCCAGGCACTAGAAAAAAAAGAATACATGTAGCTGCATGCAGGCTTTGAGAAATACATGTGTATGTTATAATTATGCACTACCAGTATTTTTTATATAATGTCTATTTAATATAAAATTGCCAAACTCGCTATTTGTTGCTATTGACAGATAATTAATAGTTGGTTAATATTGGGTGCTATATTCCTGTCAATCGTTATTTTATATACTGTATCAAAGTTCATATAGCAACTTACAGAGATGACCAATTGTTTCCTGTGGTTTTGCATGGGCATAGGGGTTTACACAGAATTAAGGTCACATGGTCCTCTCATCATAGCAATTAACACATAAAAAAATTGCAGATGAGCAAATAAAATAGCCATTTCAGAATTCTATTACGATAAAAATGTGATTTAGTACCCCCATTCCAATAAGTGCTACCCTTTGGCCATATATTTTTAAATACGGTAAGCACCCCCTTTCCAATAAGCGCCCCCTTCTCCCCTTGATTCCAATAATAACCCTTTAAAATGGTAGGTATATCTTCACTCTTGATTCATCTGCCACGCATTCTAAAAAAAAAAGTCGTCTTAAGGCAATTACTGAAATGTCCGTATGCAAGCACAATTCTTTTATTTGTTCATTGATCAAACTACCAAACGGTTTATGAAATAATCATGGTGTTCATGTTGAAAACAATTAATAAGCGCCCCTCTCCAATAAGCGCCCACCCTTCAGCTCCATTTTAATAAAACTCACCTCGACAGGAAAAACCCTACGGGCATCTGGTGACCTTAAGTAGTCATTGGATATACGTTTGAAGTATGCTGGCAAATATTGATCTTTATATGGGATGGTCCACAATTTGTTTTAGGCAAACTCAAAAAAAGGAACGAACCGGAGGAACGAACCGGAGGAACGAACCGGAGGAACGAACCGGAGGAACGAACCGGAGGAACGAACCGGAGGAGACGGCTGAAATTCAGGCTAGACTATGAATTGAATGATTATTTACCCGGTATTTAGACCAAGTGGTGCTGTAACCCATATCCATAAAATCTTAGCTGAGTTGAAGTTCTCCAGCCTCTCTTGAGTCTTTATAACATTGGTTCGCTCGCAAGCCTCGCGACGTTCTAATCGCCAAATTTGCGACAAACCACAGGCAACCCAAATGCACAGCAACAATGCAAATACACATTGCGTGCAGTTCATTTCAATCCCACGAGACAGTCTCGTGGGATTGAAATGAACAGCAACGAGAGGCGTCTGATATTTCCACTTTAAAAAAAAAAAATGACGTTTTGAGATTCGGAAACGGGTAACGACCTTTCGATTAAGTGTTCAATTTATTCTTTCTAGACTAGTTTTCAGATTTAAAAAAGTTCCTATGCAAACAGGACGCAAATAAATCGAATTTTGATTGGCTAGATTTTACGGGGTTATAACCATTTATAATTGATCTCCAGTTCCCTCGACAACGATATAGTGAAATACAATTTGTAAACTTATCTGTAGTAGGTTGTGTCTTTCTGGGCGATGAGAGTTGTCGGTTTGTGCTGTTTGTAATAAGTGTGACTCGAGTCATGTCTCGTCACGCATGAGTCACGCTGTTAAAAAGTGTTACATGTATTTTGCTCAACTTACCAATTTTATAAAAGAAATAGAAAACTTGTCAGCGTGATATGTTAAGTTATATAAATACTTGGTAATTTTTAAGAACACTCGAGAAGTGCAGAGAAGCACTGACGCTAACACATTTTCTATTTCTTCAACATAAGCAGGCAGACACTGAAAGCGCGACTGTGAAGCGATAGAATGCATGGGTATATGGCAGTGCAACAGATCCGGATACATTTTGAAAGAGTATACATATGTACCCACCTTATTTCTGGCTCGATGTCATCATTTGAAATCGACACCTTCGGTAGAACTCTAAATATGAAGCCCTCCGAGCTCCCGCATGAAATGCTTTCCACGGCAAACCCCGTGCAAAGTACCGAGAAGTTTGTCATGTGGACAAATTCGGTGCCTTTTTTGACAAAATAGCCGATTTCGCCATTATTATCGGTTAGTTTTTTATCTGTAGCTCTGGCTGTTGTTTCCTGCTGATCTTCATCTGTGGAAGTATTTAAAGGTTCTGGCATGCTTCCGACTCGGGACGTGGTCTGAGAGAAGACTGCCAAAGTTTTTGCAAGAGTATGATTTTGCAATGCCCCAACCAATAAGAAGGTGAGACAATAAACAAGAGTAATAAGTTCCTGCCACCAGGGAGTTACCTGATGCATGACAGTCAGTTATTGTTCCGAATAAGCCCCGCATCTAATTACTGAGGTATCTATCCAGACAAAAGAGCATTCAGTCTCATCAGTTCCATCGCTGGGTAAAATTAAAACACCAGATATGAATATGATCAGAAGACAAAAAAGTTGCACCAGTATAGAACATTAGTTTTCAGTTTTGCGAAAATTGATTTCTTAAAAATTATATAGGATTTAACGTTCTCTCTTTGCTTCAACTAGGGTAACGGCATCCTTGGAAATCCAGGGCCTCAATCAGGTTTGCCTCCCAAATCGGTAAAGGTGGCTGATTTCGCATTGACATCATTGCTGAAGCCACTGACGGCATGTTGTTTCAGTATTCCCGGAAAACAGGGTTCTGAAGTAGTATGAAAGGGGTAGCGAATGATGACTCCGAAACTTTGCGAGACGCCGAGATCTGCGATTTGAATATCCGAGCCCGAGACTTTGGGATTTGTAAACCCGAGCTCGTCCGTTTCAAAATCCGAGCCCGAGACTATTGTTATTGTAGTTAGTACGCAATCGCGGACCTATTTTTAACATATATCGCAAACCCGACAAAACGAAGTTTAATTTGTTTTCGTTGGGTTTCGTTTATAACGAACCCCCGATCAGTAAAGAAGTAACTTGCTCGGTCCCTTGGCACTTCGTTATATCGTGGTTCCAATGTAAGAATAATACTCGGATTTTTTTGGGCCTTAACACTAGTGAATTCATAAAAAATACAATTGTGATTTAGCTGTGAAATGTTGAGAGCAGCTCCTTGTATGCGCGGCCATCTGGCTATGCTAGTTGAATAATTCTGTAATTGGCTAGTAGTATATATGATGGCGGTTCTAATTCACATCCTTATTTAAGCCTTTTTTCTCCCATCGTATATCCCTACGCCACGAAAAAATCGTTGAAATTTGTTACTTATATAAGCCCCACTTTATTCCCCCAAGTAAGAACCACTATACCGCCTGCTTTAAACCGCTTTTGATCGTCGAAAATCGTCAAAAAAAAATGTGCCTTATATAAGCCCCTCTTATTCCCCCAGTAAGAACCACCCCTAACTATATTTAATGTGTTAACAATCGGCAGGACAACTATTTGTGGTAAGAGTCGTTTATTCGAGTGCTGTAAGCAACGCCGACACCAGATCAGAGAAGGATCGTTTGAGCCATACCCCTGCCGCGGGTGTTTTATTCCTACACGAAGGATCGTCTAGATATCGCTTAGTCATCTTCACCATCAGTCCCCTCGTCGACAGCAATTTCTAGCAGCCGAACGTCTTGTTCTACAAGCTGTACTTCGGCTTCCTTCGTCTCTAGGTCTTTTACCAGGGCTCTGAGTCTTTCTCGTAGTTTTCTTCGCTGCCGTAACAAGCGAGATCTCTCCGCTAATTTTCTGAAAAGCTTTACCCTGACTTGTGGTCTTGAAACTTTAGCTTCCCTGGCAAGTTTCTCAAGAAACAGATGGACACGTTTTCTCGGTTGCTCTCCTTCCATGTCGCTCGATCTTACTGCTGAGAATACGTCTGACGAAGCCGGTAGAACCTCAGCTATATAAGACGCAGCTGATGTAATAATTACGTAGACTGCTAAAATAGCTCTAGCGTTTGACTGAAATTAGAATACACTCAGAGCCCGAAAACTCATTCTGACAGCTGGGATGTGAACCAAATGGTGATTCATATCTATTTTTAAGATGAAAACTGAAGTTCGTCAGTAAAATTCCTGAGCGCCCCAGGAATTCCTGAGCGCCCCCAAAATTCCTTAGCGCCCCAATCTTGCTTGAACGAGTAAACGTTAGGAATGTGAATAAGAAAATTCGAGATTGAAACTTTTTTTGCTAAGTTGAAATAAAAAATCCACAGACAATCGCCCACTCGTTGTCTCGAAATTTGCATACGAACCGGACATACGAATTAGCAGCTGCCATCGTTCCGACGATTTTGCTATTAGCAAAGACTGCTCTTAGCAAAGTGAAAATAAAACCCCTGTTTGTTCCTCTCATAGGACATTTCGATTTTTATCCCACTAGACTGCCAAGTTGTGCTCGCGTTTCCTTTTGCACTTCTTTCTTGAGTTCGGCTCGAATTTGTTCCATGTTTTTTTCACCGCCCGCGGCCGTCGAAGTCTCGCGGCGAATTTCAGACCTCATAATCTCGTATTTATCTGCTTCAGCGAGGATGAGGCCGTATTCAGAGTCAGATATATTTTCATCGCGAAGGGCCTTTGATAGTAGATCGCGAATCGTATTAATTTTCGATTTAGCTAACATAGCGGTTTTCTCATGTTTAGAAACTTTTTTTCCGATCTTTTTAGCTCCAATGGTTGTAGATGCTGAAATCATCCCACAGACCCCACCAATAACACCGAATGGTAGGCCTATTATTATACCAAAACCAGTTAGAGCTACTGCTAATCCTGAACCCGATAATAATACAGATAGACCTCCTGTTACCACAGCGATACCATGGACAATTCCTTGTGCGCGGGCGTCTTTCTTACGCACACCTTCATAGTGTTTTTCTTGAGTTTCGATATCTGAAAGAGTATCTCGGACTGTTTGCAACCGAAAATTATCTCCATTGATCGGCGGATAAAGCTTTGGTGCCGGTGGAGGTGGTTGAATCGAATCGCTTGTCATTATGTTATATCTTCGCTATATGTGGTTATATTATAACTTACTCAATCTTCAATACGTATCGTATAGGTCGACCACGGAAGTCTATAATGTTTCCTTTTTCGTCTCTAAGTGTCGGGCGAAGGCTGTTTCGTCTGGTCCCTAGAGCTCGTATGGGCCAGGGAAACAATTTATTGTAAGTATCTACTGTAAACCTATGGCCCTTGAGATTAAAGATAGCCAGTACGTTCGATTGCTTTCCATTAAGAATTGAGAAGCTAGGATCCACCGCATCACAGTAGATATATACGTAGCGAAGAAGTTGTGTCACCAGTTTGTATTCTCCTACTTTGAGTGACACATTATCCCCTTCTGGAGTACCCTCGATACTAAGCAAATCGCAGAGATTCTTACTGAACAGGATTGGTTTCTTAATTTTTAGACTCCAAAACTTCCTATATCCGTAGTCTATGAATTCCAATAAACCAGCAGCATGCGCGGGTTCGAGGGCGGTCATCAAGACGCTTATATTGTAATCCCCCGGCTTAAGTTCGTACGGAATCCGTATCTCACCTGGGGTATTCCAAGTGAATGAAGCTTTCTCTGATAGGTTCCACCAAGTGTTCTCAAAAACGGCCTCGATTAGAGAAATATTATGGATGTAAATAGGTTCTTGAAAATAGACCGTATGGTCAGCCGAGGTAGTGGTGACATTTAAGATTACCATATTAAAGCCTTGAGCTTACTTCGATATCAGAAGTTTACTTCAATGATACTAACATATATTCTTTACTTCACGATATTAACATATGTCGTAACTTTAATACGTATCAATATCGAACAGATTAGTCAAGTGGATGAATCGAACGGATTGATTGGCCCGGCGCCAAGGATAAGAAACCATGCCTAGTCTCCAAGCGAGAGTTCATTTCGACGGTGATTGGGGTGACTATATCGCACCTCGCAATGCAAAGGCTTTAGCGGCCTTTAAGAAAAATTATCCTCGCGCGGACTTCGATAAGTTCTCAGCTAGGACAACGGCATCCGACATACATGATGAGTCTACATACGAGACTAGAATCATGTTTTACGATGGTGGGCAGCATTGGAATATAAGTGGTCTCATACCAGTAGATGTCAGAAATCATCTACACGAAGCGTTACGCGTGACAACGCAAAAACATGCGGTAGTTAGTGGTTTTCCACTTCCATTCAGAAGGACCGATTTTAAGTATCCAGTTCCAGCTGTTCCCTGGAATATCGACGCTAAAGACATAGACCCCTTTATGCGAATTCTCAAGATCTACGAAACGAAGGATCAGTTCTTCATGTCGGAGCCGCGAGATATCTTACTAGGGCTGGGGTTCGATTTTCCTACTGACACCATTAACGACAACGACGACGATGACAAAGACGATAAATCCAAGAAAGCGACAGAATGGTTAGATGCTCTACCAATGAGGCATTGGCAGCAACAATTCTGTTTCGTAGTTTGGTGCGCAACGGCTGGCTGCGGAGTGTCGTTCGATGACCATCTTCCAGATGACGCACCAATCACTGATTACATCCGTAGCTTTTACCGCTTTCACGTGTACTACACAATCATGCGATTACTGTTCGAATTGGGAGTCCCCCTCCCCAGAGAAAACATCTTTAATAAGAACGACAACGTCCCATGGAACTCCGTCGTATACGACAGGCTCAGGAGAGAGTTTGGAGTCATTAAAGTTAACTTCGCCCTGCGCCGAGCAAGATTTACTGATAAGTCGTGGGGGTTCGATACGAGTGGGCCACTCGATATTCCGACGCGGTTCTATCGCGACGAAATGGCGAAAAAGCAGCACAATTGGTTCGTTCCGCAGCAGAGCAAGGGGCTGACTAAGGCTGGGGTAGTCCGAATTAATGCATCCGTAAAGGTCTACGTGTTTTGTATCCTAGGAGCCCAGGGTGTGGGAACTGTCCCGATCGTAGGGTCGCCAGGCTTGTCCCCCGGTGTCCAAGAAGACTTCAAAAAACTGCTTAGAGATACCATCATGGAAAAGGATTGGGATAGTTTACTGCAATATAACGAAGCTCTGAATGACACGAACTCTCGTCTCGACCTAGCAATTGCTAAGGGTTGTATGTTAATACCCAGCAATATGAATATCAATAAAAAGAGTATAGTCGGTTATAACAACTACCTGAAAATGTCGAATAAGCCAGGCCTAAGTTTAGGAATAAATGATAGTATCAACCTCGATGAAAAACCACCACCACCAGTCCACATGGAAGGACCAGCACCAAAAGGGCAACCAGGTACTTCGCAACTGCCAGTAACGCATAAGCCTATCGCATACAGCGTAGCTACACATATTCCTAAGCCACATGGGCGACAAAGTCGCGGTGTATCACCAACGAGTCACGAAACCAATTTGGCAATCGTGGGTATCATGGTCGGCGTAGCCTCATGGATGATATTTCGTTAGCGTCGTTTTGACGATTTATATTGCTCTACTAGGAATATGACCACAGCTACAATGAGTAGCCAGGCATTCTTTGCAAGGAAGCCGAAAACTTCTCCAGCGGTACGGAATATGAAACTCGCAATAGCGCCTATCGCCGCAGGTAGCACGTTAGCCAACTTTTTTCCAAGATCCTTCAAAGCACCACCAACTCCCTTAGCAATGGAAGTCAAGCCTTTTGTCAATATACTAACGACAGTACCAATTACGGCACCAGCGACAGCTAACACTCCAATCACCGTAAATCCATGTTTCTTGAAGATGGCTTTTATGCGGTCTCGTAACGACATACGATCTTTGATGGCTTCTATTTCTTCCTCGATCTCCTGTTTCTGATCCTCTAGTGCTGCTACTTTATTCTTTGCCACTTCATATTCTGGAGTTCCCTTAGTTAATGAATCCATCTTTTTTATTTCCTCGGCCTTTTGTTTATCTTTTTCGGTGGCCATATCCTCTTTCATACTAATCTCCTTTTCCGCAGTAGGTCCAAGAGCGTTTTTAAGCGTTTTCGGTAATACATTGGGAGTGTCTACGGCGTCCGACAGTAAGTATGATCCAGCATTTTTACGATTGAGTTTTATCACGACCCTATCATAGTCATCCAAACTAGCAGTGAACTTCGCTAGATCTGCTTTTGGAAACTTTATAGTTATTTGGTCCTGTGCATTTTCAGTCCGTCTTTCCAGTCTTTCAAATGGCGTTTCCGCAGTACTACTGCCTGCCGTAAACGGCATTTCCACATCATCACCTTGATTGACTAATTCTATATACTCAGCTGAACTGGTTCCCCAGTTACTACGATTTTTCCACAACCTATCACGTATGCTTTTCGTCGTATTTGTGAAGCTATGCTTAGCTCTATTCCACCAATCCATTTCTGCCTCGCCATCATCAGGTCTAATCTCCGCCCATTCTTCGGCAGTAAGATCATTCACATCGACTCTACCTTCTTCAGATATAGGATCGAAGTCTATCGTTTATTCCATATTGAACACTTGATATGTGATATACTATTAGTATTCAATTGTGGAACAAACATATTCAATTGTGGAACAAACATGATATCAACGAAGCTCCATCCTGACTATTCTCCTAGAGAAGGTAGATCTCTTAAAGCCAGTCGTGTGTTCCATCGTGTAACTTTCACTCCTTCATCGGCCAATCCGGGGGAAACTTTAATTGTTAATGTTCCTACGTTAGGTGAAAATAGACTTCTAGTACCTGGTAGCCTAGCCCTCAGTGCCAATATCACTCTATCCGGAGATCATGCCAACAACCGTTTAGTGTCCAATGTTGGACGTTGTCTAGTCTCAAAGCGGGTCGTATGGATGGGAACTACTAGATTAGAAGATCTAAGTCGACCCGATCTACTGCAGGTATATAGCGATCTGTACCTATCTGACGTAGAACGAGAGAATCGCATAGAGCAGGGTATTCAATCCGTTAATGTTAACAAACTTCGCTCAGGTGCTGGTGATAAAGACACCTCGATTGCAGCTGATAAGGCTACGCTGGCTGCATATAGTAGCGTGTATAAGATACCTATTGATCATGAAGTTATCACAACCCACGGCGTCTTTTATCCACATGCGGTTCGAGATAAGATGTCATTTCATTTGACGCTGGCACCATCCACCGATGTCATATTCGGATCCGACATTACGAAAGTAGGTACATACAAATTATCAAGCATTGAGCTAGAATATGAAGTCATTGAAAGTCTCGATCTTGCGTCGCAGGCCAATAGTACCTACGCCAGCGGTAAAGCCTTTCTGTATAGCCATGCTGAGTACTTCAAAACCGTCTCAATCAATCTAGGAACCGACACACTCGTATCTGAAAGCATAAACGTACTTCGTCTCTCTCTCAATGGTATCCTTCTTCTATTCGTGGATCCCCATGCGGCAGGCGCCAGAGATAGTGAGAAGTTTGTAAATCCAGGAATCACTAAGGTCGAGGTACACGTCAATGGCATTCCTAACGCTCTATATTCTTTTGGGATGCTACCAAAGGATTTATGGAAGTCCGCAAATAATTGGTTTGTCCCGCGTTTCGGAGAGGCTGCCGCCGCTACATCCATGACACATAAGAAGTTCTTTGAGAACAAGTTCGCCGTACTCATCGATTGTCGCACCTCGCAAACCAGTATAGTTCATGGAGATGGTTTAGCCCAACAAGATGCTGGAGCATCCATTCGCCTTAGGATTCATCGCAGTGGAGGCTCAGGTAAGGTGAACATGCACATATTCGTGCTTTCTGATGCACAAGCAACTATTGAACAGGGAATGCTACAAAATGTTTATCATTGACGTATTCATTAATGTACTCATTAACATGGACACATTGACAGAACAAATTCCCTTTAACGCACTCATAATTGGCTCCACAAACTGCGGAAAGACTCAGTTCATAGTTGATCAATTGAGAGGTCCATTTCGTTTTAAGTTTGAATATATCGTATTAATTTGTCCCACCTATGCTAACAATAAAACCTATAAAGGCCGTTGGTAAGGGAGATCCTCGCTTCATTGTCCTAGCGCCTTCTCAGAACGATATTGATGCAACCCTAGGCGACTGTGCATGTTTTTTCGAAGGAACAAATACACTTATTATCCTTGATGATTGTGCGGCAAGCAAGGATGTTAAGGGAAGGACCAATAAGATATCCGATTTAGCCTTTTCTGCACGCCACATTGGTATTTCGATTTGGGCCTCATCACAAACACAAAAGAGTATATGTAAGAACTTTCGCGAGAATTGCGCAATCGTTGTGGCATTTCGCATCGCAAGCGCACCGGGATTAAAGGATCTATTCGATGACTACGGCGCTAGCGTATCCTTAGATGACAAGAAGCTATTCATTTCAGGACTTGAGACTAAGTTCGCACATATGTGTTTCTGTTTGCGACATCCATTTTCCACATTATTAGAGATACCTTCACCTATGGTATGTCACAATACGTTGAAGTAAGATGGATAAAGATTTGGATGATGAATTAATGAACATACTAGCTGAATCCGGCAAAATAGATGTGACAGGTCCTCCACCAAGGGCCGAATGCGGCTACCGCAGTAGCTGCAGCAAAGCTGCCATCGGAGCTACCTGTAAAGATTGCCATGGCTTCGAAACGAACCTACACTGCGCTACCACCGATGAAGATCGTAGCATAAAAATCAGCGAACATAGGGAAGCTCTTTCTATTCTAGCCGTGACTGGTACGACAAAAGAATATCTAGGGAAGAATTTTTCTCTTGGGGACATTTCTAAGTTACCTGATAAAGACATAGAACGCCTATATCGTAGATACCAAGCCGTCTTAGCAAAGCAAATAAATGACTGCTTAGTGGATAGAGCACTAAGTCTAGCAACTTGTGTAGTCGCATATGTGAGGCCTCTAGATTCTCGACAACAACGAAGGCTGTTGAAAGATCTAAAGAAAGACCACTTAGTCCGAAACGAGATATCTGCCCTGGCTGGCCGATTGGCCTACAAAGCAGGTCCACTTGTAGCACTAACTAGTGCCCTTTGTCACGTTGTTAACCATTCTATGCCCACTAAACAGGACTCCGAGGCGCAAGTATTGCCGAGCGAAAATGAAGTTGATGAAGTACTTGAGGTATATTCAAATTAAAAGAATCTTAAACGTATTGAAGTTACCTCAACTACTAAGTAATTACTCTTAACAAGATGGAAATTGATACCCATTCCGAAGATCGAAATGATCCCATCACGAAAGAACCAGTAAAACCCCCACCAAATCCAAAACGAGTTGCTGCAGGCAAACTCATAGCGCAAAGAAGGAAAGAAAATATCGCCAATGTGGCGGCAACGCAGGCGCAGGTAGACAGTCAACCGATAAGCCAAGTTTGATATCAACTAATACCACACTTGCTGTAATTGGGGTAAGCATAGCATTTGTGGGTTTGTACTATCAGTATAAGCAATACAAACAAACGCAACGAGTTAACCACAGCTCCGCTGAAGCCACAGACAGCTCAGCTGCCGCTACCAAAGAAACCCCAAAAGGTCGTAACCTAAAAACTCAAGGCATGATATAGCATTTGAAGCCACGTCGTAGACACATATTATCGGCGATGTAAACGTTGTTCCAATAAGATGGTTAACGAACTTATGAACACAATACAGGAAGCTACTATATTGACTGGACTTGCGGCAGGTATCGGTTGGATCGGAAAAAAAGCAATCAAAGAGCCTTTGACTAACGATCCTTCATCTAGTATTTTGAACTTCGTGAAGTGGATAGCGGTTTTATCTGGTGGCCTTGCAGCTAAGAAATACCTAAAGGACAAAGGGTATTGGAAGCCTGTTGAGTAACGGGGGCGACTCTACCTCTCCTTCGAAGCTATGGCATCAATAATATTTATGGGATTTGTCTTCGCCATAACGAGTGCTGCTGCTAGTATTGCCACACACGAAATAGAAAAAGCAACTAGCGGGCCGAATGCGGCTGCCGCAGAGATGGTAAGACACGATAAAGCTCAGGAGAAGGCAAATGCCGCTATGGCTGCCTACGAAGAAAACCGAGAAAAACGACTAGAAGCACTAGCCATCTGGAACCACTGGAAAAAAAATAACGCACACGTTGGACTTAATGATAGAATCGATGCAATGCGAAAACTCCATATATATCACATATTGCAAATGAAACTGGAAAAGCCTAAACTCTCAGATTATTATCGACCATCTAATTCGAGGAAAACTGCTGAATTGGTGGCCTTAGGTGGTAGCGTATTCGCGACTGGATACGTTGCCACTCGATTCTTATAAGAATTGGTTATAGCTATGCTTTTTTAAAAAACGAGCGTTTTTACGTTTAACGTAATTACTAGATCACTTACTAGATTGCTAGAGTATTACTAGAGTATTACTCCGCATAAAATGCGACTAATATGTAGTAACTTTTCTGCTTATTGCAGCTTAGAATGCATATATATGTATGTACATATTAATGGACACTAAACTAAGTTTACGATACTATAGTCCGGCGGGTTATTGGAAAGGACTAGCAGCTATTAAACATCTTGCCAATTCGACAAACATATCTGAAGATGTGACTCGTATGTGGCTAGAAAAACATGCTATATGGCAGATCTATTTACCATCCCCCAAATACGTTCCACGACCTAAATTCGATGTATCTACACCAAATGAGGTCCACCAAGCCGATTTGATATTTCTACCTCATGATCGACCTGGACGTGGAAGAAAGCTATATAAGTATGCGCTAACGATCGTGGATGTAGCATCCAGATACAAAGAAGCCGAACCATTAGCCACTAAAGAATCTAAAGAAGTTGCTGCGGCATTCGAACGAATATATAAGCGAAGTCCACTAACGTGACCAAAACTTTTACAAGTCGATCCAGGACGTGAATTTATGGGTGCAATGTCTTCGCTACTAGATAAACATGAAGTTTCTGTACGTCGTGGTCGTGTGGATATTCACCGGGATCAAGCAATCGTTGAACGATTCAACCGAACCCTATCGGAAAGGCTATTTGGATACCAATATGCTCAAGAGATGGTACTTGCTTCACAGGGAAAGGAGGATAGATCTGTCAAATGGGTGGATCGTCTACCTGCGGTCGTAAAAGCTTTAAACAATGAAGCTACGCGTTTGACAGGAAAACAACCATCCATAGCAATTACCAAAGATGAAATCGAATCGAACCCAGCAGAACCAGCACGGGTTCGGGACGAACGGATACGTCTAGTTGGTCTCAAAGAGGAAAGACTTCCATTCGATGTCAGTGTTCGATATCTATACGCTCCTGGTGAGCTAGAAGGTGGACGAAAGCGTGCTACCGATCCTATATGGAGTTTGAAAACATATTGCATTTCACGTAGTATGGTTTCTTCGGGTCAGCCAGTCCTGTACTATTTGTATGCTCCGCAAGTTTCGAATGTTGCTCCGCAGGTTTCGAAGAAACAACCAACGCGTGGATTCGTGCGTGAAGAGCTACAAGTCGTACCACTCGATACCGAACTACCTCCGAATGGGATCCTAAGCTAGTTCGTTTTGGGGCAAACAGATATCTTTATGGCCATAGGCTAATGTATCGATTCCATTTTTGGAAATCCAACGTTTTGTGTCCAGGGGCGAAAGTGAGATTTTATTAACTCGCAGACCATAGATCTGGTGCCCAATGCTTCGCAGCATATTCATTCCATGCCTTAAGGTCTTCCTATCGAAAAGAGACTCCTTATACTGCTCGTGTCGCATGTGCTTCTTCACGACATACTTCCGTACTCCTTTAGCCTTGCGAATCTCCTTAGTGTCTGCGCATACAATCGAATACATCTTAGGTCGAAGTCCAACGTACTCTACGATAGCGACGCCTGCACACTCATCCTTCATCTTTCCAAGAACCCTTTTATTGGTAGTGTCGTATAGCGGATGGTTTTTTGGGTAATCACTCGTATCGTATAGGTCTGCATTTTTGGCCATGTCGTCGTAGACGTCTTCAGTCTGGATCTCAAGCAATAGCGAATCTGTGTCTGTGTAGAGCAGTTCGCATTTATTACCATATTGAGGCTGAAGTTGGTTGTAATAGAAATCGTACATCAGGTGTTTGGATAGGTCTAGGATGCTCATACCAACGTAAACTGGGCGGTTAAGTACGAGCCTGCTTTTATGCATGTGTAAGGCTACGAGGCCATCATCAAAGATATTTGATCTAGCAAATGTTGGGCTTGATATCAGCCGTCTAAGCTTGTCCTCCTCTCATGCACGCACCAGCTTAACATCTACTCGCTTACGCATATTCTCCATTGTCTTACCAAATACTGAGTTGTTCATCAGCTTGTAGAGGTCTTTCTCGAAATTGCTTGTAGCCAGTTTACGAAGATCTGTATTCATACGTATATATGGCTCCATCCAAGGACTTTGGTCGAATCTGAGTGCTCGGTGCACCTTTTTCAATTTCATACCAAGAGAAAGATACAATTGTAGATTTCTATAGTGTAGGACGTAGCGTTCTTTGTCGAATAGATTGGGCACAAGCTTTTCAACTTCAATTGGAAACGCTCTTTCACCTAGTAGTCCGCATTGGTACTCTGACATCAATTTTTTCTGTACTTTCATACGCTCTGGGGCTAGTGGATACGAGTTGTGAGCGTCGTGGAGTTCTAGAGGATACTCAAGGTCTACCTCAAGGATATAACCTTTATCCGCATCTTTCTCGATATCGAGGATACTCAAGGTTCGTAGCTTTTCTACGTCGCACCACTCAAATCCTCCTGTTGGTAGCGCTTGGCTCATAGCCCATCCGTATAGGTTGTTTGCATCCAGATACTGTATGTACGTAGTGGGCTTGGTTTCGTCGTATTCTGCCGCATATGGATTGTTGGCCTTTGCATGGCGTCGACTGACCATAGAAATACCGCCTCGCATCCCTTTCTCGATGAATAGATGCATATCGTAGTCGGTAAGCAACTCGAGCTCTACACCAGTCTTCTTTAGCAATGCATCCCACGATAGACCAGGACTCGTATAATAGTGAGCTGGGTCCAAGCCATAATTTCGCATACATGTCGCTCGAAAGCCTTCAAACACATCTGTGAGTAAAAGTACGTCAGTTCTAAGATATAGGTCGTGGTAGTCTCCCATATTTTGACAATCGAATGCCTCCCAAACCTTCTGTGCGTGGGCATAGTCCTCGTCTGAGATTCCTTCATCAGAAAGCTTGCTATAAAAAGCATCGTGTGGTGGTAACTCATCCTGAAACCTCTCCCAACTGTCCATATATTCGTATGGGTAAACGCCCTTGCGCCCAAGAAGATGTGCATTAAGGGGTGTATGTGAAACGGTTATCGGAAGGCGAGACGGGTCGAGTTGCTTCATGCTCCCTTCTCCACACTGAGGGCAAGTCCCCACTAGCTCCCAAGCCTCGTTAATGACAACCAGCTTGTCCTTATTACATCGTTTACATTCGCCTGCTGCCTCTATAGTACTACAAACCAATTTGTCTAGCGACCCAAAGAGAAATTGCGCGCTATCAATGAACCGGAGGTTACCAAGTGAGAATGAAATGTACTTTTCCATGTTATTGGGTATGCAATTTATCTGCCCCTCTACTTTGGAAATAGACTGCATTAAGAGATGAGAATCGTATCCTCGCAAATTATGAAAGACTACTGGTATTATGGTCTTCTTTGGGTCTATCCGCAGGAGTAGATTACAAGCATTGTGTGCTGCTCCACGGTACTTTCCAGTGATATGGCAGTGATCGCGAACTGAATCCCCATTAAGAGATTTCTGACAAATGTGACAAAGGGTTGCACCGCGGTGGGCTATAATGTCCTCTCGAGCCATGCGTAGGAAATTACATTTAGATAGGGCTGCCTTAACTTTCTGTTCTTCTCGTTGTATTGCCTCCAGGAACATTTCTGTAGCATTGGGCCCTCTATAGACGACTGGAGTCTCCGTATGACCATCACATCTCACCACGATGTAGCCGAATCCACAGGCCTCATGCAGTTGAGTTTTCTGGGTGTTGCTGCGCAGTTCTGGTGCCAGCTCTGCTGCCGGCTCTGGTTCTTCGATCTTGGTCGTCAATGCCTCGAAGTCGGCGTAAATGATGTAGGGAACCTTCATCTGTTTGTGCCAGTTCTGGAAGGATAGCTTGTTCTTACCCTCTTCAGGCATCTCAACTCTCACTGCTGTCTGTCCTATACCTTTACATTCTGGAATGTGTTTTTCGAGTAGATCTTTTCGGCAGTATCCATGTAAGCACCTCTCGCAGAAGTGTTTGCGGTGCTCGTGCTTGCTCTGGTTGAATAGGAGGCGATTGAAATCCTTGATCCAAGTATAGTGATACTTTCCAGATTTCTCTATTAGCAATAGGTTGATGCGTCTGGTGTCCCCACATTGCTTGCTAATCCTATAGACAATCACACCTTTCTCCCATCCGAAGACATTGATTGCAAGGTTGTTTTGCTTCTCAACTCTGCAAATCTGTGATATGGGTGTTGGTGCATCGATTCCTGTAAAGTTTAGGCCATCGTCTATAGGATACTTGGATGGTCTTTGGGTATTAATCTCGACTGGAAAGAGCGCCGATCGTAGTGCCCATCGTAGGCAGTTATCATCCTTATTTTGAACATTAATTACAGCCTTCTTGTTTTGGACTTCTTTAGGAAGTGAAATGTATGAGCCTCCTCGTAGTGGTTGGTATCGCGCTATGTCGAGCCAAAGCAGAACTACTCGGTCTACCACCCATCCTGAGCCTCTATGTATCCATCTCTCTAGTTGTTCTTGGATCGCAGGAAAAGACTTGTCTAGCGCGGAATTGATTTCGTTGGACTGCAATAGAACCTCCTGGTAATGACGAAATACTACGTCGATGGATTCTTTGCTACCATCAAGGTTGTACTTTATTAGATCTACTCTCAGGGCGAGCTGGAACTTCACGCCTTTTAGATGGACAATCTCTTCCTCTAGTTTTTCGTGGATTATGTGGCGTACACCATCTAAGAATGCCATTGGGTCTGCACCAAGTTCGTGGCCCTCTGGAACATCCATCTGCCAGCCTCGTAAGAAATTACCAATGACCCATTTAGTTCGTTTGAATACTAGTGGGACAATTTTTTGGGGAATTAATGGTCGTATTAAACGTCTTTCTATCGTTTCGGGGATCGGTTCATCAAGTATGTTGCGCGCCTGTTCGTATACATCTAGTACGTCTCTCTGATAATTAACGTATGCCATATTTACTACGATTATAATACTAGTATATCTATTCTCTAATAGGTAAATTCTTTGTAACGAGTTCAGTCAATACAGAGTTGAAATCCTTTCTAGCCCTCTTACCTTTACGCATCATGTTTATCTGTGCGTTTACGTTACCACACGGGCGACAAAGTCGCGTCTCTGCTTGAGTCCCAACTCCACACGAACGGCAGGGGTATGGCTCAAACGATCCTTCTCTGATCTGGTGTCGGTGTTGCTTACAGCACTCGAATAAACAACTCTTACCACAAATAGTTGTCCTGCCGATTGTTAACCATCGACACTGATTTTGTCCTCGCATTTTGTGGCTGATAATATAACGGTACCATTTCTCTAATAGGGATTATTAATGGTTTCATAAAATTGGCCGTTTTATTTTTATTGGGGGTAGTTCTTAGTAAGGGAATAATGGGGGTTATATGAGGTCTGAATATTCGTTCTCTAGTTCGTACTGGAAGAAGTACTCAACGAGACACTTAACGATACCGTAATGACCATTGTCGTAGGCATAACGTAGTGCGTGGTTGGCGTCCGTATCATAAACGAAGGGATAAAAGTACTCAATAATCAATTTAACAACATCAAGAAAGCCATTTCTAGTGGCCTTGAATAGCATACCACCAACGTCCTCATATAATTCATCATAATCATATGTGGGGATCTGGGAGTGCTTAAAGAGAAACTTGAAGATATCGATATTACCATTTTCGCATGCGTAGCAAAATGCACAGGTGATGTGTATGGCTAGTATATTGAACTGGAAGCGCTTAATTAGCCACTTAACGATACCAAAATTATTATTCCTACAGGCATTGATTAGTATGTCCCCATCGTAGTTATGCTCGGTTTCATCGTCGTCGTCTTCATCGTAGTAGTATGCCCTAAAATTACCATTATCAGTATGGCTATATCCTACTACGATACCATATTCGCCATCGTATACGTCATCCTCGGAAATATCGAAGATCTTAACCAAATTGTCTCTCTCATCATCGTTACAAACGGCGCTAAAACCATAAAGGACTACTCGTCTACGGAATTCTTTGTCTACGTTTTCGTAACGTGCTATAGATGCGGCATCATTTAGCTGTTTTGAAGTCGAAGAAATAGCGGCAAATGATGTGGGACCAGCATGCTCTACGATCTTAGTCAAGATTTCTATAGGAAGGTATAATATATTAGTCATAGTATTTATATAATTCAGATATTTCGACATAGTGGTTGCGACATTAGAACGGTACGGCATATTAGACATAGTATACGGGACGTTTTTATATAGTAACTGTGATAGAACCTCATAATATGATGATAACATGTCTCTAATTGGGATTTATTATTGGTTACATTAAATATAGTTGGGGGTGGTTCTTACTGGGGGAATCAGGGGGGCTTATATAAGGCACATTTGTTTTGACGATTTTCGACGATCAAAAGCGGTTTAAAGCAGGCGGTATAGTGGTTCTTACTTGGGGGAATAAAGTGGGGCTTATATAAGTAACAAATTTCAACGATTTTTTCGTGGCGTAGGGATGTACGATGGGAGAAAAAAGGCTTAAATAAGGATGTGAATTAGAACCGCCATCATATATACTACTTGGCTTTAGGCCTATTACCCACGTCTTTTTCGTAGACTTGCTCCAAGTCGAACTTGCTGAGTCACTGGGTAAGCGATTACTGGGTCAAAAATCGAGAGCGAGAATCGAAGGGAGAGGCGAGTTCGTGCGGGGGGCTAAGAAGGACTTTGAGAAAGTCTATCTTTTTCGTTGAATGCGAGGACTTTAGGTCATTGCGATGCACCTATATATTAGAGTTCAGTATAAGAATTAAATAATACTCCAATTACCGTGCTTGCAATGCATTGTAACTATGCCGGGCAACAGGGATGGATGTTTTCAATAAAGCTTGGTATAACCTTTTTTCTCAACAGCTTCATCAATCCAATAGATACCCCTTTCCCTTTTCTTTGATAGAGAAGGAAAGTAAGATAACTTATTGATAAAATCATCCACTTCATTCTCCTCTTTTTCTCCTCCTCCTCCTTCCTCTATTCTGCTGCAGCCTGCAGGTTTGTACAGACATGGTGATTGTGCTTTCTGAAGCATTGCATCCACCAGTGCCTCTCGATCACTTGGAAGACACTTTTGACTGAACTTTAAAAAAGCTAACCACGTTAAACAAAAGTGGTAACACCAACTGAAGTGAATGCAGACTACCAGCATCTTCCTTAATGGTTCCAGTCTTAAACTTCTCCAGAAGGGACCTTGCTTCTATATTGTGGATGGAGGTTTGCACAGACGGGTGATTATTTCGACAAGGAATCCAGGGGGGGGGGGGGAGGGGAGCGACTGGTTTAGGTGGTGTCGAGGTCCCATATTCCCTGTCAGACCATGTCAAGAATTTGGAAATCCAGGTGAATGTTTGGCAACCATTTCTATAATGTCAGAGCTCAGGCTACCATCACTGCAAAATCTTTCAAAACTAACCATGTTAAACAAAAGTGGTAACTCCAACTGAAGTGAATGCAGACTACCAGCATCTTCCTTAATGGTACCATTATTAAACTTCTCCAAAAGAGACCTTGCTTGTTCATTGTGGAGGGAGGATTGCACAGATGGAGGATTCTTTCGACAAGGAATCCAGGAGTGGGGCAACTGGTTTAGGTGGTGCCGAGGTCCCATATTCCCTGTCAGACCATCTGAAGACTTTGGAAATCCAGGTGAATGTTTGGCAACCATATCAATCATGTCAGAGCTCAGGCTACCATCACTGTAAAATCTCATTTGACCGGAAAAAAAGTAGATGGAGAGTCGAGATGTCGAATTTTCCCTTCAGCAGGTACATGTATCTTGCTAAAGGCATGTTAAAATAACAACAAATTCAATAGACTAATACAAGTTAAGAAAAGAGATATATTCTTAACGTAACAAGGGCGAAACCCCTCCAAATTATGTGATTCACATAAACATTATGAAAGTTGTCATTCACACTTTAATTTGTACATTTTAAGAGTCTCGGTAGTATAAGGATGACTTTAAAAATTACTCGAAATGATCCCCGAAACTGTTCAAGAAGCCGCACCTGAAATGATCCCCGACCCGAAATGATCCCCGACCCGAAGTGATCCCCAGTCAGTACCAGCAACGATCCCGCGATAATTTCTTGCTAAAGGAAATAAAGCTCAAAAGTAAGAATGTTTACTAGTTTTTTTTTCTAATAGGACAAACCAACACGAGCAGACAACAAACAACCCTTGTTGATCAAACGATGTGACGTCATCGATCATGTGATGATAGCGGAAATCGGCCGTATCTCGCTGGGAGGGTTATGGTTTTTGGAATGTTTACTGCATTCCTTCATGTCATGTTAAATATTGTTATGATTTTGTAATATTACTTTTAAATATAATTTAATGATCTGTATTTAACGAAATTAAATAAAGAAACCGTTTGCTGCTGTCCACCAGGCATCCGGCACTGTCACACTCCACGGAGTGGATATATATATTATGTGTTTTACGTTTTTTGTGCATTTGTGGAGTAAAGAAATGAATGGTAATACAAAAGGTTAAAAGGAGGTTTAACAGCTTTCACACTTGCTCTTTCACTTGAAGTTGCAGAGCAGATGGCAATACATTTGATTGCTGTGAAGAAAGGCTGTTGCATAATGTATTCGGCTGAGATTCGCCTTTTTCATCGGAGGGACTGGATCTTGCTAGATGGAGCTTGCACATTTGATAGCTGAGATGAACACCTGTTTGGACTGCACTCAGAATCTGTGGAACGTGCCCTCCTCAATTATTTTTACATGGTTATAAGATACGAGTGATGAGACCATTTCCTCTGTGACACTTGTGCCCTTGTCTTTGTTGTACTTGTAACACAGGAAATCGTCACCAAACATGCTTCACAACAGAACATGAATCATCCATATCGAGTGTCTCGAACTATTGCATCCACATTCTTATTCCTAGGAAAGATACATTTGTGCAACACTACAATAAAACTGTGATTGAAAATTAATACATATACAACTGAGTTAAATAGGCATTTGAAAAGGGATGCATCCACAGTCATCCGTGACATATTACTGTCTAGACAGGTAAACAATAGACATACAAATGTATGGCCTAGACAACCTTTTTGGGGATTACTACATATTGCCATTAATTTATAGTCTTAAAAATATAATTTTGTACCAACGTAGGATTGAGAATATCTTACCCAATATGTTGATGACTGTGGTGCAGGATGTACTGTACTGTGTATACATGTACCTCCTTTTGAGCAGGAAGCCTGTTAGATAATTTGCAAATAACAATCATGAAAACGTAACTGTTGGAAGTAATCCAAAGCTTGACGGAAAAGGTCAATCATCTCATTTACAGCATATGGGATGCATACCAGTGTGTCAAGATCTGATCCACTATAAGAAGAGAAAACGTTATGGGTGTAACATGGACGGTATACAATATATGTTTATCAAACTCATTAATAATATCTTAATACCACCCTACCCATGTCATGTGACCTATTCTGTTTGCACTCAAACTTATTTTACAGGATGTTAGCATCCATTGTAGTTGATTAATGTCAATTGCATGTGAAATGACCTTATATTTTGGACAAGAGAATTTTTACAGGTTACCTATGGTTGGAAAGCAAATATCCTAATTAATATTGGACTCATTATCAACATGTCTCGATCTCCCAAAAACAACTTGGAGATATATATTCTGTGCTTAACACAAAACTTTGCAATGAACTTGAATTTTCAACCATCCTCTCCAACCTTAGGTTTGGTAAACAATTATATCACAAAACGTGTCCAAATAATTCGTTACTTAGTGAATATCCAATATGCCGATTCTGAAGGAAAAGAACAGAGGTTTATAGATTTTCAATTTTTTTTGTTAAACAATTTACTGATAATATTGCATCGTCTTCTAGTTTACATAATTATAAGGCAGCACAAACTTAAAAACATTAAGAACAATTGTACAGGATAAAGAAAGCTTTCAATTTTTCGTAAATGTATCGAATAACGTCGATAGAAAACACACTGATTGGCTGAAAGCCGTGTTTATAAGCAAGCTGATAAATGCGCTTGTAGTTGTTATTTTACAAAAGCGATAAAACAACCATTCTGTCATACTCTCCACACTCGGATGTTGGTCGAACTTATAAAAACTTGCTTTTGGCTCATGACTTTCAAGGACTATTTCAAACACGAATTGTAGTGTTTCATCAGGCGTTTCAAATATTGATGAAACACGAACAATGAGTGTTTGAAATAACTTCTCGTGCGAATGGCTAAACCGAAAATTTACATACGCTTCTTTTCAAACTTCATTAGCAATTATTGTTTACCATTTGACTGTTGTGTATAATTATTCAACGGATGAGTTATTATTCTTTCTTGTTGGCAGTGATTTCAGCTAGCGTACCAGTAGTGTAGTGGGCAAGAGTTAGTACAAGCAGTCGGAAGGGTTGAGGTTTGAACTCGTCCTTTACTTCTTTGCTTTACTTCTTTGTTTATCAGTATGTAATTAGTTAGTGGTTCATGAATATGTAGATTAAGAAATATTGATCAGTTGTGATGAAAATCTGTTTCAAACACTAGTGATTTTCAATGTCAAGATGCATCTTCATGACGAAGCTTAGAACAAGGGTTTGACAGAGTTTCAAGACCCTATGCATGTGACCAAATACAGTCCCTCCATTGGATTAGTATCTCATGAATTATTAATGAGTTTGAGAAGCTTTTATCAATTCTCGCAACATTCCCCTCATGTTTATAAGAGAGCTCACAGATACAGAAAAGTTGTTTTATTGCTTAAAGGGGCATGGTCACCTGGTAGTCATGCGCAGTAGGCGTGCCGAAAGTACTAATTAGCATATCAAAATCTTCCCGGTTGAGTGAAAAGGTCGCAAAGGGGAGGATTCGTAGTAGCATTTTGAAGGCTGGCGGCCCTGCATTAGGGAACCACGTTGTAACAATGGCTTCAGAGTCGATGGAGGAAGAAGTTGAGTTGGATATGATAACATTTGGACAAATAGTTATGTTCTTAGAATGTTGAACATGCTTGATTTGGACAATTTTGCATAAAATCTGATATCGGCGAATTATGTCCAAACAGTGCACGAAAATCGAACAAAAAGTACATTAAAAATACTTTCTGATGCCAAACAAACCACAAACACAAAGAGCATAGTCTTCTGATCAACCAACATACATATTCATGAAGCTGTAAAATAAGTTCCAGTCCATAAAAGCCGATAGTTCGAACTAGTACAAACACGCTAGGTAAGCTCAAAGGATTTTCTTCACAAGTAAACATTGTAGTGTCAAGCACTACACAATGCTTCCAAAACTGTAGGAAAACTCCCGTTTAAAAATTCCCTGATGTCGAAATAATCACAGTGCCTCACACAGGATAGTCTTATGAGTAATCTACATTCATTTGAAGCTATCTAAATTGTTTTGGAGTCCATAAAAACCGATAGATCGAACTAGTTAGGTTATAAACAGACTTCCGTTGCAAATAAACATTCTATGGTCGAGCGCGCTACAGTATGCTTCCAAAACTGTAGGCAAACTCCCGTTTAAAAATTCCCTGATGTCGAAATAATCACAGTAGCTCACACAGGATATTCTTATGAGTAATCTACATTCATTTGAAGCTATCAAAATTGTTTTGGAGTCCATAAAAACCGATAGATCGAACTAGTGAGGTTATAAACAGACTTCCGTTGCAAATAAACATTCTATGGTCGAGCGCGCTACAGTATGCTTCCAAAACTGTAGGCAAACTCCCGTTTAAAAATTCCCTGATGTCGAAATAATCACAGTAGCTCACACAGGATAGTCTTATGAGCAATCGAAATTCGTTTGAAGGCATCGAAATTGTTTTGGAGTTGAAAACCGATAGATCGAACTAGTACAAACAAGCTTGTTATTAATTCGCAGACTGCGTTACGAGTAAACAGCGCGCTACACTATGCTTGCAAAAGTGTACGAAATGCACCGTTCAAACATGCCATGATTCCAAATAACTACAGCAGCTCACACAGGATAGCCATGTGAACAATCGACATTCATTTGAAGTGATAAAAATTGTTTTCAAGTGCATGACATCCGATAAATCGAACTAGTACAAACATACCGTTAGTTCACGCCATGATGACTTCCGTTTTTTTCGAAATTTTCTAGCTCATTTTCGCAAATCAAACAAAAAAAGGCTATAGAACTAATAAATATATACATCTAAAATACTGTACGAAGTTTCGAGGACTGATGGCCCACACAAGCTGTTAAATTGGACCAGATTATACCACGCTCGCATTGATGGCGGATAAGTTGAGTTTCCCGTGGCCCACGGAATACTAAACTATCTCGCCCCTACTGCGCATGCGCTTAACCGATGACCATGCCCCTTTAAATATTTTACAATTTGCATGCACTCAATCGAATACTATTGCCATGCCGCATACTCAAATTAAAAAAATATTCACCTACAAGAAAAAGCCCAACACGGGTAATAATAATATGCATCTTTGTAAAGAACTTACAGAATTGGCCTGGCCCAGAAGAGTAATGATTTGTTGCCTTTGCAAATAACCGTCTATGCAGCTTGTGTGAGGATTCAAAGCCTTGTCCAGAGTACTCGTACATTGCCTCAGGAGTATATCACTGTGGTCAATGGTTAGAGGTGGCCATAATCCCCAGTGCCAAGATGTATTCCAAATAGCTTATTTAGTAGAAATCCCCACTCTTTACACTGTTGAAAATGAAAATGTTATCAATTGAAATTGGATATGCCAGTGTAAGAATGATAAAAATTACAAACATCTTTCAGTTTAAGAAAAATAATGGTCTCTTAAACTACATACATTCATGTCAATAAGCGAGCTGATAAACACGATCGTCCTCTTATTTTGACGTTACATATGACGTCAAAATGTGACAAGAACAAAAACGTGCACCAAGTCAAGTAGCGTGACTGTTGTCTTGACACGTTTTGACATCTTCTGTGCATCTATAAGAGGACAGACACATGGAAAAATGGAAGCTTGTATTTTAAGTTTAATGTAATTGTGGCACACTGAGAAAAAAAGTAGCCTAGCTACAATACAATGCCCTACATTTACTACCTTAACATAATGAATATCAATGAGTTGCTCCTCTTCATCTTCAAACACTTTGTGTCTCATGGTCACAGCTATGTGAGCCCAATCTGTGCAAACCTGCAAAATATAAACAAAGAATAAAAGGCTGCTTGATAACTGTAACATATGCAAATACTGAATGATTGACGGATCTATTAAAGTATTAATCTACAAAAGGTAACGTTTATCATATGAAATAAAAACACCGAACTAACGATAGGGCAGTGTTTAGTAACGCAATCCCACGCAACCTTCCTTTTGGTGAGCCTTCGATTATTATTAATTTTGTCAATGGTAAGCCAACATATTCTATCATTGTCTTAGAGAGTCGGTAACACCATCTGCTATAACGTTTTGGTAAACCATTAGATAGTCAAGACCACCAAGGAACCTTCATTATGGATTTGATGACTGATAGCTTCAAAAGCTTAGTTTAAGTAATGGCCCGCCTAAGAAGTAGGCTAAATCACGCCCTCCATTGCACAAATGACCGTTGGTAGCAAATGTTAATCCGATTAAAATAAGACCATTTTATTGGTGGAACACGCATCCCGCGCGAAATTTGAAATTGAAACCCTGAAGCAGTTTTAAAGAAAATAAAAGTGACAAATTGCATTATCAAACTGAAAACAAACTCCTTACGAAATTTTCCGTGGATATCAAATGGGAACATGGCGAGAATGTACATTTTCTTTGCGTGTCTTTCTCACAAATGGTAATCCGATACGTGAGCTGTCACTTTCTATTGTTTTCAGTACATAAAACATCACTTGGATGGCCTGCCTTGAAACTAAACACTATGACAAATCAAATACTCCGGCTTTCTTATTCCAGTTAAAATGTTTATGGGAAACAGATACTGTGTGCCCAGTGTTACGAAAATGCGTAACTGCTTACAGTTCAAAAATTTCACCATCATAATCAAATAGTTCCAGCTCCAATTGTCTGAACTCTCCATCTTGTGTCTCTTTTTACAATCCCCTCTTGGGACGGAGTCGAACGTTTTTGTGAGGAACAAAAGTTCATTTGGCTTTAGATCTAGTCCATGAATTCGAATTAGACGCAAATCAAAATACGAACACAGGCAAGCAAGGCCTAGCACAGTAATATTTGGGTTGTATGATATGTTTAGCTCTGCTAGTGCTCCCAGATACTCCTTCCCATAAAACAAAATGTTGCCCTCGAGATATCGGCAGTGTGACACATCCAGGTTCTGTAGCTCTGATATTCTGAATATGTGCAGTAAGGCTCGTCACGCCCTCGAACATTGATAATGCTATGCGGGTGTGCAGACTACCTCTGCCACAAATGTCGATTTCCTGACATTCTGCCAGCTTCGTTTGAAACGACATGGTTCCATGTATATGGCTTAAAAACCGTTCAAAATTATACTGGGGTATTACCGATATCGATAATCGAATTATCAATACAGGTAATCGAATTCCAATACTGAAAATAGTTTTCGCGGTCTGAAGTGAAAACCGATGTCCCGAATCGATTATCGATATAGGAAATCCAATTATTAATAACCGACATTGGTAAACAATATAAACTAACATTGATAACCGGTACAGGTAAATTGACGATAACAAAGCGATATAGCTTATTGAATGTGTCAAAAGCGATATCGGTTATTCAAGTCAAAAGCAATGCCGGTAATTAAGAAAAAAAATCATTAAAAAAGTATATCAAATATTTTCACTAAATTTTGTTATTGTTGAAATTATTACGAATAAACATGCATGCTAAACGCTTTTTTGTTTGTTTTTCTTTCTCTTGCTCTTGTTTTTACTTTCTTAATATGTTGTTGTTTTTGTTCGATATGTACTTCAGCATGTAGTTGTAGCGTTTATGTGGACCCAAATCTCTTGTATTCTTGGTTTGGACGTTTCATGATCGCCATATTGTTGTAATTTTCCAAAGTTGTTACGCCTATTTGATAAAAAAAATATGTTAATGTTAATTATGAATTTATTATTTGTCATCTGATTCTCCGGGGAATGGTTGCAAACTATAAATATCGAAGCAAATAAATGAAAACATTTTGTTTCATAACAACTCATTTATTTGTATTTTCTCCAACAATAAATACAACGTACTACATGCTCTACATTAACTCATTCTTGAACGCATCTAATTTCTTGTTGTTTGTATTTATACTCACGGGTTTCCTGTGTGTTTTCGCGTGCGCAAGTCAGTGGTATAGTTAACTGACTTTAGTATTTTAGCTGACCCATGAATCGACTCTAAGTAAATTCTACATTACATCGACCACACTAATGTTTCATGCACAGGTAAGCACTACCCAGTCTAGATCTCACGTCAGTTATATATATGCGCACATTTTTAGTCTTCAATTGCCATATACTAATTACCTTACTTAATTATGATGTCAACAACCAAAACAAGCCGAAAAACCGTGCTACACCTTTGGACACGACTCTTGCAACACTAATCCTTTAATTGTTATGGAAACCAGAAGCAGAGCGCAACCATGAAGTTCCTCTCTCCCCCCTTCCACCCCTCATTCAATGTTGGGGAAAAAAATGTGACCAAACCAGTGCGAAAGTTTATCCAACATTGAAATTAGGGGGTGCGGGGGATGTGTTCCAACTATTCATGTCCAAAGCTGTCTGAATATCGCATTTCTTTTCTCATATTAAAAAATAATGTGACGTACGCGTTCGTGACAATATTATTGGGCGTGTTATGACGAAAGTTCTAAACTCTCGCACGTTCGATGGGCTTTAAAACAGTATTTATATTGAGTTCAGCTACTCTATCTACACACAAAGTATACTTTGGATTACATTTTGATTAATGAGAATGGTATTTCGAGGCAAAATTCCTGTGGGAAAGCGCTCATACATTTTATATTTACGAGGAGTTCAAAAACTATCCCTGCGTCAAGTAGCAAAAGAGTGTGAAGTGTCTCCATCTACAGTTCTGAGAATATGTAGGAGTTCCTGTGAAACTAAATAGGTCAATGGGAAAACGGAGGGGAAGAAATCGCCAGGAGGACAACCAAAATTAACGGCCCGACAGAGAAGAGCTATATTACGTTCCCTGAACTCATTACGGGAACAAGAAGGAAATTTTTCATCGAAACGTATCATGAAGGATGCCGGGATTCGTCAAGGGAGTGTTAGTGATCGAACAATACGCCGTGTTCTAAACAAAAACGGCTACTATCATCTTCAAGCTCGTAGAAAAGGTTTACTGAGTGCGAGAGATAGGAAAGCGCGGGTACATTTCACAAAAAGCCTTCTCCGAAATAACTCGTCGGATATTTGGACCGATATTTTATCTCGATGGAACCTCCTTTGTTTATAAGACCAACCCAATGGATCAGGCACGTGCCCCAAGGGGGCGTGTATGGAGAAAAAAATGCGAAGGACTCGCAGACGGTTGTACGTCTAAGGCAAAAAAAGAAGGGACTGGTGGTAAAGTTGTTAAGATGATTGTTGCAATTAGCTACAACCGAGGCGTTATAGTTTGTTCTCAGTATAATAAAATGTGTGGCGACTTTTTCGAGTCCTTCATCGACCAGAACTTTCCCTGGATGTTTAGATTGGCGGGTAAAGGTGACAGTCGCCTTTGGTTACAAGATGGAGATCCATCGCAAAATAGTGCAAAAGCTCGGGCAGCGATGACACGAGTGAATGCTGAACTGTTCAAGATTCCTCCTCGTAGTCCAGATTTGAACCCTATTGAAAATATGTTTAGTACTGTTTCTCGAAGACTGAGGGGAGATGCGCTAAGGTATCGGATCAGCCGTGAAACATTTGCCGAACTTAGTGAACGTGTTCGCAAGACTATTTTCCAAATACCAGTTGATGCAATTAACAAATTAATTGAGTCATGAATCGACGTGTAAAACTTGTCATTCAAAGAAAAGGTGAACGCCTTAAGTATTGACATTATTGCAACTTTAGAAAAATAAGGGTTGAGATTCAGGATTTACTCAAAATGACAAACACAAGCACTTATCATTTGTTGTCATCGTGAATGCCTAATAATGTCTGAGAAAGAACAATTCTAAAATAAACTGCAATATCAGCGGACTAAATTGACTGTAAGTAGCTTTATGGTTATGTACTTGCTACACGGCTTCATTATATTTCAATAAATAATTACTTAGAAAGGTCACAAACGTATTGATTTTTTTTTATATTCGACTTTACTCTGGGTTACCATCGGATTACCATCGGTTTACCATCGGATTACCCGTTAAATAGACGCATTACCACGCTTAACCACGGTTAACCACGATTAACCAACAACTTTGTAATAGACAAAGACTGTTAAGATCATACTTTTAATGCATTGGTTAACCGCGGTATTTCGTGGTATTTCGTGGTAAACCGTTACAAAACCCGCTAAAGTTAAGGTACTGTTGTTCAAAATGATATTCTTTGCAAGTTATTCGACGTACAATTGCTGTAACACGAGGTTTTATAGCGACGTTGTGCGGTACTGACATGCGCAGTTGGGATAGGGAGCGAAAATTGAGTCCCATAACGTTAGGCCGGTTGCGTATGAATACCTGTGAGCTGTGAGCCAAGGGGCATTTGTTCTCGAATGCACTTACTGTTAGTTGAGCCACCCTCCCCGCAACCCGCAAAGTTCTTTTTAAGGATTTTCTCTGTACTAGGCCGGTCTTTATAAAGATTCATGGTGAAGCCTTATACTGAAGGATTGACTAGAAGGGTATTTATACGACGTTTCACTGTTGAGACCTTTTTCCTTTGTATACACGTGAGTGATTTGCTTCATTTGATTGGACAAAATCGCATTGATTATTTATGATTTTTGAAGACTAGTTCACCAACGTTTCAGCCACGAAAGAAAAACATAAAACGAACGGCAATTTTGCCTCGTTTTCATGTCGAACAGGGCCATAGGCTATGTAGATCACCAAAACTTAAATGGCTGATTATTATCTGAAATTCGTTCATTCAGATTTGTTTTTAAAAGAACTGTAAAGTTGTCACATAACAGTCATCCATATTAAGCGTTTATAGTTATTTTAAGGACTTGAAAAAGGCGAAACTATGTTTTGTTGTTGTTTTCCAATCTCTATTGAAACTAAGGTGACCAACATGCCTGCGGAACTCTACTTAATCAAGTATTATTTAGTCTATGTTTGTAATTGCAAGCGTATATTATTCATAATATATGTAATAATGTTGTTGACATAGGGGAGTACATTTTTAGTAATTATAATGGCGGTAGTACTGATTATAAACTCGCTTATAAAAACATAAACCCGTACACGGCGCGTCTTATCTGGAAAGCTTAAGACCCGCCTGTGATTAGATTAATACATTAATTGTTATAATAGCCGTTATCATCTTGGACTTTAGTACTACTAAAAAACAGAGACATTAAAAATAAATAAAAACCCGGCAAGAAATTATATATCTCTTACTTCAAGTTGAGTTAAACTACATAACGTGACTCTCAATCGAATATTAGTTTGGGTTGCCGGTCGATAACACAACCCGAATTAGCAATAGTTTAAAGTATCTAATTCAACATGTTACTTGGTCTACTCTAAAAACAGATTCCATAAATAATACTATTTCTAATCGATTGTGAAATGATGCTCACTATTTTCTGATGATTTTTTTCCCGAGAATATAATGGCTACAACCTATAAAGAGCCACAACGGTAGTTCGCTGATTTAATTAAATGTCGTAAACGTCGCGTGACGTTAATGAATATCTACTCTCAGACATGTCTGAATATCGCATTTCTTTTCTCATATTAAAAAATAATGTGACGTACGCGTTCGTGACAATATTATTGGGCGTGTTATGACGAAAGTTCTAAACTCTCGCACGTTCGATGGGCTTTAAAACAGTATTTATATTGAGTTCAGCTACTCTATCTACACACAAAGTATACTTTGGATTACATTTTGATTAATGAGAATGGTATTTCGAGGCAAAATTCCTGTGGGAAAGCGCTCATACATTTTATATTTACGAGGAGTTCAAAAACTATCCCTGCGTCAAGTAGCAAAAGAGTGTGAAGTGTCTCCATCTACAGTTCTGAGAATATGTAGGAGTTCCTGTGAAACTAAATAGGTCAATGGGAAAACGGAGGGGAAGAAATCGCCAGGAGGACAACCAAAATTAACGGCCCGACAGAGAAGAGCTATATTACGTTCCCTGAACTCATTACGGGAACAAGAAGGAAATTTTTCATCGAAACGTATCATGAAGGATGCCGGGATTCGTCAAGGGAGTGTTAGTGATCGAACAATACGCCGTGTTCTAAACAAAAACGGCTACTATCATCTTCAAGCTCGTAGAAAAGGTTTACTGAGTGCGAGAGATAGGAAAGCGCGGGTACATTTCACAAAAAGCCTTCTCCGAAATAACTCGTCGGATATTTGGACCGATATTTTATCTCGATGGAACCTCCTTTGTTTATAAGACCAACCCAATGGATCAGGCACGTGCCCCAAGGGGGCGTGTATGGAGAAAAAAATGCGAAGGACTCGCAGACGGTTGTACGTCTAAGGCAAAAAAAGAAGGGACTGGTGGTAAAGTTGTTAAGATGATTGTTGCAATTAGCTACAACCGAGGCGTTATAGTTTGTTCTCAGTATAATAAAATGTGTGGCGACTTTTTCGAGTCCTTCATCGACCAGAACTTTCCCTGGATGTTTAGATTGGCGGGTAAAGGTGACAGTCGCCTTTGGTTACAAGATGGAGATCCATCGCAAAATAGTGCAAAAGCTCGGGCAGCGATGACACGAGTGAATGCTGAACTGTTCAAGATTCCTCCTCGTAGTCCAGATTTGAACCCTATTGAAAATATGTTTAGTACTGTTTCTCGAAGACTGAGGGGAGATGCGCTAAGGTATCGGATCAGCCGTGAAACATTTGCCGAACTTAGTGAACGTGTTCGCAAGACTATTTTCCAAATACCAGTTGATGCAATTAACAAATTAATTGAGTCATGAATCGACGTGTAAAACTTGTCATTCAAAGAAAAGGTGAACGCCTTAAGTATTGACATTATTGCAACTTTAGAAAAATAAGGGTTGAGATTCAGGATTTACTCAAAATGACAAACACAAGCACTTATCATTTGTTGTCATCGTGAATGCCTAATAATGTCTGAGAAAGAACAATTCTAAAATAAACTGCAATATCAGCGGACTAAATTGACTGTAAGTAGCTTTATGGTTATGTACTTGCTACACGGCTTCATTATATTTCAATAAATAATTACTTAGAAAGGTCACAAACGTATTGATTTTTTTTTATATTCGACTTTACTCTGGGTTACCATCGGATTACCATCGGTTTACCATCGGATTACCCGTTAAATAGACGCATTACCACGCTTAACCACGGTTAACCACGATTAACCAACAACTTTGTAATAGACAAAGACTGTTAAGATCATACTTTTAATGCATTGGTTAACCGCGGTAAACCGTGGTATTTCGTGGTATTTCGTGGTAAACCGTTACAAAACCCGCTAAAGTTAAGGTACTGTTGTTCAAAATGATATTCTTTGCAAGTTATTCGACGTACAATTGCTGTAACACGAGGTTTTATAGCGACGTTGTGCGGTACTGACATGCGCAGTTGGGATAGGGAGCGAAAATTGAGTCCCATAACGTTAGGCCGGTTGCGTATGAATACCTGTGAGCTGTGAGCCAAGGGGCATTTGTTCTCGAATGCACTTACTGTTAGTTGAGCCACCCTCCCCGCAACCCGCAAAGTTCTTTTTAAGGATTTTCTCTGTACTAGGCCGGTCTTTATAAAGATTCATGGTGAAGCCTTATACTGAAGGATTGACTAGAAGGGTATTTATACGACGTTTCACTGTTGAGACCTTTTTCCTTTGTATACACGTGAGTGATTTGCTTCATTTGATTGGACAAAATCGCATTGATTATTTATGATTTTTGAAGACTAGTTCACCAACGTTTCAGCCACGAAAGAAAAACATAAAACGAACGGCAATTTTGCCTCGTTTTCATGTCGAACAGGGCCATAGGCTATGTAGATCACCAAAACTTAAATGGCTGATTATTATCTGAAATTCGTTCATTCAGATTTGTTTTTAAAAGAACTGTAAAGTTGTCACATAACAGTCATCCATATTAAGCGTTTATAGTTATTTTAAGGACTTGAAAAAGGCGAAACTATGTTTTGTTGTTGTTTTCCAATCTCTATTGAAACTAAGGTGACCAACATGCCTGCGGAACTCTACTTAATCAAGTATTATTTAGTCTATGTTTGTAATTGCAAGCGTATATTATTCATAATATATGTAATAATGTTGTTGACATAGGGGAGTACATTTTTAGTAATTATAATGGCGGTAGTACTGATTATAAACTCGCTTATAAAAACATAAACCCGTACACGGCGCGTCTTATCTGGAAAGCTTAAGACCCGCCTGTGATTAGATTAATACATTAATTGTTATAATAGCCGTTATCATCTTGGACTTTAGTACTACTAAAAAACAGAGACATTAAAAATAAATAAAAACCCGGCAAGAAATTATATATCTCTTACTTCAAGTTGAGTTAAACTACATAACGTGACTCTCAATCGAATATTAGTTTGGGTTGCCGGTCGATAACACAACCCGAATTAGCAATAGTTTAAAGTATCTAATTCAACATGTTACTTGGTCTACTCTAAAAACAGATTCCATAAATAATACTATTTCTAATCGATTGTGAAATGATGCTCACTATTTTCTGATGATTTTTTTCCCGAGAATATAATGGCTACAACCTATAAAGAGCCACAACGGTAGTTCGCTGATTTAATTAAATGTCGTAAACGTCGCGTGACGTTAATGAATATCTACTCTCAGACACCTTTGGACACGACTCTTGCAACACTAATCCTTTAATTGTTATGGAAACCAAAAGCAGAGCGCAACCATGAAGTTCCTCTCTCCCCCCTTCCACCCCTCATTCAATGTTGGGGGAAAAAATGTGACCAAACCAGTGCGAAAGTTTATCCAACATTGAAATTAGGGGGTGCGGGGGATGTGTTCCAACTATTCATGTCCAAAGCTGTAGGGTCTCCAGTTAAGTGATAAATCAGCAGTTGAGAGTTTCCTGCAAAAAGCCTACTATTATACACCGGTTGAAATGTCAATATAAAAACATTAACTAATTTAATAAAGCGCACGATCAACAACTATATTTCGTGGGTATGTGCCGCCCAACGGTGTCGTGATTTTAGACATTATGGACTTAGATATGAGTCATAAAATGAAAAATGCGAGGAATAATCTGCTCTCAAAACCAGTTAACACGAAACCACTCGATATTAAACGGGGTCGACATTTGAGAGTAGTACGGGGGGTAGGAGGTGATTTTTTGTTCCTTTATTATGGGCCATCGACAACTGAAATCAAAACAATTTACACTTACAACCCCCCTTTAACGTCCAGAAATTGAAATATAATGTAAACTGTAATCGAATAAACAACGACGAAAGCAAGTCAGTATGAAAATTGAAGTGCTTATGAACACTATTTTTGTATTTTAGATATCAATTCTACATCAAGTGAATAGCAGAATTGTACAATATATACTGGTTTGGATGCTGTGTCAATGACTTATAATACTAAAACATATTTAGAATGAGAATTAGACAAAAAGCGCACTGTATTTTGTATTATTTACGAAGAAAAATATAGATGTGCAAACCACTTGACGTCACGCATGTGACGTCCACGGCTAGTTAAATAATATACAATTTATCTGAACTTGTGTTGAGTCCCTTTAACTCCATCGTGATTTTTTTTGTGACATCATTAGGATAAAAATGTAACCTACAGTAGATACTTTACTTGGACTTACTTGCAACTTCTCTCAGATACTTAATGAAGGCACTGTAGACAGCACCCTCATACATCCTATCATTTGAGCCCTGCAGACTAAATTCTGGATTGAGGAGTTCTTATATCTTTCTGATTGTTATTGTGGTTGCCTCATTTCTTCTAAACAGATGTAACATTAGTGGAAACTCCTTGGCAAGCTCTTGAAAAAGCATAAGATTCATGCAATTTTATACGTGTACATGTACTGTGATGCAAGCTTGCAAATAACTTCTATCTATGCGCAGGTCATTAATTTTGTCAGGCTAATTATCAGTGATAAGGTTTGACCTGACAAGAAAACAGTCTGGTTGAACACACCATCCCAGGCTAAAAAAATCAATTAAAATTCCACAATTAAAAGTAATTTTGGAGAAAGGGATCAATTTCAGTTTTCAATACAGAGAATTACCTGGGCAGAGTGCCAACCTGAGAGAAAGGTTATTCTGGACAAAACCTTAACTCTGTAGTTCAATGAGAGGCCTTGTACATGTACAATATAGATGGATTATAATGGCTAAAAAAATATTGTTGGCTGCAGCAAAATGTTATCCATTATGCTTCCTTTACAGTAAATATACACAATAAAGTTATTTAAACTATTCTCCAACAACTGTTCTCTCCTTTAAAAAAAAAGGCCATTTACAAAATTTACATGGATTTACATTGGAAGCTGGCATATGCAAAACACTAGCTAAAACAAGAGAAAGCAAATGAGATGTTGGCAATGTTTGTTAATTAAACATACAAACCTGATATATTCCCAGCTCACTCAGGCCTTGGCATAACAAGAGCATGCAAGGTGCTGGGCTAGTGCTGTAGAATATCCATCCCAAATACTCTTCAGTGATTAACAACCTGACTTCTGACCTGTACTTTACACCTGCCGCTTTGAGGCACATAAATTGGTGATTTGTGACCAATAAATTGAAGGTAAGCAGTTGTATGCTAAAGTGAACTAGTTGCGCCGTAAATATATGGTCAGTAAGTTGTTGGCAAGTGGTTGGTCACCAACAACATATACATGTACACTCTAAAAGTTAAAGTTTCCCCAATCTCTCAAATTAAGGTTACCGGATACCTTCAAGGCATGTTTTTTTGTAAAAACATATTATTGATTATTTGGAAAGTTTATGGATTGTTCTACAATTTAGAAAAAACATTATTTCAAAAGATATAAAAGCTTGCGAGATATTTGGAAAAAACGTATTTAGAAGGAAACTAAATAAATCACCGAGGCGTTGTAATCCCTTTATGTGCCACGGGCACCCCGTGGACTTTTAGCGGGAGCTGTTAGCCGAGTACCGTAATTTGCATACTGTTGTTGTAGCTTCCCTTCTTCGAAATAACAAACGTGCATTTATAGTCTTTTATCAATCGTTTGTATGGGGAAATCCAAAAGAGAAAAGCAGAGTTCTTGAGTAAAACAAAGCGAACCCTGGACCGAAAAAGAAAGGAAACCGGCGATAAGGAGAAATTCGGTAAAACGAGCCGGATTGAGCTCGCGGACAGCGACAAAGGCTCGTGCTTCGAAGAACGCGCGAAAGGCAGCGAATAACAACCTTCGACTTCAGTGTCAACTCCAAATATAAGCAGCGCCAGCAGGCTTAAACTGTCGTTTGGTTTACCAGGAACCAGCAAGTCATTTGAAGAGACTGAGGACGCGAGCAGCGATGAATTCACATCGGAGTCTATAATTTCCCGCGAATTTCAGTACTGCTTTGAAGCTCCAGGGGTCCTTGCGTAGTCATTGGCTAGTTGGTTCGAAGTGTTGACATTTGCCTTGATGAGGTGTGAAATGTTCACAAAACTTTACACGCCAAATCTCCGACTAGGTTTTTCTTCGTATCCCCTCTCTTTGAACGAATTAATAGGGTATGCAGACTTGCCAGATTTTGATGAAACTCGGCCAAAAGACAGATAAGTTACTGACAAAGAAAAGGGTGTGAGCGTTTAGCAATATTCAAACTGATGTGACTCGGACATTATTGAAGACTAAAACTTTTGGAATGAATTGCATTTGAATGAAGTAAAATATTAACAAATGCTCACACCCTTTTTTAGGCTGTCATATGCTGATTAACATTATGCAGTTGAATTGTTCTTATGCGTTAACCCAAAGGCTGCTAATTCACTTTTATAAACCTTGTCAGTTTTGCGTTTGTTGGCTTAGCATTGCTTTACAATAAAATATATTTTTAAACAAATCCATTCAGCGTATTCTACACTTCATAAGCTTTACAGAGGTATATAGGTTTCTATAGTTTTCTTTAAAACAACGCGCGTAGAAAATTATTAACGCAAGACTTTTGCAAGATCTTGAAAGTAGGAATGTTTGGCCTCATAACGCATACGCCAAGATCTTACAAGTGGACTTAATTTGAAGATCAGAGTGGGTTAATGAACAAGGTAGTGTAACTTAGGTGTAATTCGTGCATTGTATGAGGCTTTAAATGATTGGAGATATTCTTTGATTTCATTTTTCGGAACTAGAATGGTAGCATAGGAAATAGTTGGAGAAAAAGCATGTTGCCATGATTTCAAGAAGTGATACAAAGCACCTCCATTGCTCAGTGTGCATGTCTACATAATTTCCTATAACAAATGGCAAGATGATAGCCAGCAAATGCATTTGAGCAGCACTTTGACCTAGATTACTGCTTGCTTTTAAGTCAAGAGCTGTTTCCTTAGTATTAACAGGTCTATCTTTGCTTTCACAATATCCCAGTGAAAAATTATCTACATCTTTATTCAGATTATTAAGAGTAAATAGGGACATTTCTGTTATATAGTGTTGTAGCAAACACTTAATGTGATAACTAATTATTCCTTCTAAAAATATATGCATCACATCTTGAGGTAGCTGCTCGCATGTGTAAAAAAAAAAGGAGCATCAAGCAGCTTTGTTTATAATTAATTCCATATTCTTTAGAATAGAATGTTGTTATGTATTCTTTTTTACAAATGGAAATGAGATGGATTGATTTTATCTTTGACCGATACTCAGGAAGTAAATTAGCCAACTGATAATAAAAAAAACAAGTGAGTGAGGCTTGTTACTTAATGAATTAACTATGTTGACATCATAGTATACCAAAAGTTTGATCGCATGGTCATCACAAGAAAACAATGGATGTGCACACACAAATGAACCATCAAAGTCTCTCATTTTATCTGGATCTGGAGATTCGTGTGGGGCATCAAGTATCATCTGCAATAACTTTGGAGAATATAGCTGAGCCTGAATACTTTGAAGTATTGGAATGTAGTAGAAGCAGTCCTCAGTCTCCACAAACCCTCTTGTTGTTGTTACGTTTTACTAGTTTTCTAGACTTGCCAAGGACTTCTTTTCTGGGATTCTAAAACATAATACATCATTCAGCTGCTTTCAGTGCATTTAAATACTTGAAAATCCTAATGAAAAATAGATTGCAATGTGGAAAATATGCATCCTCCACCATAGAAAATATCCATGGAATCATATAATATGGCTAGTTACAAACTCATTGGGTTTCAGGTTAATAACTTAAAGATATGAGAATATTTTCAACTCTTATTTTAGGCAGAGCCAGGAATTGCCCTATATCATTATGACGTCACGGCTTGTTTATGAGGGGGACAGAATCGACATGAACAATAGAATTTTGAACTAAATCTTCTCTGTTGAGGAAAATTTAACTTCTAATTGTCTGGTTTCCAGATATCAGCTGTATCAATGTTTATCCCACAATATTTACCGTATTTGGTGGCTGTTACCGCTATTCTACGTTCTACAAAATGCATTTGATAGCGATTTCCTTTCTGTTGTTGCTGTTTTGTCCCCCTCCCACGACCGTGACCCTTAGCGTTTAAACAATAGATTGTTTTGATTTGACGTCATAATGATATAGGGCAATTGGGAAAGGGGGTTTGACATTTTGGCATTGATGCTTGTGATTGATTATTTGGCTAGATAAAATACAGACTATACATTTCTTTTAAAATTGGGCTGTTTTAGAGGGTTCGATTTAACTCCCAAACCCCCCTTGATCTGCCTCAGTTTATGTAGCCACCCACAGTCTTTTGAGGGACTTACCGACTCGTGAGTGTAATGTAAAAATAGTCCCATAAAAATGACTGCATTGGAGGCTACTATTGATCCATTAATTTCAGGTTATAAATCCAATTCTGAATCATGAATCATAGAAACAACTTTTTTTTAAATTACATGTATAGGTGTATTAATTAATAATTATATATACTCACCACAAATTTATCATTCGATTTGTAAAATTCCCCTTGTAGTATTCCCCTTGTAGTATGTAGTAACCAGTCCTTCAAAGGGGTCACATTCATCTGTGAAAGTTTCATTGATCCCAGGAACATCTTCCATATTGACATCAGTATCTGACAAACAGTCCTGTACTCTCCTTTTTAAGTCGTTAACAGCTGTGCTGAAAAGTTGTGATGTGGCTCTTGCAATTTGTTGAGTAGCTTTGCTGGTAAGTTTGTTTTCCTCTTTAATTTTTATTAGATATGCTCCTGCGAGGTCATGAAGATTAACTGGCTCAGTTTGAAGTTCATTGATGCAGTTATTTGTTTCAGAATTCTCCTCTTCCCTAGAGCTCACAATATACATACAACCAATTTCTACTGATTCTTGGTCTTCTGGTTCAGATGTGCTTGCATCTAAATGTTAAAACATATTAAGAAATAAATAGACAGACTATGCAAATGCCCAAATTGCTAATATCGTAATGAGGATTTTCCTTTTCATCAAGAAAGTTTGCATCCCAAAATATTTATTCAGTCAGCACATGAGCTTTACACTCAATGGGAAGTTCAATTTTACTGTAGAAACTACAACAGCAAAAGAATGATACACAACAGTTTCGGTTTCTTTTCACAGTTTCTTTTCTTTGTCTTAGAAAAGGAAACATTTCCCAAAAATATATGCTGTCATGGTAACATATTTGTATTTTCTCATGCCATAAATCATCAAAATATAGCCTCCCAAAAATAATTAGCCCTCCAAATCTGAGATACTGAAATACCAACAATTATGTTAAAAATTGGCACTGATTCAGTCATACATACATTTCTAATTAATTATCATGGAAAATACCATAAATCTAGAAAACAATAGAGTAAATTTAATAGATTACATTCATGTATATGCAGTTTGCATTCTCTCACACACATCCATCTTTCCTTTTTTTGGTGCATGCAATTACAACGCGAAAAATCCAACACAGAGAAGGCACTTCCAAGCCATCGTAATTCTGTTTCCCGCGCAAAGACCTGGTAAGACATTTATTTTGAACGAGCTGTCAAATTGTAGCCACTCATAGGCCAAAAGCAAATCACGTGTTCTCCATCGGCAAGTAATCATCACGTGACTACAAACTCTCTCTTCGAAAATGGCGGGGCGAACTTCAGATGAGCTTCTCAAACTCATTAATAATTCATGAGATAGTGATCCAATGGAGGAACTGTATTTGGTCACATGCATGGGTCTTGATACCGGGTGAAACCCTTGTGTTTGATCATGTTTCCAACCCTAGTGATCAATATTTCTTAATCATCATATTCATGAACCACTAACTAATTACATACTGATAAACTACAACTAAGGAGCGAAGAAGTAAAGAAATAAACAATGACATAGAAAGAAAAAGTCTGCCTCCACTGGAGTTCGAACCACGACCCTTCCGACTGCTTGCACTAACTCTTGTCCACTGCTCTACTAGTACGCTAGTTGAAATCACTGCCATCAAAAAAGAATAATAAGCCATCTATTGAATAATTAGATACAACAGTCAAACGGTAAACAATACTTGCTAATGAAGTTTGAAAAGAAACGTATGTAAATTGTCGGTTTTGCATTCGCATGAGAAGACATGTCAAACACTCATTGTTCGTCTTTCATCAGGGGATTCCAAATATTTCGAAAACAATAAAACCCTCGAGGCTACGCCTCTCGGGTTTCATTTGTTTTCTCAATATTTGGAACCCCTGATGAAAGACTCCAATTCGTGTTTGACATAGTTCTTGCAAAATTCCTTTCAACAAGAGGATATACAGTACAGCGTACATTGTATTTATTTCACATATATCTCCAATAAGATGGGATCCAGTCATAGTGTGAGAAATTAGTATATAGTCACTGATTTAGTATACCGGTATGATATATTAGGAAAGGTATGGGTCGCATATACCAATTTTTGGTCAGGTCTTGTTCACATTGAGGTTAAAATCTGTCAACAGGCGACGTTCCCATATGCGACTCATGCCGTAGTGCATGGGTGGGGCAGGTAGATTTTCAAAAAAATAAAACGAACAAAAGAAACTGTATCCGGAGATGTCAGTGCTTGTCAGTTTAATAAATCCCAGAAACCCTGAATAAAGAAAGCGCGGGATCTTTACTGTAACCGGACATGTAAACATTTTAATATTGTTCTTGTGTCTTGTTGCATTTGCTTCGATAATGGACGGACGTGGCTACTACAATCCAAACTCTTACAATAACAATCAGTTCTTATATTTGCCGGGTACAACTCCGTTTCATGCTCTTCATCCCGGGCCTCAATATTTCCGAACAGCAGCAGCAAATTGTAGTCAATCAAGCACTCCAGTGAGCTCAAACACTTCAGTGGCCTCGAGCACAATTTCGAACAGTCCGGCGAGCTCAGTCTCTGTCGGTTCAGGCAATGAAGATGAGACTCCACGAGGAAAGAAAAACGTACGATAAGTGGAGTCAGGACGAGCAGAAAACGCTGATCAGTCTCTGGGCAGAAAATCATGACAGAATTGAGAGCAAGGATGCCCGTAAGGTTTGGGAAGAAATATCGAGACGAATCAATGATAAATTTGGCATAGAAAGATCAATCGACAAATGCCAAAAGAAGATGAAATACTTGATCGACCGATATAAAGCGGCTAAAGACTGGAACAGTAAGCAGACTGGCGGGAATAGAAAGCAGTCTATTTTCTACGAGGAGATAGATGCGGTCCTCGGGTGTCGAGACATTGTGACTCTTCGCCATGTGGCCGATGTAGGCACAAGCGCTTCTACGATTGACAGTGAGGAAACACAAAGCAATGAAGCTGGAGGCAACAAGAAAGAATCGAGAACCGAGAGGAAAAAAAGCAGGAAAAGGGCACGAATAGAAGAAAATGATGACGAGGAAAGGGAGATGCTAAGAGCCTCATTTGCTGGCCTTGCTGATCAACGCAAAGACATGAGCACTTTTATGAACAATTACGCTAGAATGCAAGAGCAACAGGTCAACACAATGAATAGCTTGGTTGGAGCCCTGACAAATTTCCTGCAAAACAACAATACCAGCAAGAACTGAAACCAGTCAATCATGATTTTATTAGTTCAGTTTCGATAACTAGTGTATTACAAATTTATTACGTTACGGTTCAAATGGAAATATTTTCCAATATTTCATAATTAGAGATATGACATTCAACATGAACTCTAAGAATATTCATGCAAAGAGGAGTAGAAATAATCAGTGGACACATTTAAACGTATAAACCGATTCATTTTACAAAATAATGTTAATCATATATTGGATATTGATCATGATTGTTATTTAAAATACTGTTGTAGTGCATTCAATTTTACCATGAAATTCCATAACACTTTGTTATGTCGATTCCAGTTGAATTGTTTCAACTCAAGATAATAAATGTAATCATAATATATTAAACCTTTCAAGTCTGTGTATTAATTAGATAGACTAGATAGCGAGGAAGTCTTTCAGGGTATCCCTAATATCGTCCCCATCACGAATCACGTTGGGTGCTAGATTTCCTGGTCCTTGGTCATCTTCATCAACTTCGTCATCCCAATCATCGCCATTTCTAATACAGATATTATGCAAAACTGCACATGCCACAGTATTTTTGATAGCAAAATCTATTGTACTATCAAAACGTTTCTGGAGTATTCTCCAGCGACTTTTTAGAATGCCAAAAGCACATTCCACTTGCACTCGGGCAGAGGATAGTGCTTTGTTAAATGCTATTTCATCGGGATCCCGTGTACCTTTGGGGTAAGGCTTGATAAGCCAGGGACTGAGTGGATAGGCACTATTTAATAACGAGGTAGGGAGCTATCTCGCGGCCATTTACGAGCACTGTCGGTGCAGTGAGAATGTTTCCTTGCTCAGCTTTCCTAAATATAGCGCTGCGCCTCAACACCCGAGCATCGTGCATGCTACCGGGAAATCCACACGCGAAATCAATGAATAGACGTTTACCATTGACAACAGCCTGAATTATAAAGTCATGTTGTTGCTATCTACTGAAATAGTCAGCTGCACTGTCTATTGGTGCTTTAATTCTTACATGCGATCCATCGATTGCGCCTACTATGTTTGGAAGGTCGCTAAGGTCATTAAAAGTTTCAATCGATGCATTAAGTTCGGCAAGAGTTTCAGGGAATTTGTTTGTGGTCCGGGCTAAGGTCATACAAAGCATCTACCACGTCTTGGACTGCCTCAATCGCTGTCGTTTTTCCAATATTTAATGCCGGGGCCATGCTGATGTACGAGTTACCATGAGCCAAACGATAGAGTCCTACCGCGAGCACTTTGCCGGGTGGCAATCAGTCCCTGAATCGAGAGTTTTGCCGGACCAATCGTGGACCCAAGATATTCAATATAACGTTGAACGTATCTCTGTTCACTCTCAATAGCCGCCTGAAATGATCTTCTGGAATTGCAATATCGTTGTAGTGAATTTCAAACCACGATTCTTCTGGACGGGGAATCGTCCATGAGTATGGAGCTACACGGATTCTTCGACGGCGTCGATTTCTTGCTCTCACGAGAGCACTGTTCAAAAGAGCCCTGTATTCGCTCTTCCATGTTTCGAACAAAACAAAGAAAGCAAACTTCTGCTGCTGCTGTTGCTGAATCAAAAGGAGAATAAGAACTGCCATAGCAAAGTACATCGCCTGGTTCGGATTCATTGTTGACGTCAGTTCGCGGGAAATGTACATGTGATTGAAACTTAACTCCTTCTGTTACCGCGAGGTTTTCGCAAATCGACTTTGTAATGCGACTCTGAATCCCGAAACAAAAATATTATCTTCCGGTTTGTGGTTTCAAATTCTCGGTATGATTTTGCCCGACCAATTTGAAATTTTAGTTGTAATGCGACCCCGACCAAACCCTTTCTGGTCCTTGTCCAACCAGGAGCCTGACTTGGTCACAAATAGCCTCATTCTTATAACAAATATTTCCCGCGTTTAGCTAGCCAGTGGCACGCGTGACACATCACACCATCTTCTGTCACGATGTGATCACGTGGTGGGCAACAATTGAATTGTTGCCCGCGCGGGAAACATTGGATTTTGATGACTACCACGTGACCCTGAATCAGCCAATGAGGGCATGGGTTGTGTCTGGAAAAGTTATGGCTATGTAACAAATTTAATAATTATTGATTCAGCAAAAGGAGGTTTGGCTGGCGTCATTGCTGATACAGCAACACAGTGATGACATCATGAAATTTGCATATTACCATTTTTTGGGAAATTGCAAGAGAGCATTTTCAACAAAATGCAGCCTCAATCTTTTTCTTCTGAAAATGAGAGATTTCATATTCTTTGTCCTTAGTCATGGAACCAGTGTTTCAGAAAGGAGATTGAAACATCATTTCTATTTCTTTTAATACCTTATTATCAAGCTACAGTAGTGCCAATGCCAGCCAAACCTTTTTGAAAACAATTACATGTATTTCATGTCAAGTTATGTCCTGTAATGGCTAACATACCGAGCTAATTTGCATAGTTATGAGTTTTCAAATGTGTTTGGTTGGTTTGATCCTTACAAACTAGTGCAAGCCACATTAAATATAATGCAGGGGTCTCATTAAGATTTTGTTCAGTCATAACATCAAGCTTTTCACCCATAGCATTTATATAAAGGCTCATTAGTAACCACTTCTGTTAAATTAGTTGGGGGCAAAACTAGCCTTTTCAGGTGTTACATGTTATGGCCCTTAATGAGTCCTTTGTGGTATACTGTACTGAAGGTTAATGTTATTGTCTTGCAGATGATGCATATGGGTGTGCATTAGAATAACTACTTCCTCCATTTTAATAATTCGGTTAGGAAGAAGATAGAGGCAAATTGAGTACTTCATGACGTGACGGTAGCCTTAAACACTCTTTACCGAGCATTTATCTTTCAACTAATGCGCATGCCTGTTTATCGCTCGATCACAGCGTCTCCAACCCACATTGTTAGCGGCAAAGGTCTGAACTGTTCAACTAATGTCGCCGATAGAACAAAAAAAAAAGAATTTAAAAAATTATAATAATAAAAAGACACAGACTGTATTTTAAGACTCCGGCGGCTGCCTAGCAGCGCCGGAGTAATAATACCCCTTGTATTGCTCATTACTTCACACCAACTCTCACCGGAAATACAGCATTCACCAGCTGTAAATACAAGCAGCATTTGGGCGCAGTAAATAAAAGGAGCCTCCTTCACTGAACAAATAGCCCTTTTGAAGTTCTCAATTGACCACATGAAACTTGCTATTTCATCTTTGCTGCATACTAAGTTGTCTACCTATTTAGAAGAGAGGAAAAATACCACTTGAATAACTAATATGTCGGTAACGTACACTTGTAGGTGGCACTTATCCGGGCACAGGAACTAGAGCTAAGCCCACGACAGCTGCAAAACATTTTCTCTCCTAACCGCACTGCCAGCATGCAACTAATTGCTATCGAAAAACTGATATATCAGAGAAGCTATTTTGGAGCGCTATTTTGTGTTGCCAGTCATTACGTTATCTTTTTATCTATTTTGCTATTTCGTAACTTCTCCCTTCTATAAACACGCGCCAATGTAAAGTTTTCACATTGTACCCGTGAAGAAGGCTAGTGTGGCATGTGGCTAGCCGAAATACCGTACTTCATAAAACCATACACAATCTACTGTTGTATCGGCATTTGTTACAGGAAGAGGGCTTTTGGATCAGGTGTAGTTTACGACTCCACAGTCGTAAACTACACCGTTAAAGTTTACGACTCTGTTTCAAAACAAGATCAACCGTTAGTTGAGACTTCTATTAACTTGTTGAAGGAAAAATATTAGTGGAATCACACTTAACAATGACTATTGCATCGATATTTCAGGATATCTTGATGTCTACTTCGCCAGTAGAGTACTCTACATTATGACTAGCTCCAGGTTTTTTTATGTTGTTAGTTTTTGCAATACCCCCTCCCGGCGATACAAAACACTACTTTCTCTGTATTTTTTGGGAATTTCGTAAGCTTCCTATTTCTTTTAGAATTTTTCTTCAATAACTCGGCTGCAGTCACTTCCAAAACTTCGTACTATGTGATATTTAAGTATGCATACCTTGGTTTTAACTGCGTCTGTCAAGCGATTGGCATGTGCCGTCAGCAGCAGGACGTGGTTTTCAGCTTTTGCCCTATTGTGGTCTTTTATGTCCTGTTTGTCACCCCAAAATATGCATCCAGGAATGGAGCACTTTTTCATTCGCTTGTCGCATTGCCTGACGTGCAAATCTACTTCATTCCTGTAAAATAAAATGTTGTTAAATCTTTGTTACATGTTGAATACAGGCTTTTGCATTATCCCTTTGGGATCAATTAGGAGTTCTATAAATACCTCTCCTTCACACGTTCATACCACTTGAAGTCGTATTTCAGCAGCGGCTTTATTGTGTTTTCTTGACATATTGTAGCTCGCTCTCTTATAGTTTGAGTTAATAGTACTGTAAATAACTTTTCTGAGTACGTACATGTATACAAGTGCAATAACTTGTAATAAACGATGCTGTCAGCTGCGTGGCTCCCTCCAAACGTTGTTATCATTATTCATAAGTAGAAAATAGAAATACTTGTATTTGGCTGAGCGTACGCTATATTAAACACTGGAAATTATGCTGACCTATTCTGGGTTAAGTCACATTTTAATGGACATGCCATGAGCCATGCGGACAGAGCTCGTTGAGATGTGAATCCATGCTTGCCATGGCGACACTGAAACCACAGCTGTTGCACGCTAACTTCCGCTACGCTACGCACACGATTTCTCCTGTTCTTCTTTTTCTTTCCTCTTCATGGTAACGCTGCAGCACTGGTGGTATATTAAATTCCCTAATTCGCCCGAAACCTTGCAGAGTCTACATTGGGCCCTAAGCATCGCGATCAGCTTTTTCAGGCCATAATTGGTAGTACATATGTCCCGTAAATTACCTTCGCGACACTCCGGGTAGTGCTTATTTATACTTTTCCTGATTTTTTCTATGCAGAGCCTACAAAAGGAATGTCCGCATTTGATGACAACTGGATCCATCATGATCTGATCACTTGGAATGTATGTCATGGTATTATTAGTAACTTCCAATTCTGTTCGATTTCACTGTAGATTCAGTTTCAAGTATGCTTACTTACCACACTTTACAAAAGTAAGTAACAGATAGAGCTGTTTCATCATCGAGTATTAATTTATCTATTTTTTGCGGGACAAGTTAGCTTCAAGAAATGAGCTCACTCATTTCTAACACGTACTTTATTGAAAACAAAACTTTGTAATATCATTATAAATTTGGGAATGGTTTCGAGAGCAGTTATGTGTTACCGTTGTTATATTTCTATGGATAAATGAATACAAAAATAAACACATTTATTACTGGACAACGCTTACGCAACAGGTAAGCAGTATTCAAGTTAGTCGTGGTTACCTTCATGCAATGTCCTGATAAGCCTACAAGACGGCACTACCGTCAATCAGCATGTAACAACTAGATACAAAATGTGTGTGGAATTCTGACTGTTTCGAACAAATATAAATTTCAGGCTATACTAATGCAAAAAAGTGCATTATTAACAATTCAGTCAGCACATGATAGCCTGTCACGTCAGTGTGTAAACGATTTTTGATATTTTACTTTTTCAAACGCCCACGCACTTTGGTTCGTTCAAGTTTCATCAAGATCTGTGGAGTTTTCAACCCTAAATCTAAAGTTAGATAAAGCTCAAGAAAATGAAGGGCAAACAGTTTAGCGTCTAAAGATTTGTAAAAGTTCACACCTCGTTAAAGCTCAGTGTCAATCTCATCTAGCCAATGAAACTCAATGACCCATGTGGCTCTTTTGAATGAACCAGGAAATACCATGGTTCGTATTATCTAATGATCCAAGCGTTGCTACATCCTATTAACAACAAATGTGTAGGGACCGCCGTGAAACGTCATCAGATACACGATTGCGGCCCCCACACCCAAAATGGCTCACTCATGTCCAGTTACTTCAAAAACTAAAATATATTTTCCATTTTTCCAACATATTTTCAACTTAGACCAAATTGCCAACAATTTTACGGCAAACTGTTCAGCGAGAGTTTGCTTTTATTTTTGTGAAAAGTATTGTGGCCGCTTAATACAGGTGTAAATTACAGAGAAACACAAAGGCGGGGCTACAAAAAGGTGGCTGCGGTTGCTTAATAGAGGGAGATTTTACAGAATTTGACCGAGTAAAAAAATTGAGACTTTCAAAACTGGCTGCTGACTCGAAAACATTTCACGAATGAGCACAGAGGCTGGTCGCTACAGGCACGTTATACAGAGGTTCGACTGTACTGACCAACCTTTCACATAGCCGAATCTCAAGGGGTGTAAGATTCCTCTTCATTGTCGTGCCGCATTCACTCCATTTTGGCCGGCTCTTAAATTTGGCCACCTCCAGAGTTGCTGTCTTGCCTGACCTTTTCTTGTTTAAAGTGATTATTCTGGCCAAGGTAGCTTTGGCAAGTGCATTCCAGGTGCCGGTATGTGCAGAGCATCCGCAACTTGGGTTTATTTCTTTAGATAGGCAAGTGATCTTTCTATCCAGATGCCGTCATAGCAGCTCCAGATCCTCAGCGAGTGGAAGTACGTCCACTTTGTTATGCTTTTGCGTTCCCAAGGAAGCAAGGGAGCAAGATGATACTTTGTCTTGTCCATTCCGCCTCAAAGAGTTCAAGGAATCGTTTTGCCGTCTTAACCATTCCATCGTTCTTTTTCTGAAGACCCATGCTCCTCACTATCTGTTGACACCATTTAATGCTGTGGCCTAGCTTTCGAACAAGAGATGGTATCCCCACCTCCAGTCGCTCTTTTAAGTCAAGCGACATCAATGGCATCAAAATAGGTGGTGTTGATGAAGTCAATGAGAGTTGAGGAAGGCTTTGATTTCTGGAGCTCTTGCAATAGTGGCCAGCTGGCGCATTCTCTGGGAGATATAATTTGCATTTTTCGTTCCCACCTTCTCTAAGATGCTGGAACCAAACTTCAGTATAAGCTTGTCATGTCTCGCTCGAAAGGAAATTCTTCATAGACTTCCTTTTTGAGAACCTCGTCGTCTGGCTCGGTGGCGGATGGAAGGAGGAATTTTGCCTCAGCTTGGACTTTTCTGTATTTCACTGACTCTTTGTCACCTTTCAAAGGACATTTTTCGCACCTTTCAAAGGACATTTTTCGCTGTGGCGCCAGAGCTCGTCGCCTTTGAAAAATTCATTGCGTGCATGGCAGGTAGTCGTCAGGCTTGACACCAGCGGATTTCACGGACGGCCTTCCGACAACCAACAGTTCTCCTTCCCCGAGGCTCAAAACATTGCAATTATGATGATAATCACCAAGGAGTCTGAGTCGTTCGTGGCCTTGATTTCTTTTCCTTTTTCTAACGCCATCACGCTCACAACTTCTTCTTCGTCTTTATGTGCCCTTTAGATGTGTCTTTTCATTTTGAAATACCTCTTCTCGCAGAAGTAGCAGGTGTGGTTCTTTTTTGTTGCGATGGTTATCTTACATTTCACTGCAATCAATTAAATGTAAATTAGATTTTGAAGACAGATATTTTCATAAAGCGATAATGTAAAAATTACAAGAATTTTTTTTGTTCAAAAATAAGGTTCCTTTTGCAAAAGGCTTGGGAACTTGAGAAGCATTTTTCGTTTCCCCTCGATGTTCGAGTTAGCTCAGTTGTTAAGGTTACCGTACACCTTCGCGGCCTTTTGAAGTTGATGGATTGATCTTCAATTTTCCGGTTTTTTTTAAAAGAAAAAGCAATAATTTGAGAGATATTAGAAAAAAAACGTATTTTGAAGGAAAGTAAATAAATCGCTTAGGCGTTATAAATCCCTCTAATCCCATTACATGTACGTACCACAGGCATTCGCTGATCTGCGAATAAGTCGCCATCAAATCTGTAACAATTATTCCGTTAGCCGTTTATAAGAACATTAACACGGCAAGATATGTGCTTGAGTAGCTATACATATACATATACATACCCAAGAGATCTCATCGCCGCTAACATAGCAGGTTTAGGGTCAACGTTAACATTCGGAGCACGAGGTTACTTGCAACTCGCTTTTCAATTGCCTTTCGACGCGGTTTTGGTTTCGCTATCCGGCCCTCTCCCTTATTGGTACAACCCGTTGATCTACCGTTCTTTTTCTTTTTTTGCGCATTATCTCTCTCGTTTTGGCCATAACACAACGCTCTGTCGAATATTTGTGAAACTACACTAGTACGCGAGAGCGGAATGCAGGTTTCTTATGCAATTTGAGCTACTTACTAATTCCCCGCGAATTTCTGGACTATTCATAAGCTCCGGGGGTCCTTGCATATAATTGGCTAGTTGGTTTTAGTGTTGACGTTTGCTTTGATGAGGTGTGATGTGTTTACTAACTCTTCAGAGCCAAAAACTTCGATAGATTTTTATGAGTACTCGCTCTCTTTGGATGAAACCTGGCCTGAAGTTAGAGGAGCTACTTACGAACCAAAGAGTGTGAGCGTTTAGCGTTATTTTAATTATTTTTTCTTATAAGAGTACTTGCCGCGATGAAACAGAGAAATTATTTCGATTGAAACTTTGAAGATGAATTGCATTTGAACAAAGTAAAATATAAAAAAAACGCTCACACACTTTGACAGGCTATCATGTGCTGATTGACATTATGTAGCTGAATCGTTCGTAGGCGCAAACGCGGAGGCACATAAATTCACTTCTTTGAGACTCGTCCTTTTTGCGTTTGTTGCCTTAGCATTTTCTGAAAATGTAATATTTGTGCGAAGAAACCATTTCAACGCATTCTACATTCTATAATCTAAGTTAACTTTTTAAGCTTGGCTTTAACAGTTTTGTAGCTACATGTATCAGGGTCTACATCTGTCATTAATTAATTAGCTTGCTGCCTTCCTTCCTTGAGCTCATTCAACATGTCATGAGATACAAGAGCTTCCTTAATTTTGTGTAATCTGTTTTCAACACGGAAAAGAAAGGAACAAAGACTCTCAGACATCTTAGTTGACTCGTTAAGCAGATGATAAAATTCATAGATGTACACAAAGAACCCAGGTAATTCTATTAACAAAGTTAACAGGTTATCCTCAGTCATATTTCTCTCCAGGAAACTTTCGTATTCAGCAGTTTCTTTCTCAATAAATTCCTGTAAGAAATGAACCTTTTGGCATAACTCTTGCATACACAGCCAATTAAACATACTTTACATGTCAAGCCAAAGTTCAGTTAAAGCTGCTGACAGAAAAGGAAGTGCTGAGATTAATCCATATTAAAAAACGGGTAACTTGAACTGAAACAGAGATTCCATAGCTGAACAAAACAAAGACATGCCTCCAACGGGATCAATATCATAGTAATTATTACATATTTCGTCTCGTTTCCTTTTGTTTTGCACTTGATGTTGTTATGTAGTGAATGATGGAAACACCAACAAACTCGTTAATGTATCTAAAATACTTACAACTTTCAAACTTTGACACGCTGAATGTATCAGGTTAACAAAGCATGACAAAAGCTGCAACTCACAGAAACACGTAGTTTTCAGTTGGTGAAAGTCTGTGAAAGACGAAAAAATGGAAGGCAGTTTCGGTTCCAAGTCCAACAACAACTGTAAATGTAAAACTTGAGGTTTTCATGAAAATGGACGAAGCCCAAAACTCCAACTAACTTCTAAATCTGTATCTAAGGCTACAGGGTAGGACCACTGTAAATCTGAATGGCTCAGAAATGAGAAAAATAAACAAATATAGCTCAACCCGTTCATCGCATATCGTTTCACTTCCAAAATCCAATATGGCTGACTAAGTCAAGAGGCGCTCATCTAATGCGCATGCATCGTTCGAATATAGAATGATTGACAGGTTTAGAATCGTGTGCGATCATGGAAACCGGTAAAGCGGAAAGATCAAAGGCCGTTGCTTCCCCCTGCAATTTTCCAAAGGAGACTTAAAACTTTTACAATCACAACACAGTCTTCAGTGAAAGTAGTAATGAAATATATATTTTGATGTTACCTGTGCAATCACACTGGAGTTATCAGACATTTCAGACATCCATGATGCAATCAGGACGTCTACCATTAATTAGAGCCATATGCATGCATTAGCCCTGTCTTAGAGCTATAAGGCCATAATACATTATGTCATTAAGCTTTAACGCCAATATCCAGGAAGGGGGGGGGGGGGGGGGGGGGTAGGGAGAATATATATATATACAGGATCGGATGGACGGGTTGTGCACCAAGCACAGAGTATGGGCGGTGTCGCCTACGCTCCTTAACCAGCATTTTTACTGATTTCCAGGAGCCTGGGAGCTAGTCTGAAATGTCTGATAACTCCAGTGTGATGCTGTCCACCTTTTGGAAAATCAAGTTAGATAATGCTTTGAAATCTGCCAATCGAGGACTGGACATCTGTATCAGGTACAAACAATGTACAGGCCAGCTAATATGCGGTATATACTCATTTGTGGCCAATAGCTAAGCTGATTTTTCAAAAGGTGGTCTCATTAATAATTATTTCTGGGACACTGCTTAACTTATGTACATGCCATTAGGGCCACATGCAATCAGGCCGTCTGCCATTAATTAGAGCCATATGCATGCATTAGCCCTGTCTTAGGGCTATAAGGCCATAATATATTATGTCATTAAGCTTTAACGCCAATATCCAGGAGGGGGGGGGGGGGGGGGGGGGTGGGGGGAATATATATATAAAGGATCGGATGGACGGGTTGTGCACCAAGCAGAGAGTATGGGCGGTGTCACCTACGCTCCTTAACCAGCATTTTTACTGATTTCCAGGAGCCTGGGAGCTAGTCTGAAATGTCTGATAAATCCAGTGTGATGCTGTCCACCTTTTGGAAAATCAAGTTAGATATACAGTATTTGCCTTAAGAAGTCATTTTGACTAAACTACATATAAACATAGAAGTCTAAGAAGTCCGTTCGCAATCAAAACAGTTCGCCAGTAGGCCTCAAAAGTGACATCAATTTGGTAATATCGATTTTTAAATATTTGATAATTGGATGTTTTGCTATGAATTTTTTAAAGTCTAAAAATGGAATTTCCCACTGTGTTTAAGCATAAATAACTCTGGCAATACTCAACCGATTTTCATTTCGTCAACGGTGTGGTACACACGAGGGGATGGACTTCATAACTGCACTCCAAAAATGTTCTCTTTCTTTACCTTCTTTCCTTATTTACCAGTGAACCCTTGCTCTAGTTGAGTGAGAACTTGTCGTTTACAAATGAACTCGCCTGATGGTTAGGGATATGCTTCATGTTCGGGTTAGGATTTGTCTATTCGGCTACGCATGGCAAGTCTGACGCAGAGGTTGCCTTGCTCAAAACTTTTCTCCCACGTGAGTTGGAATGCAGTGAACAATGTATGCCAATACACTTTTGCGATGTTGACGACGAAGAATGTACAGAGCCCAATTTAAGACTCGGGATTGCCAGTGGCAGCCCGAGAAATAATAAATATTATTCTACAAAATAATACTCTAACATTTTAGACGATTAATTTGCGAACTTGATGAGTGAAAATATTTGTAGGATAACAACACAACTTCATATTGTCATCAATAGATCCAAAGCAAGGCTTCAAATAAAACGTCAGTTCTAGTTGCTTGTAAGACATGCTGTCCACCTTTTGGAAAATCAAGTTAGATAATGCTTTGAAATCTGCCAATCGAGGACTGGACATCTGTATCAGGTACAAACAATGTACTCATTTGTGATTGGATCATACATTAAGGGTTGATCAAAATATTCTCATTGAAAGCTACCATTTTAGTGCCACAACATGCTGTGTCATACGTCAGAGCTGTAACATCACCACCAGGGTTGTCAGTAGAAATTGAGACAAGAGCTAGGCTACACAGTGTTTCACAGGTGGTTACAAGATTGAGAGAGAATTAGGTTAAAATGTGATAAATGAAGGTAAATTTGGGGAAAATGGACTGCTATTTTTAACTGACTGCTGGATGAATTCGCTGTTTGCCTTCTTCTACTGACATTTTAGTCACAACCAGTGACCACTTACACAAATTCTGCTCTATTACATCAGTTGTTTACAGTACATACCGAGGGGACTCTGCACAACTTGCTCACAGCCAAGTTGGTACACAATTTGTCTGAGTGATATCTCTCTGGCTCTTCAATACACGTTTTTATCCTTGGCCCTGTTCAGGAGATCGATGAGGAAAACACTGTATCATGAAATTCCATGTCTACAGACTACAGTGTATAAATTAAGCGATACATCAAACATTTTGATTCAATACTCTACTCTACTTGGGCTAGCTCTGGTAAAAGCACTATGAAGTATAAAAAAGTGCTTGATAATAATAATAATTAAAAATTGAAAATAACATATGTCATTATAATTATTATTATTACTTCTTTCCTATCATTCCCTTGAGTCCCTAAACACACAGCAAAACTTTGTGATGATGGGTCCATGCAGGCCTATATATACACATCCACACTATATTCTTATTTGTGCAATCTGCACAATTATGTACACTAAGCAATTATTGGATGCGGTTGAGCATAATCATAGTGAAAATTATCAAGACGGAGGTCTGCGTTAATTCACAGACCGAGGTCTTGATGCTGTTTTCTCTATCATGCCAAAACCGAATTCAATAATAATATTGTTTTATTATACATTTTTTATAACTAGCTCAAGTTTTAGCAAAGCAAAAAGCTATCGAAAACAAAGCCAAATGAAATGCTGTATAAAATTGGTTTATTTATGATTGAATATCTGATTCAAGATGTTTTCTTTCTTATTCAAGCTAAATAAAATATTGCATTTATTTTACAAGTTTGGGAGAAAGGAATGACTACAAACATTTATTAGCTGTCAGCACTTAAAATAGCATTAAATGGCTCAAAATAATGAAATAATTCAGTGCCCTGCTTTAAATCTAGTGTAAAATTGTCATATTTGCTAATATCATCGAGCGCTAATTATTATCTGGCGCCTAGCAATTCAATTCACCATGTGAGCTGATAATCATAAGACTAGCTAGGACCAATCGTTAAAAATGTTGATATAGCAATTATAGTCCTATGACCTCACACATAGGGATGTATAGAATATAAGGGACCATTCATTATTTATGCCAGGGGGTGGGCTGGCAAGATCCATCATAAGCCTAAACAAAACCTCTTGACTCCCTTCCAAGGAAAAGCAAAAACTCATGACCCCTCTAGATGTAATTTGAAAAATAGCCCCCCACCCCCACATTTAATTGTTTCCATATTTTCTGATGACCCCCCCCCTCGAGTGTCCTGAATTTATCGTGCCCCCCCCCCCCCCACACACCTCATTCTTGCCAGCCCACCCCCTGGCATAAATAATGAATGGTCCCTAAGGTTCTCTGAGCACATCTGCTGTACATGTAGTTCATGCTTTTATAGCCATTAATCTGGGAAGCAATAGCAATACCACTATCATATATACTTGTTAATTCCACTGCAGCAATAGCACTATTTTTTATTAGCAAAAACATGTTACTGTTAGATAGGTATCAAGCAAAACGATTATCCCCAAATGCCCAGGATGTGGTGGACAAGACATAATTGGGAAATTACTGAAGCAAGCTCCCCCTGACCCCGAGGCGAACAAAAGAGAAAAAACGAATACGGTAACTGCTCTTGAGAAGGAGTGTTTGACTTAGAAATAGAAGAAGAAAATTCCGTGTTTTTAAAATTAATATAATTAATCCAACTCTGTCATCTGTGTCAGTTTAATTGTCGCTATAAATCTGCCAGTTCTGGTATTTAGATTTTAGAATTTAGGGGAAGAAAGAAATTTAGTCACGACTCAGGACAACATAACTTAACTCATGTTATTACATTCTGCTCCATTATCATTTAAACTATTTTTGTAGATGCTAAGAAGGTACACTCACCCGTTTACAGCCTCGGAATATGTGAAGGCATTAGAAATGAGGGAGATATCTGCATGTATCGTGAATACAGTCATTACACGTGCAAGGTTGCTGTGCATTGTTGTTCATGATATCAGCACAGGCAGCCCAAGCTTTATTGTTATGATATTATGAGGTATGTATGGGATGAATCTAGAATGGTACTAAAATAGTAATAGTCATGAAAGTTTACCTGTGCGTTGAGAAGTTGTTTATCTTCCCCAATTATGTACTTAAACTTGGTGTGAGTCAATTGTTTTACCCTCCCCAGCGTATTTCCCATGCCTTCTCGCTTGGGTTCCCTGTGTATTACTTCTCGTGTATTACTCCTCTACTGTTGGAAGCTCTACCCACTATAATCTAAGGGGCCGTGATACGAGACTTTGTCTTCCGCAACCAAAAACAGAATTTATGAAGAAAAGTTTCTCGTATCACGGCGCCAAGACATTGAATGACCTGCCAACAGAATTACGTGAAATTAAATCACTAGGCTCTTTTAAAAACAAAATCAAAACAGTCGCCGTCCTAAATGACCAATGATGTTTTGAAAATTGATAATAGTATGTGTCCCAGAAATAATTATTAATCAGACCACCTTTTGAAAAATTAGGTTAGATATATATATATAACAATAACAAGGTGAGCGTTAGCACAACAGAGCGAGGCTCCATATTAAGTGCACCCGTAGGCGTAAATAATAATAATAATAAATTAATTGAAAATAAAACGTTTGAGTAACTCTATCATGATATATACGATCTGTAAATAAAGATACCTGTTAAATCTCTATGCTCCTGGGACTACATCTGCGAGGATGTATCATTGTTGGTTGATACATGTTCATAACCATTTGTTATCAGCATTGAAAATGCTTCAATTTATGATAACATTACTATAAATCAAGTTGTCTCATTTCTATTCAATTTGTTATCAGCATTAGCATTGAAAATGCTTCAATTTAATGATTACTATACATTTATTGTTTTTAGGTGGCTTTTTCTAACTTGTACAATATCTCATCCGCTGCTGACAAATGTACACTGTACAGTGACCGCAACCTCATCAATAGGAGGAATGTTAAAGGTGATGTTACTGCAGCAGCCAATGCATGCCGAAGATTTTTCATCATTGAAGGTGAATCAAGAATATTTGCAGCAGCATTGAATATCCTTGGCATGGGTTCAGTGGATGATCAAAAGCCAACTAAATTTGAGCTTCCAAAACCAGAGTCATCTAATAAGGATAAGAAAGACTATCTAAATACGATAGCCTCCATTGTTGTTGATACAATTGTGGTTGACAAGGAAAGGAATACAAGCATGGAAGAATTAGCAAAACAACTCGAACAGGAACATAGTGAAGTGATAGCAGGTGAAAGGTACAAGTGCAGATTTCCTGGATATCCAACGACGTTTGCTCATCATGGCAAGTTAATGCGGGAGCACGAGTCACAGCACAACCCTCCTGTGATTTCAAATGAGACTACTGTGAATATCCTTAAAGATTCCAAGTCAGATGAGGAAGATGGAGATGACATGCTCTCATATCAGAGATCACTCTTAGATTATGGTATGCTTCTACTTAATTTCTTTGATGCTATATCAGAAGGAGATGGCGGACGGCTGTTTCGGTGCTGGAATTTTTTTCTTATGTACCTTAAACATCAAGGAGGAACTTGCACAAAGTATTCATTGGAGAGTTTATATTTGATGTTTCAAGCTCTTGCATTGTTAAGTCCCAAGTCAGCTCATCGACTCATTTGGAACAGATCTTTAAAAAACAAACCAGGAAGGGGTGGAAACATTCCACTTGATCTTCAGTTGGAATTATACAACAAGACAGTAAAGGAAGCCATAAAGAAGCTTGGACCTGCTGCATCAACAAAATCACTTAACAGGATTTGCCACTCTCTTGGAGTAACAAGTGAACTTATGCTTAATTACGACCATAACCTATCAATATATAAAAGTTCTGGAAAGCATGTAAAGAAGTCAACAAAGGGTGACGTAGGCAAGATTGTGAAGGAACTGGTCACAAATAAGGCATTCACATACACTCCAGGAAGAAGATACAGATACTACACAAGAGTAAAACCAAGCATGTTATATGGTTTCAACATGCGCAACATGTTTACCTAGATCAACAACCACAAAACGTACATGATTCTAAACAGGAGAGCACGATAACTAATTAAGTGCCATTCTTTGGACTCTTTATTGACACTGTCACTTGTGCTTCTTATATAGACAATTTGTAAATATATACAATGCATAATAGAGTTGAAAAAATCAAACAACATCATAGTAAAAAATGTTGTGAATAGAAGTTAATTATTAGTTGTACATGTACCTACATGTATATGTTCATTGTTTCCTGGTACACGTACATAGTTCACAAGGTATGTCATTATTTGTGCTACAAAATGTTTTGCAGAACACTGTATATTAGCCACTTTAGAAACAAGTGAAGGACTGGGACGAGTCTGATGAATTTTAGGAATACACCTAAAGGGCTGTATCAAGTTTAATTTTTTTCTTAATTAATTCCTAAAATTTGTGCCCAGTCCCTACTTGTTACCAAGGTGGCTAATACTAGTTTTGAAAACAACAGCTACACTTATATACAGCACAAGTGTAGATTAAGTACATGGAAAGTCTAAAAGTCTGGAATAGAGGTGTTGTTATACAAACATGTTGCACAGCTAGTATATTGTATATTTTTTAACGAGAATGCATGAAACGCCAATTTCAATTTTTGTCATACAATAATATTGATGCTGTCATGTTTAATTTGTTAAGTCCAAGGTTTAGTTTGGGTGCAATGTAAACTAAATAAAAATGTATTTTGCATTGTAAATATATTTTCTCAACTTATAGAATGACAGCTGGGTTATGTGAAAATAAACAATAATAATTGTGCCTTGACTAACTACATACATAATGTGTCATTCAATGCAGACAGCACTCCAATGCATTCTAATAACTTCTACAGATTGAAGTACATGGAATAGAGGTGTTATACAAACATGTTAGGCACAGCTAGTATATTGTATATTTTTGATGCATCATATACAATAATTGATGCTGTCAGGTGTTTGCATAAAGCCTCAATAATAGTAAATAATAATAACTTCTATACTGATAATTCTGAAATAGTAGAATTGTCTGTAATGTCAGTGTTAAATGAACTTGGATCTTCTAAATCTCGGCTGTTTAGCATATTAACAAGTGTAGAATCATCTCTGACTTGGCTCCAATCAGAATAATGAGACATTTCCATAAATACATCAGAGCTTTGTAGTGCATCAGCATCTACATCACCAAAGATATTATTTAAAACTTTAAGAATACCTGAAGCATATTGCATTCTCCATATTTCGACAAAATCTAAAACATCTAGAACAGTAAATAAGTCATTACAGTGTTCAAGTACCTGGTTGATGTGAAATGAATTGAATATCATCAACACATTGGGACAGGTCACCATTGTATCAACTTGTATTTGCTTCAGCATATCTTAGTTTCGGATAGCTCGGATCTTAGTTTCTTTTTGGCTTGTTGATTAACAACTCTTGTTATCTTAACCCTGTTATGATTAGAACTGCTAGTGCTCAGTTTCAGATCTGGTAGATTACTGCTGCTGTTTACATCCACCCTGCAATCAGCTGCGTTACATTTGCATTGCATTGCACAACAACCACAACATTTGCGTAGTGAAAAAGAATTTGTCACTTTGCAGTCAAAATGACTCATTAGCCACCTGCGAGAGCATCCTTGTTGGAGGTATGTCTTCATGTCCCTATCACAGTGAGCTGACAGCAATCCATTGTACAGCATAATACAAGAGCTTTGAAGACCATCTCGTCCAGCACGACCACATTCTTGAATATACAGTTCTACTGTCTTTGAAAGGCCAAAATGAACAACCCTTATTACCTTTCTGCAATTTACTCCCATTCCAAAGGCAACTGTGAACATTAGTACACGCAGGTGTCCATCATCCTTTGTCATGTTTTCACATATGTGCTCCTTAACTGTTTTAGGGGTGCTTGCATGGAACATTTCCAATAACCTTTTCTGTGGTTGAATTGATTCACCGTCGTACATTTTAGCCCCCCAAAACACCTCAAACATCCGATACAGAACTGAGCACTGCTTCCTTGTCTGACAATATATCAATGTTCTTGGTGTATCTGAGCCCATAGCCTCAACTTCATTAATAAGATTTCCAAACACCCTCTCTAGTGGCTCATTGTTATCGATGTATTGTGTAGAATAAAATAGGTTTGGCCTGTCAGGAGTTTGCTGTATCATAAGCATGTCATTGGATGACAAATTGAGGGTCTCCATTATCTGCTCCTTTGTTGCCTTAGTAGCAGTTGCAGTAAGGACCATTAATTTGGCATCTTTAGCGATTAAGGAATTCAGTTCCCCCAAGCAGCCACACCACTTCCTAAATAGCACCTTCTTTGTACCTGCCAACCCCCTGTTAAAGACACAAACAATCAATCAGTATTGAGAATTATAGCCAACCTTTCAATAGTAAGCAACCAGTATAAATAATAATCCCCATAAACATGTAACAAGGATACTACATGTACATGGTAGTGCAAAATATAGTAATTTGTTTTCAATGAACCAAGGTTTTGTTCGGATGAAACGCAGGCTAATGAACAGCAAACTATTTTTTTTTATAAATATACATAAACTACATACCATTGAACAATGCAATGAGCCTCATCCATCACGACACCAACCAACATCTGCCTGAAGCATGGAGCACTGGAAATGCCTCTCCATGTCGTCGTAGACAAAAAGCATTCGGGAGAGCCAAACACTATGATATAGTTCCCATTAAGAACTTGCTGTATGATTTCAGGATCTTCTTCATCACCAATTGAAATCGCAGGAACTCCAATGTTGTTCAAAGATCTAACCTGATCATCCATTAGGGATCGAAGTGGGGAAATAACCACAATAATACTGGAACCTCGTGATTTGCGATGTAGTACATCCGAGACTATGGGAAGACACTGAAAAATTAGTGACTTCCCATACCCTGTAGGCAGGTTTACAAAGACATTTCCTTTCTCGAAGAATCCTTTTATCGCTTCTTCTTGTTCTGGTAAAAGACTCTCAATCTCGAACTGAGATTCTACATTTGAAAACGCTTCCTTCCACAGGTCTTCGCTAAAAGCCGCCATTTTGTTTCAAGAAGATCAGACTGATATATCACATGGGACTGGTACGGGCTTCTGACCAATCAGAAACGGCGTTAGAATTAAAATCAGTGCTATCCAATCAGAATCTAGTTTCCACATCGCATGGTCCAGAACACGGTTTGTGTCGCTGCTTCGCAGACGGACTATACCAGAGAAAAGTCCGGATGTGACGCAGGCTAAGGAAGTTACAGAGGGTTTGTTTGATTAAGTAAATTTATTTTCAGATTATATTTGAAACTATTTAGAGATGTACGACGTTTCAGCTCCCTAGAGAGGGAATTAAAGAGTTTAGGTCCTGTATAGGCAATTGAAAATTGTCTTATATTTGTTCTTGCGAATTGATGTCTGCAATTAGAGGCTGATCTGGTGTTATAAGAATGTATACTGGAATTAGTGGAGAAGAAATTGTGAAATACTTGAGGAAGAGATCTGTTGTCATAAGAGAACATAAAAATGCCCACTTGAAGTTTGTGTATATTGGATAGGTTTAAAGTGCAACTAACCCCATTTTTGACATTTTTCATCCAAATGTTTTTTTTATTTAAACTTATTATTCTCGACATTTTCTCCAAGAGCAAAGCTCATCGAGGGAGATTATGTCTGTATTGTTTACATAAATAGTGGAGAGTGCATTTAGTAATATTAATATTTAACTAAATTAACAGTGACTATAATGACAAACATAAGCAAGTGTATTAACAAAGTGCGTAAACAATACTAAATCGTAAGTCAATGGTCTGCTACTATTTTTATCAGTTAATTGTCTGATCAGTTGTTAAATCGTTTGGTTTTCAATATGAATGACTGAACATTACACATTAGAGCATAATTTTCTTCATTGCCAATCTGTTCTGAGCCGTGTAAAAATATATGATTTTTTTGTGAATCTGATAAACTTAACCATCTGCAATGGAATAACTGTGCAGAGAAGGAAACTAATTGCTGACGCTGGGCGGCATATCGGGGGCAATATAGAAAATAATGTTGGACAGTTTCAATCGTTTCCCATGTACAATCGCAGAAAGGAGAGGGTTTACAATTAATTCTATATAGGTGCGCATTGAGAGCGCAATGATTTAATCGCAATGATTTAATCGCAGTCTGGTGTGTAAAATCGAGCTATATCGACTCAAGGAAACGTTATAAATTTTGTTTTATTTATTCCCACAAAAAGTATTACGTAATCTAGTTTTGAATAAAGACGGAGGTTCGACAGAACGTGTAGCAATATCCAGATTATTCCATGATACTATTGTTGATGGGAAAAACGATTTCTTAAAGCGCTCGGTACGCGTAGAAATTAGCGTAAAATTTTCATTTGATCGTAATGCATATCTTGATCTTTGACTTACTTTTACAGGTAAAAGCTCACGAAGATAGGACGGTGTATATGAGTTAACTATTTTATAAAATAAAGTTAATTTATGTAGAAATCTTCTAGTTACCATATCCTCCCAGCATAATTCATTTAACAGTCGCTTTCTATTAGTTCCCTTCATAGCTCCAGTAGCGATCCTAGCTGACTCACACTGAACACATTCTAAAAGATTAGCTTCTCCTTCATTACACCCATCCCATATAACATCTGCATACTCCATTAATGGTCTAATAAGGCTTTTGTACAGGGAAATAAGAGTGGATCTGTTGAGCTTGTATTTTACCCCTTTTAAAACATTCATACATTTACTAGCTTTCTGATGTACGCCAAGAATATGGTTACTCCAAGAGAAATTAGCCGACAAAGTTAGTCCCAAATGAGTATGAGAGTCCACTTCGCTTAACGCAATATGATCCAAGTAAAGTGTAGGATGAATTATTTTAAATTGCTTTACTGAAAATGTGATGCATTCGCATTTGCTAGGGTTCATAGTCATCAGCCACTGCTTACACCACATGTTAATAGTATTGAGATCTTTGTTTAATTTTATACCAGAAATAGATGGATCATCTACTACATCAAATAGTGACGTATCGTCAGCATAAAGAAAACAGTTGGATGAAACGTTTGTACTTAGATCATTAATGTAAACGAGAAAGAGCAATGGCCCAAGTACAGAACCATGTGGAACACCGGCATCAATATTTAACCAATTCTAGCTTTGCCCTTCAATAACTACTCTTTGTTTTCTGAAACTTAGATAGCTGCGAAACCAACTTAAAGAGGAAAGAGGATCTTTAACTCCTAGATTTTCTAATTTGTAAATTAAACCCTTATGCCATACTCTAACAAACGCCTTACTTATATCAAGGAAAACCATACGTATCTCGTTTCCCTTTTCTAAAGCCTCATAAATCTTATGAGTAATGAGAATAAGTTGGTAAACAGTGCTATCACTAACGACTAAGAAATCCGATGTCTACTAGAAATTCGTAAAGTCTGGTAAATACAATTTTTTCCGGTATCTTAGAAATAGAAACAAGAAGCGAAACAGGACGATAATTAACTTTAAATTGACGATTTTCTTTTTTAAATAGAGGAATTACGTTAGCTTTATTCCATTCGCTAGGATATTTTCCCTGTAAAAAACTTAAATTAATTAGATGTGTGAATGATTCTAAAATACCTAGACAACATATTTTTATTATTTTGTTTCCAATACCATCGTGCCCGCATGCCTTTGATACGTCAACCTTCTCCATTAACTTTAATACTTCCTGTTTGGTTGTTTCAATTATAGACAACGAATTGTTAACGCTATCTTGTGACTGTAATGTGATTGCAGGTAATGGGTGGCCGAGATCATCAACCGTAGCCTGGCTGGCGAAATATTCGTTGAATAATTCAGCTTTTCTTTTTGAATCAAATATAGATTCAGTTCCCTCTTGAATAACTGGTATAGATATATGAGTTTTGTTATTAAAAACTGATTTAATAAGACTCCACCATTTTTTTGGGCCTAATGATGAATCTGATAATTGGCTATTTAGTTTATAATAATACAAGGTTTTTGCATCTCGAATCAATGACGTGGTATGATTTCTCTGTTTTTTATACCTTTGCCAAGACAAACTTGTCATTTTCTTAGAATTGGATTTTAAAAGTCTGTTTCGTTTGCGAATTGCGTTTCTTACTTTAGAAACCATCCAAGGCTTATCACGTGGGCGTATGACTACTGTCTTACAAGGAATATGTTTTTCAATTATAGAACGAAAGCAATTGAACCATTTCTCGTACACGTCATCAATGTGTACACCATCCGTGACACATTCCTCCCAGCTAATATTAATATTACTATTAATATTTGAAAAATTCCATATTTGTCTCTTAAAAGTCTTTTGCTTATCAAACGAAATAGACGATTTCCCATAAATGTATGAATGGTCGCAATTCAAAGGTGGACTGTACGTGCCAGAATCAACAAAATAGCCGGGACAATTGGTAACAATAAGATCTAGTAAAGTAGCACCGCCTTCGGTCACACGGGTTGGTTCATAAATCACCTGAAAAAGGCTATTACATTCTAGCCACTGGTAAAACCGAATGCCAAAGGCGCTACTACCTATTAAATTGTCAGAGTCAAAGTGAGCATTTAAATCACCAATAATTACGATAACTGTTTGAGAATTTTGCTGAATTTGATCTAGCATACTTTGTAAAGAATCAAGGAAGACCGTGGTTTCTTCTAACGAGTTATTTGGAGGTCTATAACACACTCCGCACAACATGACGAATTTATGCATCTTAATTTCAACCCAAAGCAGTTCAATGTTGTCTTTTTCTAAACCATTACGTCTCTTAATAATAAGTGATTGTGCTGCATATAAAGCAACACCTCCTCCTCGCATATTTCTTCGGTCTTTTCTCATTATAGGATAATAGCCTGCAATGCACAATGCATCATTAGAAGTTTTACCATCTATCCAGGTTTCCGAAACTGCAAATAAATCAAGTTTTCGATCCAAAATAAAGGAGGAGATTTCATCAAATTTATCTCCAATAGCTAGACTTCTAGCGTTAATATGTCCTATTATAAAAGATGACATTTTGGGACCATGATTTACTTAAACATCTCCTGCCAGCAGGAGTATGACTTTTAAAATAGCAATAATAATACATAAATCCAAATTCCTTATATTATTCTGAGTACTTTTCCGAAAACAAAATTGAATTTGAACAAATACTTATTTCTTTACAACCTCGTGAAGTTGTCAAAATTGAGCGAATTAGCAGCCTGGCATGTTTCGGGACGGAGCCACATATAAATGGGAGAATGGGTCTAGTGACGTAATATCAAGAACCCGCGAATTCGGGGTTTCAGATATACTTGTTGATATATAACAGCGGAGCGATCTCAGTTGTTATATAATTAACAAAACTATTTGAAAATGCCGAGTAGATGTGTTGTAGCAGGTTGTAGCAACACTGTAAATACAAAAGAAGGCATGGGCCTTCGTTATATTCCATTTTTAGAAGATCATCGGCCACAAGCGAGAAAGAGAAGACAGAGGTGGGTCCACTTTGTAAAGTCTAACTCGTGCGAAATGGGAGCCAACAAAACGCTCATTAATCTGCTCCAAACACTTCATAGCAGAGGACTGTAAAAGAAAATTATCCTCTGTGTTGGATGAAAAAGGCCAATGGTTCCTTGGCTAAAGAGAGATGACTTTGGAATCCATTCACGCTGAAGGGTGTTAAAAAGTGTTTTTGATAGTGGTTTTTGTTTTTCCCCAGTATATAAAAGCTTAAACCCTAGATTTTGAAATCGGCGATTCCAAGAATGAAAGAAATTACAACAATGAGGCCGATTTGCAACCCCAACACAGTCGGCACTGACACAGCCACTGCTAGAGTACTATTGAAAGTGTGACCAAACCCAAGCTCTGTTTGAGTTTTAAAAAGGGTTTGTATGAGATTTTTGTTGCATCCGTTAGGTCAGAAATACTGAAATATAATCAATGAAAACCTGAAGTCTTTATCTGTTCTTGGCCTCTGTTCTTGGCCTCTGTTCTTGATTAGGCTCTGTATGCAATTTCAGCGAATTCTGTTGAAATTTTACCCCTCCGACGACCTCCCACCTAAAAGAACAGTCGAACGTCGCGCTCGAATTTTCATCCAAAATCAATGCCGACCGCAACTAAACCTCAAAAATAGTACAATAGTATATATTTCAAGAGGTTCGTGCCATTTAATTGAAATAATCCCCATTTCTCGGGGTTAACGGGCTCAGAACGTATACATATATGCCTTATTTTGAACTACGTCTTGGGTGAGTCAGTCCTATGGTAAAGCGGTTAAGATTGCGCCATTAAGGTTTAAAACGTTCATTCAGTAAACCCCAGATATTTATTTATTTATTTTATATTGAGAATGCTTCTGCCAAAAAAGTGCAGTTTTGTATGAAGATTTCATTTTCTTTGACCTGTTAAATTTTTAATGGCTATATAAAGGCTGTGTTATTTTTTTCACAACCATGTACTGGGCAGGTACATGTGTTAACTAGTTTTCTCTCCATTTTTAATGGAACCCGGCTAAATCACAGATCTAATTGGTTTTCGGTTGCTTTTCCATCTAATTCTGATGTTCGAGTTGACAAATGGAATCTGCATCAATTTACAGTGAGTGCCCATGAAAATAACTTACGTCAGATGACCAATGGTGTACACGGTGTTTTAGAGAAATGTATATACATTGTACAGCAATATTGAGGTATTTCAGAGTTGTATGCAGTTACCAAATATTGAGGTTGTATAGCTGTCACTGCTTTCATTCATTATTATGTGTGTAATAGCTCTACATTTTCAAGGTCATAGTCATGGAAAAGTCATGGAGTTTTGTTGCCAAGTTTCTGTGCAAACCCTGACCAAGGCCCCGAACTGCACATCCAGGAAATAAATTGTACAATATCGGTACTGCACATATGATTGCAAAATAGAGGATTAGATCAGATTTTGTATGAGTCAGACAAAAATGTGCCATGTCCGTAACCTTACTGTACTCTAAGCGTACTGTAACTTACACTACCATAGCTCTGTAATTTGATTGGATCGATCAGGACTAAAAGAATAGGGAAACCATTTCAATGTTACTGCATACCATACAGAAACTGTGCCATAACTTACCCACTCATACAAAATCTGTTCTATGCTGTCAAAATTATACATTTTAAAACCACTGCTAATTTACGTTAGTTTATATGGTCATTTCATGAATTAATTAAGTGAGCGATTCCTCTCCTTAGGAACTTTACCCTTTTTATGGCCCACATGCTTGACCCCAGGGCCATAAAAAGGGAAATAAACTTGGTCCATAACTTACGGTAGGGATCTCACACCGGTTAATAAGAGGATTTACTAGTCTCGAAGGAAACTAAAACAAGTCACAATAAACGTGGTATGGTACTGTTATATCTATTCTTTGGGTTATTTTTGTCCTAGACCCCTTCTTTGACAATGTTCAGTCCTCCTTCAAACTTGAATGACAATTCCATTGGTATCCATTGCCTCCTCATTGTTCCCAGTTTTATATTTCTGATTTCTTTATTATCGATTGCCTTTATTAGCTTTGGAAGTTTCTCAACACCACAGTATCCCAATATCATAGGTACTGTTCCATCCAAAATTTCGAACCTGTGAGCATTTTTGTCTTGGATATTGCCTGGCTCTGTAGTAACTCTAAAAGATTACTCTTAATTTGTTTATCTCTTATCGGCAATGACTTGGAAGGCCTGTTGATATCGGTCTTCCCACATCGATCCTTTAATTTTAAAATCAAAAAGAACTAGAGTAGGGACTGGTGTTGATCGCAGTGTTGAACATGAAGATTCGGAAGATTATTCGTCGCATGCTTCGTTCTGTGGGTAAGCATTCATGAAATCTTCATTATCCAAAAGTAGATCAGCTAAGCTGTCCTTGACTTGCTCTTTAACTCCAAGTTGACCGAACGAGCATAAGCAAATGCCAGCATTACAGAAGCAATTACACTTCAAGTCACACTCGAGATTAAACGGCGGTAGCTTATGGTCAATTTGAGTATTTTCAATTGGCTGTATCGGCGCTACTTGATTAGTGACTGGTGCTGGCAGTATTTCTAATTCCCATTTTAATGTGGCCACCATGAACTCTTCCCTTTCATCTTTGTGGTCGTAGAACTGCAAAAACGTAAATAACAACAAGGCGAAATATCATTTCTCAACGGTGACTTGCAAAATTGATAGTATCCGAAAACACATTTGAAATGAGAAAAATATTTCTGTAGTACACAAAGGACAACACTAACATCCAAATCGGACGAGACGACTACACGAATTAAGGCAGGACTTCTAATATCGTGGAACAACGAGTCAACACTTTCCACTAACCGAACATGTCATCAGAGCTACGCGTCATTCATTCATTTTGTCTATAAAACTCACGTGAACTTGCCGACAAACAAGTTCTACACATCCAATGCCAACCACTGAAGTAACAAAATCCTCATTTGAGATGCAGTGGATGTATAGCAAGGAGGTATTCTTTAAAACTGTAGCACTGCTCTCACGACAGGACGAAATGCCGTAGCCGCCATTACAGTTTGAAAGGCGAAGGCTACTGATGACGTCACGCCTCAAACGATAATATAGTCTCAATCGCAATGCAAGCTGGGATACTACTGGATCCTCCTCTGTATACAGACACTGATATTTTATTAATCAGTTCTGTATCAAACTAATGCAAAGTTCTGTATATGGGTTTACAGCGGTATTCGTGTGACTCGAATGCTGTCTTTGGATTGGTTAGCACCCTTATAATTATTAATGAATTTTACAGATATATATATCATTCATGTACAGAGACTTTTGCTTGAATACAGTAATTAAATTTGAGATGAAAAATAATTATTAAAACAAATCAAACAGATTTTGTTATATCTCATCTCCGGGGATATGTGGCTGTTCGAGATGTTAAGCTGACAGGTAACTCTGCAGGAATCCTTTTGTGGTGATACAGATAGCTTGTCATCTGTCTCAGCAAATTGCCACTTGGAGGATAACGAGCAAACTCAGGGTTATTGCCAGAAATTCCATTGCATTCAGCATCCTCTCCAGCACCTTCCAGATCCCTAACATTTGGTCTGATAGCATCATCTTCATCTTCACTGCAATTACTGGTAGTCTGTGCAGAACTCAAGAGCTGTAGTATATGCTCTGCCATGTACCACTTCACAATGGTCTTGTGTATGCAAGACTGTGACCCTCTGACATGTTTGCAGTACCAAATGTGCTGCTCACAGTCAAAAGTCACCGACACTTTTCCACTGAAGGACCACCAGCGCTTTCTCTAGTTATCCCACACACTGAAACTTAAGAGTCTTGATGAGGAAGAGTCACAGATGGAGCTGGCTTCAGCAGGGAGAGGAAAAATTAAGGTACTCAAGGCACTCCTCCCTGCTGCTAGGCTTCAATAGCTTTATGCTATTAATCAGCACATCTAAACTGTCACTGCCAAGAGGGCGCATGATGGGCAGTTAATTGGAATATATGGTACAGACAATAAATGCTTACACAGATATCCAACATCACCACTTCTGGCAGCTGTGTCCATAATCTGCTGACATTCTGTCAGCTGACACAATACTTTTGGAGGATTGCCATTTGGGCAGTACTGTACATGCATTGGGTGACATGGCCCACTAAAGTTCCTCCTAATAAACAAACACTCCATTTACGGCATCCACACAAACACCTTTTGTGAAACCTATAGGGGGAGATTGCAAGATGGCTATAGCTAGTTTCACAATGCTGGGTGTCTGTGTCTTTTCAGGGAATGTGGATGGAATTCTCTACTACAATAAGTGGCACTGAACTCTCTCCATGCTACCATTTTCAGTATACTCCTGAATGCATCTGTATTTACTTTTCGGTTAAGGCCATCGCCCTATTTTTCAACTGGAACTTTCAACAGGCTTCTTTGTCTTTTCAGGCAATACAATTTGTATTAACAGTTTCGGTAAAGGCTATCGCCCTATTTTTCAACGTTCATCAATTAGAACTTTAATGAGACTTGTTTCATCTTTGATTTTGTGGTCGTCAATGCTCGACTTGTTATCTTCATTGCTCGAGCTGAAGCTATCACTCAACGACTTCTCATCTCTTGAAACCTCGTTCTTTTTGTTATCCTCCCTGGCGAAACTTTTATGAACTATTCATGAAATAGTTCATGAATTGTTCATGAACGTCTCATGACCTGAACTTCCTTGATCTTGGTTCACGAACAGTTCATGAATCAGGTTCATGAACAGTTCATGAATCAGTCGTGAACATTTACAGACAGTCTGTTCAGATAGATGTGTTGATTCATGAACAGTTCATGAATCAGGCATGAACATTTACAGACAGTCTGTTCAGATAGATGTGTGTTGATTCGTGAACAGTTCATGAATTGGGCATGAACATTTACATACTTTTCACATAGATGTGTGTTGATTCGTGAACGGTTCATGAATCAGGAATGAACGTACATGTAATTATACCTCGCAGAGAGCTGCATGGACATTAATTATAGCGCACATGAACAGGCCAGGAATTTGTTATTAAATAAATAAATTTAATCAATAAAACAGGGCCTTGACACAAGGGTTATAATGCATTTAACAGCAATAATAAAATATTATTTATCTTTTGAACAGACAATTTGTATAAAATTAAACTTATAATTCTGCTCATGGCCATAATATTATTAACTCTCTACTACCCAGGTTGAGGATCTTGGAAAGATCTTACAAGAACTTGCCAAGATCTTACTAAGATCCTGGAAAGATCTTGGTAAGATCTTATCACAAAACTTGCAAGAACTTGCAAAGAACTTTCAAGATCCTGAAAGATCTTACAATATCTTACAATATCTTTCTAGAAATCTTGGCAAGATCCTACATGATTTTATAGGATCTTAGCAAGATCCGATCTTGCCAAGATCTTACATTATCCTGCCAAATCTTGTAGGATCTTGCCAAGATCTTACATTATCCTGCCAAATCTTGTAGAATCTTCCCAAGATCTTACATTATCCTGCCAAATCTTGTAGGATCTTGCCAAGATCTTACATTATCCTGCCAAATCTTGTAGGATCTTGCCAAGATCTTACATTATCCTGCCAAATCTTAAGATCCCACAAGATATATCGTATTAACATCAGACATGCCTAATCATAAAGTCTTGTAAAGAATGATATGAATTTCATAAAGAGAAAAATGTCAGAACAGATTCATTATGATAACAGTTTATTTAAAAGTATTACTATAAAAATAATGGATAAAATTACATTTGATTATTTTACTCATTTACTTAGATTGGATTTAAGCAATCATATACATTGTCCTTAATTCTTGTAGAAAATTATTTCACAATAAACTATCAAGAGACATTTATGGAAATTTTAACTTATCGATTTCAAGAATTCACCCTTTAAAGGGTGATCAAAGGGAAGCAGCATAACATAAGATATTTTACAACAACATCCAATTTTCTCGCTTTCTGATTGGCTCTCCGCTATATGCAAAATAAGTACATACAATGAAAATGACGTCACTCGCAAGCTGTGGTAGCTTTGCAAAGTGCTTTTCACAATCACGGCGAGGTTTGTGAATTCAAATGAATGTTAACTTCGCTTCCAAAAACAAGAAAGTGAGGATTTCACAACCATTTTATTACTAGGAGAAGTTAATCGGTGAGTCAAACTTCTTTGTAGTGTGCCATTTGGCAAAATGAGAGTTTTCTCTTGAGTGGAGAAAGTTTTGGCGAATTTGTAGTCAGACTTTGTGACAAGACTAGTTCTCTCAGACAGTCAGAGCTCAAAAGTTTTGAATTATATAACAATAACTTTTCTGATCCAGAAAAAAAACAAGAAAGGATTTCACATGCATTCCATCAATTACAGAAGTTAATCAGTGAACCAAATTGCCATTTGTCTAAGAAAGCTTTCTCTCGCTACACTCGTTGTTCCACTTGAGTTTTGAACATTTTATGGCGTCATTTCTATGATCAATACGAGTACAGACAATGGCAAAATGTGTGCGATTTGTTAAGTATACATGTATAAACATACAGTGTACTTGGAGTTGATTAAAATTTATCCAAATGTATAGAGAATTTGGATGACTTGTGGGGCTGAAAGGGTTAAAGACTTTGGTCCTGCATATTTCATTCAAACCTGTAAAAAACAATTTTAAAACCTCTGTTAAACTTCGAGATTAAGAAAATTTGCATTGCTTCAAACATATTAAAAATATATGAAAACTAATCTGCTGGCATTGGCTACCGGTAGGTAGCTGAAATGTCTTTGATTGATAATGTCATGGTTGCAGTTAAATTTACCCAGACTTTTTCATTCAAAATGCATCTGTTTTTCATTTTGTATTATTATTATTGGGGGGGGGGGGGACTATGTAAATGGTGGGACTATAAAAAAATTGCCCTTTTTTTGTTTAAAGTCGCCCCAGCCTTTTTTTTATATACTGTCCTTGCCTCAGTTTTTTTATAGTCCCACTATATTATCATCATGCATAGCCCCCTATACATGTACATAAAGTATAAACCCTCCCTTAGTAAATTGTTCAACACCTACAGTATAACGTGTTAATTTCAAAGCAACTTTACCTGGTCTGTATCAAATATGACTGCAATATACTCTCCCAACATAATTTATCTGTTTTCATTTTTAATAAAAAATATTATTATTTGATTTCAGGCAACTTTGAATAGATTCAGCAAAATGAAACTGACTTGCTCGAATCACAGAACTCTCACAAAATTGGATATCATTGGAAAGGACCATAATCTTCGACTTCATGAGGTGTGTAAAAGGATAACAGAGGAACACCTTCAGATAAGTCAAACCAAGTTTGATATTGCTAAACTCAAGGATGGCCTCGATTGTTCAAATCAGGGATGCCTAGCTGAGTACAACAGTGCTAAGAGTAGTTTGAAAGAGAAACTACTGAAGTGTCATCCTGGTTTTGTGGTAGCCTTTGATAATCTTGATCTGCATATGGAAAGAAGGAACATGACTCTTAAAGCTCAGAACAAGGATGTACACTGGGTCAACCACATGATGGTTGAGAATCGAGTATCTGGTAATCACATTTCACCTTAAGGACATAAAGCAGACCTTATGGATACACCAAATATTATGTTCTTTCCAACTGCTGAAGACCAGAGAAGACAGCAATTTAACTATGTTGTCCTTGTGTCCAGAATTATTGTTGATTACTTTGATGCATTTGCAGTGTTAAAGGATGTCTTCATTAGACACATGCCACACAAGTACAGCAAAGAAATGAACAAAAAGTCATCAAAGGTATTTAAACTACATGTAAATATTCCTAAAAAGGTAATGTATGAAGTTTATCTTGTGCATGAAAAAAAAAACAGTATTTCACAGCTCATTCGGACATTAAACATTTTTCTTAACATGCAATTGAAGAAAAGCTTCACACATTTATATCACTAAATATATAATTTAAATTATATACATGTATGCAACAACTAGGATGACTTGATTTTCAGTAGACACAAGTACTGAGGGGTGTACAGTGTATACTAAGAAGGAGTCTTAGGCATTGCATAACTATTTTATCCCATGACAAGAAAATTCTAGGTCTAGAAAAAGCTAGATTTTAAAAAAATTGCAAAAAAATAGAACGATTCAAGGCTAGGGTATGACTACACAAACACTTTTGTTTATACAACAACGGTTATAATAATTTCAAATGCAATATGCTTGTTTGTATAGGGGCTGGGGAAGAGTAAAAATATTAATCTGATTAAAAAATGAACCCCATCACAAAAAAGACCACACAGAAATTAATTAGATCAGTTTGATGATAAAAATGTGGCGAGATTTCCAAAACTGGGAAAATATGAGAGAATTAATGTTTGAATAGTATCCCTCTCAGCCGTTCTTAGTGTTGGACTTGCTGTCCTCCCGAGGACAGGAAGCCTGACACTAAGAACGGCTGTGAGGGAGACTAGGGAATCTTTGGCTTTTTGAAAGCTTGCTATTCAGCTCGTATTTGTTAAAACATTCTCAAACTCAGAGAATGTTACTACTAGCTTTAGTCTGGTCTTTCTTGTGATGGGGTTCATTGCTTAATCACATTAATGTTTGTTCACTCTGCCCCAGTTCATTCCTCAACTTAGAATGGCATATATCTATATGTGCATGCATGCATGTTCAAGTTTATTAATTGTTTTATTTCATACCCTGTATGACAGTCATCATCATTCTCTCTCAGACTCCACTAGGTATAATTTTCAAGGATGAAAATACAACTGAGGACATGCTGTCCATCTTACAACAGTTTCATACATATCTTCCTACTACTGGAGATGACCAATTTGATTCACAACTATTTGCTGGAGACCAGTTGACTGTTGAGAGGGCAACGAATGTCATTGCATCTGTTGCAAATGGTTATACTGCACAGGATCGTTTGGAAGGAATCAATCTTCAACTGGGTGACTGGCATGCAGCTGTCAAAATATTAGAGGTAAAGGGATCAAGGGTGCTTAATGTAACTACATTTTAACCATATGTAATTATAAGGTCAGGGGTATGGTTGGGGTGCAGAATTAAGAAGGACCAGCAGTCCATTTTCATTTTGAGCACAACCTATTAAAATAGGTAATTTAAGTATTTACCACCTCAGTGTAAAAATTCGCTATCAGAATCTACATGTACATGTACAGTGGTGATGACATCCTGTAAAAATTATATTTTGTCTTGTTTATAGTTAATTTTCAGACGATTCTACTCTCCAAAATCAGATTGTGACCCATGCACTCTGTATTCAGACAGAACCCTCATCAATCGTCGTAATGTATCAAGTGATCCTCATGCTGCCTACCGTGCAGATAGAGACTTCATTCAGCTGGTTATAAAGTCAAGAGTTATTGGTGCTGCAATGAACATTCTAGGGTTTGAAAGTAAGGGAAGTGACCCAAGTAATTTTCATCTGCCTGCCGACATATCAAAGCACACCAAACTGCAGAAGTTAACACTCTTGCATAAAGCTGCTGCTATGGTTGTTGATCAGTTTGTCTTTGATGGAACTGGAGTAAATGATGTCATTGGGTATGTATTATCTACACAAGAAAAGCAGGATGTTCTTGACAGTCAGAATCTTACTCCAGATGGCAGATTTCCTTGCAGATTCTATGGCTGTAAAAACACCTTCAAGTACGATGGCAAAAGTAGGCGTAATCATGAACTGTCCCACCAACCGCCCCCTCTTATTCCAGAATCCCCTTCAGTTAAAGCAACCAATCCAAAAGTAACTCCTTCGAAAATGGAAAGTGGAAAAGATGACATGTACAACTACAACTGTGCATTAATTACAGATGGTTTATTCTTCATTAACTTTTTAGATGCAACTTCAGAAGGTGATGGGGCAAGGATGATGAGACAGTATAAATACCTCATGCTTTATTGCAAGTCAGATAAACAACACAGTACCAAGTATGGACTGGAGTGTTTATACCAGTCCTTTCTGACACAGGCTCTTCTGTCTCCACGGGACATTGGACGCTTTACATGGAATAGAACTGTAAATACTGCTGGAGGTATGGGAAGAAATATTGCCTTGGACTTGAATGTTGAACATAGCAACAACTATGTTAAACAAGCAATAAAGAACCTAGGCCCAAATGTAACAGAGCAATCTGTTGCACGCATCTGCCAAGCAGAGAGTGGAACCAGAGCTATCATTGCGAGTATGGACCATGATTTACAGAGAATTGTGGAGTCTGGAAAACACACACTTCAATCAACAGAAAGAGACCTGCATGAGGTGATAAAGCGAGTGGTCCAGAGCAATGTTGTCAATCAGCATGTTGGTCGCACCTACACACACTTTGGTGACTTTGAAAGATCCCCTTTCAAGAATTTAGACATTTCTGCAGTATATACATGGATAAATAAACACAAGAAGAATATTATTCTTGGTATCAGAGCAAGATAAGCTTCTTGATGTAAGCCTATCATTTGACTATCAATAGAGCGGTTTTTGATTGAGTGTAGTAAAACCCAAACCAATGTAATTACAGATCAGAGCCAATATCACATGAGCAAGTGAAAACACAATGAGCCAGTCACAATCTGAAGTAAATTTGTCCAATCATGAGGAAAAGTAACCGCGATGGACCAAAACAGTGATTAGTTTTAGTTTGGAATTTGATTGGCTGACTTAGACTTTGATTGTCTCTGATTGGTAGAATAGTCAAAAACATTTTTTTCACAGCCAATAGAAAAGCTAAGTACCATAAATGCAAAACCAAAGCAATCAGCAAACTACTTTTGACACTCAATCAAAAACCACTCTATTTACTGCTAGCTGTGTAGTCTCCCTTACATCCATTCTTAGTGTCTCTCTCCCCAGGGGATGTTCATCACAAATTTAAAAAGAAACCCCTTAAAGGTACCAGAATCTTGTTCCATGTGGCTCAAATTTGATTTTACCCCTAAGAGGTTTAATAACCAATGCAACAATTCAAAATTACCTGATACTTAATCCAAGTGCAATCGACTGTGAGAATACCAAGATGCAAAGCCAGGCCATTAAGACATCATTAGTAGTAAACACAATAATGTTATGTTCTGACATTAAGTAGTAATACCTTTTACCCTTTAACCCTGGCAACATCAGACACCATACCCCACACAAGGCAGGTTTCATTTTGTATACGTGCAACTGTATGTTAAAAAAAAAATGTTTCTGCATGTTTAGTTGAAAACAGTATGGCACTTTTGGGGATGTAACACATTTACATACAAGTGCCATATAGCACTCGTGGGGGTTAAAGGGTCAAGAGATATGTACCACAAGACCACAACTGTGGACATTTCAGATTGAACACCCTGAGTGGTACCAAACTACATATTTGTACCCCTAAAAGGTACGACAAGCATCCCCCATCAGTGCCATATAGACCCATTCGAAAAATGGCGTCCAATTTAAAAAGCTATTGTCCTGGTAACGTGAACACGAGGCTAGTCAGTACACACAAAAGCTTTTGAACGTGTAAGCGAGGCTAGTCAGTACTAAACAATAGTTAATTAAATTGGACACCATTTTTCGAATGGGTCTACAGGGAGTCTCCCTAACTGGAAGGGCCACAAGAAGCCCAACAATAACAATGGCTGTGAGGGAGACTACTAGGGTATATACTTCATGGTAGTGTTTCGTTACATATAGTCTCCCTGCATAATAATGGCATACGGAGGAACAGAACAGGGAGGAGGGAGAATTGGCAAAAAAAAATCAGTGAGGTATGGTGAAATGTCCAGAAAAACTAGGGAGGAAGAATTTAGCATACAGGGAGGAGGGAGAAAATGGGATCTACATACATGTTCTAGGGAGAAATTTTAAAACTCACTAGGGAGGTGGGAGAAATGTCGGAAAAATAATGTAGAACAGTAGAGAAAATAGTAGAGAAAATAATTATACAGGGAGACTATATGGAATGAGACACTACCATGAAGTATATACCACTACTAGCTGTGGATTATGACTGCAATGTTTATGCAGATTTAAAGTATGGGCTTTTGTATTATGTTAAGGAAACCTTGGCTGAAAAAAAAGATATTCCTTGTGGATTCCTGAATTTAGCCCTTGCCAATTAGCCACTGGGATGAATTAAATAGTAAAATGCATCACTTAAAAAAATTAACCTCATCACAAGAAAAATCACACCTTAATTTATAAGTTTACCAAGTTTTTGATAACTTTGGTTTGGTAATAAAAATCTGTCGAGACTTAAAAAAATGAAAACCTAAGAGAGAACAAGGGGCTGCATTTGGAGATGTCCCTGCATGATACATTCTCTCTAATTTTGCATGAATTTCAAACTCTTACTCTCCATTTACTATTTATTCAAAGATTCTCAAACTTGGTATTGCTAACTAATTTTGTGCAATCATTCGTGTGATGTGGTTTAATTCTTAAGATAGAAAAATAACATTTATTTACTCAGTCCTTAAAGTGCCTATGAACCTTATTTTTTTATTTTAGAAATCAATTCTACATCAAGTGAATAGTAGAATGGTACAATATATCTTGCTTTGAATGCTGTGCTGCTGAGTTAAAGAGGTTTCAATATCCAAAATGCTAATTACATGACATCAGGGGAGGCATCAATTATTATATAAAATGTTTTGTTCCAATTTTTTTTTTTTTCAAATTATCAGTGTTATACCCATGGACATTAAAACCTCCTTAACTCAGCGGCACAGCATTCAAAACAAAATATATTTCAAGATTACTGGAAACCGTTTTCAGTATTCAGTGGAAGTGATGTCATACACTTTACACAACAACCTCGTGGCGCGAAATAGAAGACATTTTTAGTAGAAATATGCCTCCAGGCGAGCGTTAAGTATATGACATCATTTCTGCTGAATAAACCTTTGTTTAAAGCTGAACAAAGGGAATGGCCTCCAGTAATGGCGGACATTTAAATTCAATATTTGGAGCTAAAAAAATAAGACTTCCTGTCATTGTATCGTAAAACAATTTGAACTGGTAATAATATATCAACTCTACATTATGAATATGCAAAAACATTGATATGTCAAAACTTGATCGTAGTGGCACTTTAAGTCCCCAGTACAACAGGAGTAATTCATGAGCACTTAAAAATAGCAATTATAGGGAGTTGACATCTACTTGTAGCACTTTGAAATGTCAATAATTTGCAGCTTTTGTTACGAGACAAAGCTGCAACAAATTGACATCCCAAAGTGCAAGATGGCAACAAACCTGCCTGTTAAAGGCTGGTTCACACTTGCAACATAAGCATTAGCATAAGAACATACACAAGTGCAGATTGTACTTTAAAGTTGGATAAAGGCTTTGTTCTACTCAAGTATAAAGTGGTTAACTAACCATGAAGTACAATCTGCACTTGCATATGTTATTATGCTTAATATGCTTATGTCGCAAGTGTGAACCAGCCTTAAAGGTTAATATTAACATAATGTTTCTAGTTCATTCCAGTTTAGGACTCAATTAGATAGGTTAGCTTTAAGTTTGTGTATATACTTATCCACTGGATAGGGATTTATCTGGTGGAATAAGACTAGTGCTATATATATCCACTCTTTGAATAACCAGGTCCTGGTGGTCTAGTAGTTTCCAAAACAATATGAACAGTGTTGCATAATTTATGCCAATATGAAGACAATGCTTGGAAAACAATTTTATGTAGGTAACATACATGTAAATTATGTTTTTGTTTATTCACATTGAATAATTTTGTAAAAAATTCCCTATTGTTGTAATGCATGTGGGCACCCATAACATCAATACACTTTGTTAGTATATCATACTATTGCTGAGTTCAAGAATCTTGAAAACTAAAATTCTCCAGTACCTGAAGGGCAGCTTCTCTCATGTCAACAACAGCAGAATTTTCACTTGTAACTTGCAAAGAGTTTTCAATCTGTGACATGGACAAGTTTTCAACTATAAGTTCAAGAAGGTCATCATCCTCAATGAGACAATTCCATTCACATGCTAACAAATCCAATTCATCATCTTCATCCTCACTGATTGAATCAGATGTACTGATTGAATCAGATGTACTGATTGCAGGATTTCCAGCCTGTTTTGCTTCTGTAATGTCTCCAAATGTGTTACCAATGATGGTTTGGATCTTTAAAGCATGCCTTGTGTCCCATATTTCTACTAAATTACAGATATCCTTCAATGTAAAAAGCATGTTGCAGTGTGTAAGAACTTGGGAGATTTGCAACTCTGAAAACCCAATTAGGAAATGAAGATTTGTCAGTGACTTCACATCCCCATGTGCATACTGGCTCACCAGTGCCATTACTAATGTTTTGTGATATGAAGTCAGTTGTTCTGAAAGTGAGTCAATGTGAAATTGCATCACTTTCCGCTCTTTGGTAGGTGTGATTATTTTTGGTTCAACATTTGCAGGAAATTTAGCTTGCTTCCCACAATCTGAAGACCCACAATTGCACACCAATGAGCAATTATCACAGCAGAGGTGAAGTAATGTGGGTCTCATAATTGCTGCTGTGGCATCAAATTGCTTCATTAGCATTTCCCGTCTGCAGGTCTTTGATTTAAGAAAATCCTTGATATCTCTGTCTACATGTGTCAGCAGCATCCGCTGGTAAAGTACATAAGCAGTGCTGTGCAATCCATCTCTACCTGCTCTACCACTCTCTTGGATAAACGCTTCAACATTTTTGGATGGTCCAAAGTGGATGGTTCGGTGCACACCTTTACAGTCCACCCCCATACCAAATGCAATAGTGGCCACCAAAACCTGAATAGTACCACAAGGGTCTCTGAAGGATTCTAGTATTCGTTCTTTGTTGGCCGTGGGTGTGCATGAATGTAGCATCTCTGCAATGGAATTGTGTCTGTCTTCAGTGCTACCTACATAAAAGTGTTTTCCAAGCATTGACTTGATATTGGCGTAAATCATGCCACACTGCTTAATTGTTTGGCAATATATAATTGTTCGTTCAGCCTTCTCTCTTTTATCACATAGCTCTGTGGCTAACCAGCCAAAATAATGCTCCAAATCTGCTTCTTTCTTAATGTATTCAACTACATATGTCACATTTAACTTGTTAGGGCTTTCATATATCACAAAGGGGTCTCTCATTTGAAGGATATCGATAATAGCTTCCTTAGTTGGCCTTGTTGCAGTGGCAGTCAAAGCTATCATTTTAATTGCTGGAATGAGGGATCTGAACTCGTGCAACGTGGAGTAACATTCTCTAAACGGCGCCATCTTGTTACTGTTCGATGTCCCCCTATAATAATAACAACAATAATTTAATTACAAAAGCACTTAATGTTGTACAGTATAAGCATTTATTACGTGGGCTTCGTCAACAGCAATGGCGCATAGTTTGGACAGGTATAGCGTGCTCGACAGCATCTGTCGCCAGCGTTCATTCTTTATTAAACTTTCTTGGGTAGCATATACAACCGAGAATGATCCTCTTTCAACTTCTCCCATCTCCCTTTCATTTTCCAAGTGACTAAGGCTAACCGCTGAAATGCCAATCTTTCGCAAATTCTCCACTTGATCCTTTATTAGAGTTAGGAGAGGTGAAATAACGACGACAACATGTCCTGTTTTCTGTTTCACTTCGTCAAATACGATGGGCAAAGCTTGGTAAATTAGTGATTTACCATACCCTGTAGGTAGATTAACTAGCACGTCTTTCTCTTTTGTTACCATTTGGACAATCGCTGTTTGTTGATGTGGATTTAATGATGCGATTCCAAACATATCGCACACCTTCGCGAAAGAACTAATAAACTCCGCCATCTTGCTCCCGCGAAACTAATGTCAAGGTGAAGGTCAGCTTCCCAGAATATGGGAGCGCGAATTTGATTGGCTAAATTCAAGGAATGGAATGTACTGCTCGAGTGAGCAGCCGTTAGTGGGGAGGGGGGACAGGAAGCCCGACACTAAGAACGGCTGCGAGGGAGACTAAGGCACAGGGGGCTCAATTAAGAGAAAATCATCTAACATATGGCACACAAAAGAAATATGGCAAACCTGAGCCAGAATCCATTCAACTGCATTGGATAGCTGGTTGAACAGAAATGGTGCACTCCGTAGGCCGAATGGCAATAGCTTATCAAAGTGAAATTTTCCATTCCAACACATACCCAGTAAAGGGTAGTCGTTGGGGCTTACAGGAATTATCCAAAAGGCTGACTCGATGTCACTCTTAGCGAGGAAACAGCCTTTTCCGAAATGCTTTATACCTTCGATCGCGTTGTCAATGGTAATGTAGTGAAGGCTAAAGTCCTCCTTCGGAATAGAATAATTGATACTAGTGACCCCCGACTTTGGGTAGGAGAGGTGGAAAATAGTTCTAAATTTACCAGAATTCTTTTTAGGAACCAGGCCTATAGGTGACATATGAAAGTTTGCAAAAGGTGGCTCATCGTAAGGCCCTGCGGTACGACCAAGTGCAACTTCAGTAGCTAAGTTTGCTGAAACAATTTCTGGGTGTTCAAAGGCTGTGGGCAAATTTTTGCAAAATCTAGCAACATGTGGACCTGAATAACCTATAGATGCCCCATACGTTAGATTGTGGCAAATAACGGAAACAAAATTTTGGTCCGGATGATCTTTAAGTGCTTCGGCTAACCTAGGAACCTTGATAGGAGTTGGAAGAAATGGATAGCACTCATCACTGCCTGTGGCGACCTGAGGCAGAGGGGCTGTGTGTACTGGAAGTGAGTGCTTTGGTGTATTTAGGACTTCTGGGGTCTTGGCATAGAATTCCCGGGTGGGGGCCTCCACAGGAGTTACATTCATGCTTGAATCTACATGATTCCCTGTTGCAGGAACCGACTCTATTGTAGTTGTGGCAAGTACCTCCCCTAACGGGCCCCAGGTGGTTACTATTGTAATTGGGTCCATTGGAAAAAAGGCGGTACTCCTTCAAAACCGAGGGGGCAACGGTGAATACCATTAACCAAAGCTGGGGATCGATTATTGCCCAGTTAACAGCCTGGTTGAGGGCGGCCTTTTGCCGGAACTTATAGTCGTAAATACACCAACGTAATCCCCGATGGAACTGAGCAGCATATCTAATTATACTAAAATATTGGAGGAATTCCTGCGCTCGAGTGGGGAATTTCTCAATGAAGATACCCATGTAGGAGGTAAATGCAGTGGTCCACTGCTCTATAGTAGTAATTGACGTTTTGGATGCCTTCTTCACTCGGATGACCGAGTTTTCCAGTGATAATGAGAGCGGTTCATCCTGCTGTTCGTGGATCGTGGCCAAGTTCTTGGTAAGTAATTTAGACAACTCAAAAAACTCACCCTGCTGAATGTCCTTCACGTAACTTGCCGGGACTTCGGCAAAGGGGTTGCTGGTTGCTGCGTTTATACCCAGTGGATTTATTCCCGCTGCTTGTTGCACGGCGAGCATGTTTTCCGGAATCGGAATGGCCGCGCTGGGGAGTTGACCTCGTGGTTCCAGGTCTAGAGTCGCTTGAGGTAAACCAGAAGACATTGCTTGGATAGCAGCGCGGGCAGCGCTACTTGCTACTTCTTGTAATGATTTCTGAATTATGGAGGTGACCAGAGACTTGATTTGTACAATCTGTGGGTGGGTAAATGTTTGTACGTTGACATTGTCCGTGATCGAAGACGAAGGAATTTGAATTGCGATTTCGCCGATTTCTGCTACGCTTGTCTCGGCCTGTTGGTAATTCCCCGACATGGTGACTGGGCTTTTAGCCTAGCAATAAGAGTATCACGCCGACCAGTTGTTTGTAGCTGTCGGTTAGCACATAGCTCCCTCAATTGTGTAGCGTATAGGGAATCAAGGTTGGTCTCGTCAACCACGTCCAAGTTTTCGCTTCTGGCGGGGATTCTTCTGCTGCGTGGTCGTCGAGTCACTGGCATTGCGAAACCAAACAAATCTTGTTTAAGACTAAAAACAAGGCTGTCTCTGAACACAGAACCAGGTGGAATCCTTTCTGGCTGAGGAGAATAAACTTATTAATCTTCTTTGCGAAACTAACCTTTTCCTTCAGAAGCTTGCCAAGAGGAAAAATGACTGGCAGCGTGCAAGAGATACGAGGTACAAGAACTGGCAGCTTGGCCGTGATTGGTTGAAGGAATGACAGCCATGTGCACTGACAAATATGATTGGTTACCAGGGAGCTGATGCGCGATGGAGGGGAACCGAGAACGAACTTTGACTGGGAAGCTGTTTCCCACCTCTCTTCAACTTGTATATACACAACGGGCTGCGGTTGGTCATTAACTACAATTTATGCAAGCATAAATTTGCTACTGAAAAACACTTTCTGCAATGAAAAAGCCACATGTATACACTACCCAAGTGACTTGACTGTGATCATCAGGTAATAAACATGCGTTAGGCAATAAGACAATCATACATATCATTTTCAACCTTACTCCGCTGCGGTTTTAGCCGGATAGATTGATCCAAATCACAAAGGCTTTTTTTCTTCAGCTTACAATACAATAAATCACTTACTTCTGTGCGAGATTCTTTCTTTATACATCCTGGTTAAACTCATAGAACTCCGCTAAACATTCCGTGTACATAAACTGTCTAGAAATATAATCTTACTAAGCTCAATGACCTTGAAGCACATGGCCTGTTCATGTCAATATCTGACAGCTGTCAAAATGTCAGCTAGTGAAGTGTAACATTACTATTAATTTAACTTCCGGTTCCGGTTATAAATGTTCGATTGCTAATATAATACTGACGACGGAAACTTTAATATCATTTGTGCCGACATGTAGGATTAGATTTTCTGGCTCTTTCTTAAGGATAGGCTTAAAAAATCATGCATATCTTCTGAGGTAGCCCCAGCAAATGGTTTGACAACTACCTTATTCGACTCTGATAGATTCTATCCGAGGATATGCTGAATCATCGACCTCAGCTTGTGCAGGTGTTCTCTTCTTTGTTTTTCTGCAACTTGTTGATTCAGGACTAGTGGGTCTTGTGTTGCTACAAACATTTTCGCTGGCTTTAGCAGTGCTATCGCTCTTCGTGAGATCAGTATTAAGCAGCTGTAGTGCCGTAGTAAAACATTTATTCTCATCACTGATCTTACGTAGCACATATCTGCTTCATGTAATCTGTCTGCTCTACTCAGCTATTGTGCATGATCTGTTTACAAGCTCAGCAGGAGGTTAATCACTTCTAAGTGGTATTGTTGTGATACCTTCTGGAGTTAATTAGTTACTAATTGAAACTTCGCTTAACAGTGCGGTACTTGGTTAAAATAAAATAACTTTCTTGAGATTCTCGACCGAGCTTTAGATGTCGAGTGTTTGAACAAAAGGTACTTAAACAGAGTTTACCCAAGCAAGGTCAACAAAGGAGGAGCCTTGGTATTGATAAACTCCGCTTCCTGGATTAAGATGGATTACAAATATTTGCGTCCTTTGGGCCAGGACAAAAGACTAGTAATATTCCAGTGAGAAATAAATCATGAGAAACGTTGAAGTCGTACTGGAACTAAAAGGACTCCTTAGCTATCCAATTCAATAGTCGTAACTTAATAAAATGTCTTGCATAACAATAATTATTATTTTCCCATTAAGTCCGAGGTCCACTGAAGAAAGTTCATTTTAAGGTATGATTGACCTACAAGTATAAAAGTATTTAAAATAAATGCACTCAAAATTGGAAATTTGAGGATTCGTAGAGACTAGATCTAATGATAAAATGTTAAGCAATAAAGCTTATTACTGTAGTCTCTCCCATCAGGCATGCCACTGTTGGTAAGATGCTTGCCCAAAGAAGGCCTCTACTAGTATTGTTTGCCTTCGTGTAAACATCCAGCCATGTAGCCAACGTTTCCGGGCAAATACTCTCCCAAGGTATTGCCTTTTCTTTTCCCATGATATCGACGTCTGTCGCATTGTGATACCTTGAAGAGATGCGTGTTCTTTTGGGCGCTACATGAAAGGCAGTTGCCATGATAACACCTGAAATAGAAAACCGTCATGTAAACAAATCAACTAGGCATCGATATTTTTCAAAAGCTTTGATGACATCGTACCGTAATTTACGGACCGAGTTTATCCCTGCACGTTTCGCGCTTGTGCCAAAACAAAAGAGAGGGGACGAACGAGGGTCGGTGACTTACGGTACGGACCGTAAGTTTATTATATAGCTCAAAAGTATACAAAACCAGCTTTGCTACAATTTACAGTCAATCGCATTCACACGTGACATCACAACAAACTTTTCAAACGGTGAGGGGAAAAGACAGTATAACTTTGTGGAATGGCATTCAAATAAATTCTCAAGTTCGCTGAGCTCTTCGAGCTTGATTCCCTTAAATTTATTAACCTGAGGCAGCCTTTGACGATACCTAAAGATAACAGTAAAGATTTTTGGAAATCTTCTTTAGACAACACTTAAATCACGGGTTTTGGTTTAAACATATTTATTTAAGGTATTCGAGTTTAGGAAAAATTGTTTTTATGAATTTAGTTGAATAATAAAAAGAAAAGTAAATTTTGTGTTGAAGTTTAGCAAACAAAAGAAAACATTCATTGAGTTTATTCGGTGTGCGTCTTACTGTAAATTTGAATTTGGCAAGCTAAACTGATAAATTAGGTATTGCAGCAAACAGAACTTAAACAATAGTGTGTTGTTAACACAACAGAGATCAAAACAATTATGCTTTGAATGAAGTTGAACCCACTGGTGCTTGTTAAGCCAAATTTGCATTCGGCTTATGTTTCACAGCAAAAGTAATTAAACATTTTGAAGTAAACAAAACTACAACAACAACAGCCAAAAGACATTATTATCTCAAATAGACATAGCTTAATATTTAAAAAAAGTTTACTAACCTTTCAAAATAATGCTTGGTATGCCGTTATGAACCGCCAAACAGCGAAAGCACAGTTGGTCTTGATAAGGTTGACCAGTCTGGTTGTTGCAACCAAAGCCATGATTGTCCTCTTCTTTACTAAATATGCTGGTAGAAGAATTGACCTTCCAATGGGGTGACCACGGATCATAGTGACAATAAAGCAGACGTTTGTGACCCAATCCACAACCCATTTCGAATTTGGCCTTTGCTGGCGCACCCATTCCAAAAGATCTAACTGTTTCAAGGCATCTGTCACTTGTTGGAGGTGGGCGGCATCGGACACAAGGAATGGTTCATCAAACACCAGATGGTTGTTCGATGACGTGTGGAAGTATTGCAAGTCACCACTTTCTGTGTTGCGCAAAATATAACCAAAGGACAGATTCAACTACTGTGGACTGGACTGCAAAAATTTCTTCTAGATAACGGTGGAAGACTTGAGGCTCGGTAAGATGTTAGCCTGAAGTTGAACCAGTCTTGAACTCTGTTGGTTCCACTTCGCCTTGTTCGAATTTCCCGCCAGTGACGTTGAAATATTTCACGGGTTGTTGGTTCTTCGTTGGGAATCATAATATCGGGCGGCATGGCAAAGGGATTAGGTGGCCAGCTTCAGTTAAGCACTGGCACTGTTTGTTGAGCGCTATCTTACAAGATAAAAACAAAAGGGAATAGATCAACTAATACAGTACTAATTACATTGCTTGAAACAATAAAACACCAAAAAATTGTAAACAAAATAATTAATGGTACCTTCAGCATATTTGTTTTGCCTCTTGCTTGGTGGTTTTTGGGCCGGACTGCCTTTTCTCTCGCTTCCACTTGTTGAGAGGGTTGGATGTGCAGTGTTGTTGTGCCTCTGCTCCATGCCTCTTTCACGAGCAATTCGCTAGCATGGTTCCTTCACAAACTAATCTTCAATGTGAGCCCGCCATAAATCTGGCCTTTGGAAGTTATGTCTAGCGTATAGGCATGCGCATTAGATATTCGATTCCATCACCACTCCCAGCGGATATAATTGTTCGCAGAGCGTTCGTGCAACGTCTGGATTGTGTTCGTCGCATGTGCGCGATCAAAAGGAGGAGAAAGTTAACTGTCACTGGCGAAGTTTGTATCACACTTTCAACCTACTTTAGCCACATTTATCGGATCTTCATAGCCTTAACTGAGTTGCTTATTTGCAACGAAAAGTTGTCACGAAGGTTAACGTCGAAATTAACATGAACTAACACGGGATATTTTGACTTTTGAATAACAACTGAACTACAAGAAGAACCACTGTCAGAATTTCGCATTCTCTCACCATTCTTCAGAGGAATCAGATGAAGTTGGGACTCTTTTGTGATCTGATGGAGAAGATAACCTTTTTCTGGATTAAAACTTCTGTGATGAAAGGTACTTCATTTTCAGGCGTTTTCAATACAACGGAGTATCCAAGTCGAAGTTCTGGCTAGAAAGTGTTTCGATTTCATAGGCAATACGATGGATAGCTTGAGGAAGAGTTGCGAGACAAAACTGAAAGCTATTCAGTTTTGGTAACGTTCTTTAGAGACTGCTTCACACTGGAATTTAATTCGACCGAATTTTGTTATTAACAACTTTAGCATTGTACTATAAATGTCACTATATTGTGGCTTTGTGGATGGAAAACTGTAAGGAGAACCATTTTAACATATGTAAAAATATATTTTACTTTACACACTGGGCAACATTGTTGTAGTCGGATTGTCGTTGCCGATGGCTAACACCAGAATATTTCATCATTTCTGAACAGGTATGAGGCCCTCTCCATATCATGTTAGTTTCTTTTAAATTCTGTAATATGCAAATTATCATTTGCTTGTGTTTATGAGTTTTACACGCGCGATTTATGCCACAGACATTGTAAATATTACTTAATTTTGGTAGCTGCGCTGATTGTGATATTTAGTGTTTATAGTTTGATTATTTATTTTGTCTGTCTCATTCATTAATTTTGCTGAAAGCTAAACAACACATTCTTACTATTTGGCGTGTCAGTTTACAAAAAAAATGACCGCCAGCCAATTTTTTTATGATTTGATTTCGGTTACCCTGCGAGCAGAGGTTTCACATCTCTGCCATTGCTGTCCTTTCCCTTTCTTTCGGCGGACGGGACAGGCGAAGAGATGAGAAACCTCTCCTCGCAGGGTAGATTTCGCTGCATGAACACAATTTGTACACCTGCATGCTCTTGGGCAACATGCACATATCATGTATGTTGATATGAAAATGAAAAGATTCAAACAAAATTCAGCTATAATTGTTTTATCCGAGTATTGAGTATTCTTAACAATATCTGAGTATTATAGAGTGATTTTCATAAACCTGTGAAACAGATACTAGAATATTTAGTGCAATTAAATGCTAATTCTATCGTTTTCTTTTGTGTATATTTGACTATTAGATGTTAACAAGCAATAATTGTTTCACAGGTTTATGAAAATCACTTTAACATCAGTAGTACAGTCTTTGTATGTATTTTTATATTTTGCTATTCTTTAAGCAATAAACATTTTTTTAAAGGAAACAATGGCTTGTTTACACTTAAAAAGATGACTTAAGTTGCTGTATTTGGAACATTTCCTCTGTTTTCTTCAGATTTGGCACTGGGATTGCTATGAAGCTACATGTACTGCTACTGAGCAGTTTATAGTGACATATGAGCTTCTTTTTCTTGAATGGTGGCATATATACACCAACTGCATTCAATTATTTGGACCTAGGCCATTAGAGCTATGTGACCCTGTGAACAGGATTAAAAAACACTTAAGTTTAATAAGCCTTGAAACAACTATAATGGCTAATCAAAGTCTGCATCTCATTTATCTCAAACAAGAAAAAGAGGTGGAATAGAGCTGGATTCTTGCAACTATAACTCTGTTTAAACTTCATTTGTTCTTGCCATTAGAGTTTCAAGCTTTTGTTCAGGTACATTCTTATTTTGATATTTTTGAATAATTAGAGGAGCATGAGGTATGCCTTAAGGCACATCTGATAGCCAAGTGAGACCAAGTAGCTGGGCTATAGTCTCCACTAAAACAGCATTTGCTGACAACAAAAATATTCAGTTAATTCAGATTGTGTTGTTGGTCTCCAGATCTGTTTGCAATACTTGCACAAAAGTCTTTGAATTTTATTGTTTGAATCTAGATGCATTTAAGGTAGTTTTTGGTTTTATTTCTACAGGTCTTGAGTGCTTTCTTGTACTAATTTTGCTTATATTAGCAGTTGCTGGCTAGGGAGTGGGGCATGGAAGTTTAATTATAGGACAAGAAGTCCTTCAAAAGTTCCCAGTATTTTATAGCTCTATTTATAGACTGATGTTTCTTTGTATTATTAAACTGTAGGAGAAGTTGTGTTGATGTAAATGCCTTTGTCACCACAAATTAGTAAACTCAAATGTTGATGGCTGTTATTTAGGATATATCAGTAGAAGCACCCTTGTCATTTAAACTGAAGTTCTTTCGAAGTCGGTTAAATTTTATAGCTACATCTGTCTTTGAAATAACTTCTTTAATATCAGTTATTCTCAAAAATTTAGTTACAATTAATTTTCATGGAACCTATTGAATGAAATATTTTTGAGGCTTTCATAAAATCATTTCTCTTTTCCAAAAACACAACTACTCTAAACCTTTCATTGCTTTTGTGTAACAGTTTGTGATATGTTTCTCCAAGAGTATCTTTAGACAAAATATGAAGAGTCAGGGTAAGAATATTTACCATTTCTTTCCCAACACAATCAAGATATATATATATATATAATGCTGTACATGTTTTATAACAACCACTGTACCAGATCTACAAATACATCAAGACGACTAAAACTCACCACTTTTTCTGGAGGTATAAATGACGACCACTTCAACTGCTGCCGACATACTGGTAACAATTGCAAGATGATCCATCTCCTCAACCTGCGTTCCGTAGCCATCTCTTCCCGTACACTTCTCCTTGCACCAAAACTCGGTTACCTTAGCCCTACAATTTGCGTTTTACTGACCGAGATAATCGACAAAATGACTGAAGTCTAAGATTATTTCCGAGCGATCGAAACAACAACATCGCCAAGTAAAGCTCCTCGACAGGAAACGTTGTTAAATGTATGAACCTAGAGCTACTTAATGTTTGACAGATCACACATTTTACCTTATTTCGTAAAGAAAAACTCTACGCGGCTTTGACCACGAAAATAAAGAATCAAATAATAGCGCACGCATAAATTACTTCACAAAATGAGCCCGCGTTACATGCTTGAAATTTTGATTAGATTGGCGCACGAAATGCTCGTGCTTTAAATGATGTTTCAGCTTGGAACGTTTTCTGGCAGATGCCACACTCATGGGTTCTTGCATCTTTTTGGTGCGAAAGGCCATGTCTTTTGAGCTGATAGAGCCGTTTAAAGGATTTACCACAGGATTCACATTCGAATACCGGTCTGCTTTCTTTCATCTAAACCCCCAAAAAATAAAAAATACAGCATTACTACAATGCTAAAATAGCCGCGTCAAAAGCAAGCTTATTTAGCGTGATGACATTAAAACATAAAAAATAATTGCTCTAATCCCATAACATTTTGTACAAATCTTTGAAAACTACTGGTAGTTTGAATGTGATATATACATTGAATAGAAAAATCAAATCAAAGCTACCACAGCTGGGAAACTCGCCCAAATATGTCTTGTCAAAGTGATTACGCTTACCCAGCCTCACTTTAAGCTGACCATCAAGGTAAATAATAGATACATAATTAAGCTTACCAACTCATGTTCTTCATCTGCAGTACTGCTTTCATCATCATCTAGTTTGATAGAACACATCTGCTGAAAATACAGAAACAACAATGAATGAAAATCAACATTTTGGGGTTTTCATGAATGTGATACGTCATTTCTCAAGGAACAATAAATTGTTAAAGTGAAGTATAAACTGTATTAATTTTGGTTTATATAAAGCAAATAAAGCAATTAAAAATGTTCAGTTGTAAGACCTTAATTTGAAAGGGATCATAATTGATTTAGTTATTTATACTATATTCATGATTGTTACAATGTTCATGCACTCATTGGCACTTTTTCACTTATCATGCAATCCAAAGCCTCTAATTCACACTTACATGTTTTTTTATTAAAATGGGCTAGGAGTCCCACTAGACTCGGCCTTAGATGTGCTTGATGAAAGTACTGGACTGGGGGGCACTATGTAACTGTGCTGTCTTGCAACAGCCTCTTGCTTGGTGATCAGCTGATCCACTTTCTTTTCAATAGATTCTAGCCTGATCACTACATCTGTCAGGCTCTGTAATAAATTACATAATAAAATACTATAAAGTAACACTAAGCAATATACATGTACTGCTGGGTTTTTAATTCTCTTTCAAAATTTAATGGTATCCTAATATCAACCTAGTAATCCTTTTTGTATGAGTTAGTTATAAATTGATTTTATGAGTGACATAAGAGTATTTTTTTCCACAGTTCTAAATGACTGTTTAAAATAGCTGACAATATGCAGCGTATTGTCTAGCTTCAAAAATACCTCAGTCTATTGAGTTAGAGTACTACTTACATAAAGTGGATCATCTGTTTCCCCAATGCTGTTTTGCTTCACAAATAGAGATCTGTAAGAAACAGCATTTCTTGCTAGCAAGCACCTACAGTGTATATGACATTGGGCTTATTACATGATAAATTTAGTAGCAAGAGTTGAAGAGAAACTTCTGTTTGATTTTAAGAATTCCTAGGAATTCCAAATTTCAAAGACTTAATTTAGTACATCAAGTTCTCCGTTGTCTCCTTCTCGTCAACCCCCGTGCTCGCATTTCACGCTCGTTACCAGGTCTAGCTCGCATTTCTTGTGGCTACTGATCTAAGCATGAGAGCTTGTGGATCATTACTAATTTGACTGTAACCTGCATACTCAATACATTACGAATATACCTATTGCGTTGTTCCATGGAAGTTAAAGCTTTACTTCTTCTTCTGCTAGTGCTTCTCCCAGGAATAAAGAAAAGATCCTTCAAATTTGGACTTGTACATGTAATTTAACGATACAAACATCTCCCCTGTGGGCTACAACTTGGAGCTTTTTTCGGACCTCAAGCAGGCATTACACATATTTCAAACAATGTTTACTAAAGTAATGACTACTGTTTTTAGACATTACAAAACATGCACTTCAAGCTTTTTTTCGTATCTGATATGTTAATTATATAGTGGTTTTATCCATTGAATCTCTGTTGTCCTTCATCAAGCACTCTTTGATTTTCTCAGCATACTCTACTAAATTATCTGAGTAAGTGTTTTTGTTTTTGATCACAAGAACATTATTTTATAAGTTACTAGTTAACTGCATGTATACATTTACAATGTACGTACCTCTCCACGTAGCACCTGAATTAGTTCCTGTTGACCAAAACACATAATTTGATTTACTGGCCAGCACTGTCAAGCAATTAGCATAACAAATTAGAAACTTGAAAGCTAATACAATGAGGAACAACCAAAAGCAGTATTTAGACTGCACTGCCCAAAACACCAAATTACATGATTGTAATCAGGGCTTACTATTTCAATAAGAACAGAAATACAATGTAGATTGGTTTGCTACAGGAGTAGACAAGAGAGTCAATTATCTGTTGAAAAATTTAAGCAAAGCCATCAAAGCAAAATCTCAGCCATCCACAGGGGCTTCTACAGCCATCGCTGTTGACAGTCAATGGCAGAAATGGGAAGCCCTGACAGTGTACTGTTACTCTTCCAGTGGCTTAGTTTTCTAAATTACAGCACTTTTCATTCTTTTCATTCATTCAAACCCTAAATGAGCAAGCTTTGCCAACCACTGCCATCACAGTAGAATCCTCCCGAATGGCATTGAGGGGCTATTAGCTTGAGCCCTCAACTTGACAGTACAGTGGTACAATGTATGTAACTGACTGCCCTAGCCAAACTTTACCTGAAGGGGGAGGGTTAACCAAATGGTCCAGTGGCAAAATGGTTAAGGTGCACATTAGCACTGATTCTAAACAATGTTTAACTACATGTGTACCTTTACTCTTCTTGAGTCTTGCAAGATCTGCACTTTCAGTTTTTCTTTTCTGAGGCTTCTCTTGCTCTATAAAAAGACATGTTGCCAGCTTTTAATACTTGACTTTTATGTTTTACCATAAACAGTTACAGCTAGATACACTTTAAGGTGCACCTTTTTACCCAAAATCTTTCTGCAAAATTGGGATGTAGCTTATCTAGAAGAGCAATGATTTACAAAAGGGTCCAGGCAATTGAAGCATGTTGCTATTATATTACACAAATCCAAATGAAACTGAACATTGGCCATTGCTTTAGCAAGTCTGGTCTGGGGCTCCTAAACCAGCCACTCAATCTTTTTGTTGACAGATCTTTAAGTTCAAACCTGGAAAGTAACCTGAATGAAAACATGTACTGTTAAACAAATACTATTATGGAAGTAATATATACAACACTGTCCGCCGTGTTGTATCACACATCCAAACACTGAGAATTGAACTTGAAAAACGACGCGAAGCGGAGATTTTAAAACTCAGTTCTCGGTGTTTGGATATGTGATACAACACGGTTGACAGTGTTGTATAATTGGCTTCTCCAACGAATTTACCATTGAAGAGAAAACGGAGAAGAGTTTGGATAATTTATGCAAGTGTTTCATCACCTATCTAAACTCCTTTACGCTTGTGATTTTCTTTGTAATATTCTCATTAATTATTCATGAGTTTGAGAAAGATACATGTATATCAGATGTCTTGTGAAGCCCTGATTCGGAGCTGAATATATGGTCTTCTCTCCAGTTTGCAAGTTTCATGAAAGCTACCATTTGTTACAGGCATGTTCAATGAAACAAGCAAGATGGTGTACATGTACTTTTCTCAACTTTTGATTTTCTCTCTTTCTTTATTAAAAAAAAATGTGAACTTGTAAATGGTGGGTGTGTCTTATCAACAAGTGTTTATGGTAAATCAGCTTATTCTGATGCCAGTCAAATGAATAATGTTACATCATAGTAGACAATGCAGATAAAAAAAATTCTAGACATACCATCGTCAGTATAAGTTGATTCTCCAACATCAGTTTGTGTACCTGTCCTTTTCTCTGTTATTCGTTCCTTCTCTTTCTCACACTCAACTTTTGTCCCTGACAAAAATAAATAAAACGTTAAAACAAATGCATTTATTTTTTTCTCACAGAGTTTAATTATGAGCATGCATAAACAATTTAACTTCACGACTTTTTAAAACTGTTATGCATGTAATTCTGCATGTTAACTTATACAACACGAAGGAGTCATAACCTGGAAAATGTTGTAGCAAAACGTTTTTACTTCATAAATTTACCCCTTAAAAGACAATTCCCTTCCCATAATTTTTTTTCTTCTAAATTTACCATAATTAACTCTTACATGTAATTACCCCATCCACACCAACTAAACCTGTTAACTTCGGACTTTGTATAAAAAGTGAATACCAACCACAAACAATAAGTTCTGCATTGTAGTACTTTGCACTTTTCCCCACAAGACATTAACAGACTGCCCATAGGCATAGTGCTGCTCTTTAATTCTGTTCTTATCAACAACTGAATACAGGCCATCATTGGCAAAATGTACCAAAGCAAACCGCTCTTCAGAATCTGTATGACACACAACATAAATATACATATAACAGTTGCTGTCATAGTTGTCATTGTTGGGCTTGTGATGCTACCTGATAAGTCTTTCCCGTCAAATTTACACTCCATTAAATGAGGAATTAATGATACAATTTCTTTGTGCAAATCCTGTATCCTGTTTGCATTGATATAAAAATAAAAGTACTTAATAAATAATTACGTGCATATACCTTCAACCTTTTGTACTTAACTATATTATAGCCAATGGACTTGCCTTTGTTCTTTAAGTGTAATCTGTTGCAATTAATTGTGTCTTAATTTGAATGCACAGAATGAAACATGACACATGCAACTAAAAGACATGCAACAACACATATAAGAGACATGCAGTACTGCTCAACATATTGCAGCTGACAATGGTTTTTTTTAAATAGCTGTATATATATAGAAAGTGAGTTTTATTTTATTTTTATAATAATATTAACCTAATTGGTGTCTCCACCCTTAAGCCCTGATTAGGTTTTGGAGATCAGGTTTTGGATATTCCTTATATATATGTTTTTTTGTTAGAAGATGTTATTTGTTATTTTGGCATAGGTCATCATGGTCAAGTCCTTGAAGTTGACCAATGAGCTTGCAACTGGCTGTGCACATCTGGTTTTGAAAAGGCATGCTCACTATACTTAACTATTCACATACGTTTCAGAACATATATATGTACATGTACCAGTAGCTATATATATATTTTTAATAATTACCATTTTAGAGGACCTTGTTTTTGTTAGCGTTTTCTACAGTTCCAAGAAGTGCCCCTCCATCCTATCTCTTACGTGAGTTTCCACTGTGGTGGACTCTGCTAAGAAATAATGGATTAACGGAAAGCCAGACATGATATCAGTGACAAGTACACAATATGTGAGGATGGTTAGCCTGTGATACGACGATGGGGTGGGGAATTTGAACAACACAAACTCTAAAAATTCAAATGCACGGGGAATGATGATGTTTCGATTTGATCGGTACAGTATACATAAAGGCAGCAAAGAGTATTCTAACTAAGTGTAATCATGCAGCCACATTTCACATAGGATTGTTATATTACTGTGGATCTTATATGTGGATCTGTTATATCAAAGGTACTTCAAGTATATAAATTAAGGCATGAAAGAAAAAGATATAACATACTTTGTGAAAAATATGGTTTGACGGCGAGGGCTTGAACCTTGGTCTCTCACTTTCAAGGTAGACATGATAACCACAACACCATCGGATAATGATTGGTATTTAATAATGACCGCTGACCGGATTTTCTAATTTTCATTCAGCATTCTCTCTGCAAAATACCCCTGCCGTAGTGGTCCCTTCATGTAGGCAACACATGAATTGCTATCAAAATACAATATAATTAATACAATACAGAACAATAGAACAAAATACGCAATACGATTTGGTAGTAATTCATGTCTGCTGACATGATGAGAGAACTCCTGCTGCAGTCATTTATGGTAAATTATGTTGCATAAAATTAGAAACAAATTGGAGAACAAAAGAATTAGTGATGAAATGGTAACTGATCCAGCTCAGTCATTGCCTGTGTGCCCCCACCCAACTTGATTGAGATTTAACAGTTATGGTTCATACATGCAAAAAAAATAGTTTAATACATGTACGTACATGTATATAATTATATACTCATGATCACCTCATCACTTCTGTCTTGCACTTTGGGCAAGATATGTTGTCTCGTGGACACATGCTCTCCTTGTGTCCTTTCCACGAATTGATGTGAATTTGGGTATTGGACTTTTCACAACTTCTATGAAATGGGCACTTCTCAGCATGCTCATTTTCTTCAAAACGGTATGTTGTGGCACAACATTCTGAATTCTTGCACTTTATGATCTGCTATCACAAACTGTCTTGTGAGAAGCCAACTCTTTCAACAGGCCTTGCCATATACAGCCACTACTATTGTTGTGTGTTGCTGTTGGGCACTCCTCAACTGCATTTCTGAGTGCATGGTTTCTTGAGGGAGTTGAGAAGCCATTAAACTGTCAGTCATATGGACAATACCCATGCTTCATGTCTAATGCCTCTGTCATGCAGTAGTGGCAAAAGGAGTGTCCTTTCAAACAAAGGACTGGATCTTTACAGACGTTAAAGCTATAATTATAATAAAAATAAAATAGAATTAAAAATGTAATTTGGATTTGTATGCAATTGAGACCACTTTCATAATTGCGTATTCCATTTCCAGTACAGGCATTTTCTTTCAGTTTCCGTGGATTATTGGACCAAAACCATCACTCCTCCGGCCGGCTAGACTAGCTTACTGTGCGATATTTGGATCGCCACATCCCTTTCGTAAATGTGAGAATTTTCCATCGAAAGCCCCTAAAAGTCCTGTCAGCCCTAGAATAACTGAATATCTTGATATTTCATTCGAAGAAATCTTTGGTTTCAGCAAAATAATGGTTCAGAATGAACCCAAACCTTCGCTACGTTGCTGGCTTTGCCGAGCTTCCACAACCAAGATCTGGTGGGTGTCGGATCTGATTGGTTGATCCTGTCACGTGTTGGGAATCCAACAATGGGCTCCTGTGTAATCTCATTGGTTACTGGCGCCAAACAGCGACACACACACAAAAAATTATAATAATAATAAACGGCTTGCATTTTCTGACTCGTGCCTCGGCCGAAGGCCTGGCCTGAGTAATAAATGTGGGATTAGCCAAATAATATTTCACGAATGTGTAAAAGAACAAGCTATGACGATAAGACGGCAATCAAGTTTCAATTTCCAAACTGAAATACATTTTGTCACTATTTTTAAGAAAACTGTCAACAGTATAAACGAACAATACATGATGTAGCTGGTGTGTTCTTAAAATAACTCGACATTACCCAAATGATGCATTAATAAAATATTGTTCTTGCATAACTTAATCAAAGAGGTCAGACTCAACTATATTTGCATGTGTGGTACCTGTAAATATATGTATGTCAAGAAACCAATATTTATAGTATCAGTAGATCGCATCACTTGTACTCGCTAGCATTTTCTTTCTTCTACTCTACAGTCTTCATGTACCAAACGCTAGTAGTCTTCCGGAGGATTATATTCCAGCTACCGTGGGTGCAAATAATCGAAACCGTGAAAGGATTATCGAGGAATATTTTCGTCTTGGCTTGGATTATACTAAAATCGTGGCCTTTCTATTTACTTGCCATGGAATCGGAATTTCCTTGTGTCAACTGAAGAGAATTATCAAGCATCTAGGTCTAAAGATAAGAAAACACCCTTCATCTATTCATGCGGTCGTCGATGCAATTAACAGAGAACTTATGGGAAGTGGGAATGCTTTAGGATATCGTTTTATTCATCAACGTTTGCACAATGATCATGTACTTGTTTTGTATCGGGAAACAGTTCGGCGTATAATTAAAGCTCTCGACCCTGAAGGTAGCGTGCCGAACAAGGAAAATATATAGACGGCGGAAATATTAAGCAAAAGACCCGAACTTCATATAGCACATTGATCGCTATGATAAACTGAAACCATTGGGTTTCTGCATATATGGAGCAATTGACGGATACAATCACATAATTATGTGGTTGGAAGTGGAGCCATCTAATAACAATCCAAGGGCGATAGTTCATTACTTCATAGACAGCGTACATCAGACTGGTTGATGTCCTAAGAGCAGATAACGGCACATAGAATGGTTATGTTGCTGCCACACAGTGATTTTTAGGAGGGATTATGATAATGATTTTGCCGGGTCCAAGAGCTTTAGGTATGGAAAGTCTACTGCTAATCAACGAATTGAGGCGTGGTGGTCTTTCTTGCAAAAAGCGAACTCCCATTGGTGGATTACGTATTATGTTATCCAGGTAGAATGCCTAAAGTTTTGTTTCACGTGAATTCTTCAAGCTGATTTAGATAACATAGCATTCTTTAGGAGAGCATTTCCCCAGTTCAGGTATGGGAGGAACTTCCTCGTTGTATTCATTCAATGATGAGCCATGGGATCACTTGAAGTGCCTCAGTCTATAAACGACAATAGAGATCTCGTGATTAATCGAACTGGAACACTTATAAAACTCTTGGGTACTGAACTGGGACACTTATAACACTGATGACATACATGTAATGGAGTTATACAAGTGTTCCAGTTAAATAACCAAGAGTTCTAGTTCAGTAGGCACTCATCAGCCCTGTACACCCTGAAATATTCAAACCAACTCCCTTCAATTGTAAAATGTAAAATCCCTCGTGGCGTAAGGGATAGTGACGGTTAGAGTATGTGTAAGCAGTCATGGCGGTCGGTCATGTTTTTTTAGGCTAAACTGAAATTGACTTGGTCATGGCTACAAACCTAACATTGGATTCGTTTACGAAACTATGGAGAGAAGAACTACTCCCTGATATTCAGAAGAAGATTAAAGCAGAAATAGCGCCGGTTTTAGAAGATATCAAGGCAATGAAAGACAAATGTGAAGGAATCGAGAAATCGCAAAAGTTCCTTTCAGCGAAATATGATAGTGTCTTGGAGATACTTCAAACTACGAAAAAACAGATCACAGAAGTGGAAAAAAGCGCCAAACAGCAAGAAAAGAAGATCATTGATATGGGAAACGTAGCGAAGGAGCACGATGCTCTTATAGACGACATGCAGCAGTATATGAGGAGGGATTACATCGAAATTACTGGCATACCGATACCTCCAGAAGACAACCCGAAGAGATTGGCCGTGGAGCTCGGTGAATTAATGGGAATTGAATTAACAGAGCACCACATATCCATAGCTCATAGATTGCCGCCTACAAAGAACATCAAAAACCGAATAATAGTCAAATTCGTCCACAGAGACATGAAGGACGAATTTTATAAGCGAAAGAGCAAATTGGCCAGTAAAACAACAAAAGACCTCCCACTAATTGCCGAGGAATTTGGAAAGAGTATTCTGACTACAGAGAAAATGCATGTCAACGAATCGCTTACTGCATATCGCAAGAGATTATTCGGTCGGATTAATGCATTCAGGAGAGATCAGCACTATAAGTATTTGTGGACAATGAATGGAAAGATACTTCTTCGAGAATCTGATACTTCAAGAATCTATGGATTTACTAGAGTTGAGGAATTTAATGAGTTTGAAGAATCATTGGGCTAGAAGAGATAGAACTTTGCAATGCAAATGTTGAATTGTTATGTTACCTTAGTAATGATTAACACACAACCTGTACATCAATGACAAGTAAGTGTAATTTAGATTATTTACCGTTTTATAGTTTAACCGATAAAGAACTCAGTGCCGTACTCGGTACCTGGTCTCGCGAATTAGATTTCGATACCGATCTTAATGAAATAATGTCGAACCCAGATAAATTTGATGAAAGCGATTCTGACATTATGCTACATACTCCAGTATCTAATTACTATACAGTCTCTAAAATAAACAGTGCTTTAGAAAGAGCTGGCACGAACGCTCTATCATTCTTTCACAGTAATATAAGAAGCCTATCAAAAAATTTAGTGCTACTAAATGATATGTTATATACTCTTTCGGAGAAACCTGATATCGTGGCTGTTACTGAAACCAGATTGAACAACAAATCAGTTTCTAATATTGACATATTGGGTTATAATTTTTTTCATACGGACTCACCAACAGCGGCTGGTGGAGCTGGAATATATGTAGCTAATGACTTAACAACTATATTTAGGCCCGATATAAAAATTGATATTGACCTTGTTGAATCTTGCTGGGTCGAAATAGACCCCGGTCATGGTAAAAAGAATTTAATAATCGGTTGTATTTATAGGCACCCTCAAGCAAATATAGAGCGGTTTACTGATCAATTAGAAGAGTTGCTTAAACATCTAAATCAATGTAAATACCAAGTATATATTTTAGGTGACATAAACATTGACTTCTTTAAATTTACCACTCATTTACCAACAGAAAAGTATTTAGATATGCTTTATGCAAATAATTTTTTACCCATCATAACAAAACCAACAAGATTAACAGATCACTCTAAAACATTGATTGATCATATATACACAAATACTTCAATCGAGCATATCTTATCTGGAATTGCACTCTTCGATATATCAGATCATCTTCCATTTTTTTGTATAATCAATATTTCAATAAAACGAGGTAAAGAAAAACGGTTCCATAGAGACTATAGCAAATTCGATAAAGAAGCTTATCTTAGTGATATCAATGTGATAAATTGGAACGATATTATTATTAACAGCAAAGACCTTAATGAAACAACAGTTAATACAATAAATATGATAAAAGTGATTGTAAATAAACATGCTCCATACAAAGTAACACCGCAAAGTAAAATAAAACAATTAACAAAGCCATGGATAACAAATGGAAGTCAATAAAAATTAAACAGAAAATGTATCACACCCACTTTCATTCTAATGATATGGAAAAAGTAAATAAATATAAGAAGTACGCTAACAAACTTAATCAAATAAGAACACAGAGTAAAAGACAGTATTATAGTATCAACTTCGAAAGGTGTAAAGACAATTTAAAAGCTACTTGGAAATTGATTGGAACACTAATTAAACGAAAAACAAAAGGCCAGTTATACCCAACAAGACTTGTAAGAAATAACAAGACATACACTGACACATTAGATATAGCGAACCAATTCAATCATCATTTTGTTAATGTTGGCCCAAGTTTGGCTAGTTTAATTGAGGATTCCAATGAAAATCCAACGAACTATATTCACAATTCTCCAGTGTCTAGCTTTGTGATGTCTCCAGTTTACTCATCAAAGATTTGTGAACTATTTTCAAACTTAAAGGAAAATAAGGCTTCAATAGATGTTCCCAATAAATTAATAAAAATAGCAAGTGAAGCTCTTTCACTGCCCTTTACTTATATCTACAATGAATCAATCAAAACAGGTGTTGTACCAGATATTCTTAAAATATCTAGAGTCACTCCAATTTATAAAAGTGGTATAGCTACTGATGCCTATAACTACAGACCTATAGCAACATTGTCACCTTTTAGCAAAATCTTAGAACGACTTGTGTATGATCAACTTATATCATTTTTGGATAAAAACAATATCCTATTTGATCATCAATTTGGATTTAGAAAAGGGCATTCCACTGAACAGGCAATCCTTGATATAACAGATAATTTAAAAACGGCTATAGATAATAAACAATTAACATGTGGATTATTTCTCGACTTTTCCAAAGCTTTCGATACAGTTAATCACCAGATCCTAGTATCCAAATTAAGTAAATATGGAATTAGAGGAAATCCATTGTCATGGTTTACTAATTACTTAAATAATCGAAAACAATACGTAAAATTAGGACATACTGAATCTAGTATGCTTGAAATGACGTGCGGAGTACCACAAGGCTCAACATTGGGGCCGTTACTTTTTCTGCTTTATATAAATGATATGCCTAATTGCTCTAAGAAACTTTCCTTTCGAATATTTGCAGATGATACAAATGTTTTCTATTCGTGTAATAATATAACAGATCTAGAAACGATAATGAATGAAGAATTTAAACTAATCCTCCATTACTGTGCTATTAACAAACTATCAGTTAATCTTCAAAAAACACATTACATGATAATAAGCTCACCAAATAAAAAAACCTCTAAAATTAATATCGCTAATATTGAACGAAAAAGCTATATAAAATACTTAGGAATATACTTAGATGAACATATTAACTGGGAGCAACAAATAAAACACATAAATAGTAAAATGGCAAAAAATATTGGAATAATCAATAAACTCCGGTATTATCTTGATTTAAACATGTTGAAGCAACTATATTATACACTAGTATATCCATATTTAAATTATGGTCTCATGAGCTGGGGTAACACCTATACATCCAAACTGATAAAACTCCGGACTAAACAAAATAAGTGCATTAGAAACATATTTTTTGCACACAGCAGAGAAAGTGCTACACCATACTTTAATATTCTTGGAATTTTAAAACTTGACAATATCTTCAAACTAAGAATTGCAACATTTAGTTACAAAATTATAAATAAGAAAACGAATATACCATCGGTCTTTTCTGAAGTCCTCACACCAGCTGCAAAACACCATACATACAATACCAGATTTGCTGCTAATTTAAATTTTGTTAGACCAAAAGCGAGAACTAATTATGGAATTTATACATTCAAATTTATATCATCAAAAATTTGGGAAACAATTGAATTGAATATTAAACGTTCTAGCTCTATTAATGTATTCAAAAAACGTTATAAAACTATCCTTTTAGAAAATCAAATTTAACAAGCAACTGACCAACTATTTCAGCTTAGTCTAATATTATGTACTCCTAAACAAACGTAGGCAGTGATCAACTCGAAAGCTTTTGCTCCTTTGATCACCGCGCACGAACATATAATCAACACATTCTTCCTTTTTTCCTCTTCTCTTTTTAATGTAATGTTAGTAATTGTGTATCTGTGTAAATAGTGTGAAATAAACTTGAGACTTGAGACTTGAGACTTGAGACTTGAGACTTGTATGTATTTGAATAAAACAGGCCTCGAATTTAACATTTTCAGTCACTTGCTACACTCCAAGCACATTTTCATTTTCAATTTCTCCTGGCACAAGTAACAATTAAGTTACAGCGTGTCTCGCTCAAAAATTCCTACTGTCAGTACTGTTTGTGCCAGAAACCAGATGGAGTATATTAAAGTGCAATGATTGCATGTGACAATTATCCAGGATGCAAAATAGAGTGGTTCAGGTCACTGTCAGTGTGTTGGACTTACAAGAGAGAGCAGCCTCAGGAAACGTGGGTCTGTCACACCTGCAAGCAAACTAGTCTTCCAAATGTCCATCCATGCTAGCTTGCGAACAGCTTGGACTTTTCACATGCTACATGTACATTCGGGACTAAATGTAATTTAGGCATGATTAAATATCCAGCGACTATTAGGGCTCTGTGGCGTGTTCGCGAATCCCTGTAGTGGGTTGTTTGTCATGTCGCTGTGATTGCTTGCAGTTTTCCCTCCCTCCCTTGTCAACTTTTGTGTGACTCAGTGTGCTAGCTGGGCTGTTTGGTTGCCAGAGATATCTCAAGCATTATTTTCCAGCCTTGGGCACTGAACCTCAAACTTAGATTCTTAACATTTGGCCATTGTACGATTTTGAATTAGCTGGTTATTTAACCACACCAGTATTTTGTTTTACATTTCATTAAACATGATAACTCTCCACAATCAAGACTCAGATAGAATATTCACATTAGTTTTAGTGCTATAAAAATACATTTTTACATAAGAAAATTGTGCTAAAGGTGGGGATTTGGACCCATATGACTGCATAAAGTTCCCAGGGGTGGGGTTTTTCTTACATTGGAACATTTTTCAAATCAAATCCCCACCTAGTCCGGGGGGAAAGTCAAGGGAAGATACAGATATGCTTTACTATATCCTTGTACATCACATGGTACATTATTAGAGTGTAGCTAATAAGTATTACTTCACAAACAGTTGTGTAACAAAATTAATAAAATTAGTTATGTATACAATGTAGATATAGAATTGATCTGAAGACACTTTACCGCACACATTTAAATATTAATTAGGGATCTTCGAGGAGAAGGAACTAATAATTATATAATAACGATATTAAGTGTCTGTAAATGAAATATTATTAATGACAAGGAACTATTATTAATAATTATTAATAACAATAGTGTGTGTGTCAAGGAACTTATTAATTGCAAAAGTGTGTGCCTGTTTAAGAACAACAACTCGGCTATAGCCAAACAGATGATACGTTTGCCAATAAACAGCAGCTGGGTCGTATATGCTAACATAGTATTATTACCCATTGTTCTAAATCTTTAGCATAAAACACTCCACGTATGAACGAAAGTGCCCGATAAAGAGTACTGAGTTGCATGTCTCCATTTAGGGAAATGCAGACAGCATCGTAGAGGCAATTTCCATCACCTGGATAGCATATTGGCTCATCGACAACTTATTTTTCTGTCCGTATGTTTGCTGATGATACATCGGTTACTGTTGCTGGACCTGATTTAGATTTAATAATAGCAACGTAAGTGATTTGTATAACTGGTTATGTGCCAACAAACAAATTATTTAATATTTCAACCTCGACAAAAACAATCATATAATCTATATCTTCCTTTAAAAATAACTAATAAACCTATAATAAACTGTCACAGTATCAAATATTTAGGTTTTTGCATTGACACCCACCTTACTTGCTCATAACATATCGAATATTTAAATGATAAACTTAGTAAAATATAAATGTTCTCATTAAGTGTAAAACATATTTACCCTTCAACAGCCTTCTAAATTTATATTATTCTTTAATTTACCCATTTATAAGCTATGGTTGTATAATTTGGGGAAACAACTATGACAGTCCGTTATCTATCCTAGCTAAACTTCAAAATAAGGTTATTCGTGTTATATGTCATGTTCCTATAAGAGACCATATCACTCCATATTATATTAAACTTAATGTACTTAAACTTTCTGATAAAGAGTACTGGGCTGCATGTCTCCATTTAGGGAAATGCAGACAGCATCGTAGAGGCAATTTCCATCACCTGGACATCATATTGACTCGTAGCCCTTCTTCTACAGCTCCACCTCTTGAAGACAGCTTCTGTTATCTGTATTAGTGAAACAACCTCCAAAATTCTTAAAACTATTGGGCATTCATTATGTATCCTTATGATGGATTTTTAAAGTGCAAGTAGCGCCATAAAACAACATGAACTCTTTTTGCCCGAAATTGTATTTCTGATATACTTCAGTTGTCTAACTTGAAAATATTTGTAGCAATGAAGATATTTTGAAAGAATGGCTAAAACAAAATACTGAATAACATACGGATCCTAAAAAACTGCGTTGACATAAGGCGATAACATTACAGTCACACAGAAGATTGTCCCGCGCAGAGGAACTTGAGGAACAAAATGGCAGAGGGGCGAGTGGCGTAGAGGAACTTGAAAACTTCACATTTGATCAAACAGTAAACACCATTTCATCTGCAATGTTTTAACATCTGAAACCTTTGAAAACTATTCTACGCTAGGTTTCATTTCCATCTGTCGTGTTCTTTACGATCACAATGTCTAACTGCTTCCTGCTCCGCTTCTGATCTCTGTGGCATCTTAAATTCAAACGTTACTGAATCGATGAGTACCGCTTCACCCTTCACACTGGTCGTAACTATCAAATGGAAGATAGGCTTCACCTTTTGAAAACCTTCAGACATTATACAATTTAGGTGCGTGCATCTACGTCCGATGCACGCGGGTTCTGCAGGCGTTGCTTTGCCCGCTGTACGAGGTCCATGAGGCCTACAGAGACATTCTCTCCTCTAAAAAAGGGAACATAAATGATGATTGCTACTAAGGAAAATGTGTTTAACTCTTTCGGGTCCGATCGTGTGTGAGCTCAATTGGTGTGATACCCATAGTGCGCATACTCCACTTACTATGAAACTCGCCGTGGGCTCACAATGATGTTGTCAGTCACTAAAAATATGAGCGTTAGCAATGGAAATCAACATCGTTTTTCTCGAAAACTTTAAGAAATTCAAATATTTTTTTACCAGGATGAAAGAGTATTATATTAGGAATAACATGTGATAAAACAAGATGGACATTTGTTTTCCCCCGTGACCCTCCGGTAGTGCCTTAAACTAAAGACCTATGTCCTTCTTTCTTTGAGAGCCACACGTATATTATCTGTAGGTATCAAGTGCTAACCTCGATAAAAAAGGCATTAATAATATTATCATTATTAGTTAAAAGTGGAAACCGCTAACGATAGTCAAACATGATACTGAACATTAACTAAAGCCTATATTGTTTTATTGCAGTTTCACATGCATAATACAGCGCCATCAGCGCCCCCCCCCCCAAACTTGATTGTTAATACACCAACACAAGTTAAAATACATTCTGAACGAAACAATAATAGCGATGTTTTCAAGAGCAAAATCAACCCCCATCTCTGCTCCAGCATATTGTTCTCATAATTGTATGTGTAACGGGGTCGTCTTCTGTGACGAATTTGCCCCCATGGTGAGTTATTTTGGGATTGCTTGCAAATAGCTATTGGCCAGCGGACAGTGTTCATTTGGCGCATGCGCAACGGGGTCGTCATATGTGACGAGTTTGCCCCCGTGATTAGGTCTAGCTTGCTTGCTTTGCATTTTCATTTGCTTGCCGGATTACCCCACCCACCTATGGAAGGTCTAAGACCTAGGTAAGTATATTTTTCCCTTAGTTGCGCATTGCTTGCCTGTTGCTAGTACTTGCATTGCAAAGGCACCTACATTGTACCCTCCATCCTTTCCTATATTGACAAGTTAAACATTATTCGTTTGAAATTTCCATTGTTTAAATGAAACTTGCAAAATTCAAATTGGTCTTCTTCTCAACCATTCTTAGGATCTCGCATTCAGCTGTGAAGAAGACTAAAATTTAAGTATGCTTTACGATAAAATGTACAAGCTTTTTGCACATAAATTCCATCGAAATTTGATTGGGGCTCTATTTTAATTTTGCAAGTTTCGTTTTAATAATGAAGTTTGGAACGAACAATGAAATCAAATTTCAAATAAATGTACTTCATTTCTTGCTCTACGGAGGAACGCTTGACCTGTTTTGACAGTAATATATGAATTGTATATATCTAGATACTGTCAGTACCGGACCATAAACAGGAGGTATGTGAGCAAAGTAATGGTCGTTTCACGAAAATCAATGCTCAACTTAGCTATATGGCTTCTGTAAACTTCATGAACCATACCAAGTTGTTCTTGTGGTTCTGTAACAAGCAGAAGAGGGCTTTCCAGGATTAGCATACCCTGTCCTTTTATTGATTGGCAGAAACACAAATGAAGCAGACATAGTATATATTAGTATGTAATGTGTTTCAAGTGTCATTCTAGACTATTGCCCAGTACCAAAACAAGTCTGGTATGGCGCGTCTCTCGATTGGAATGTGACTGGCAAATTAAAGCTTACCTTACGATGTGATTCTAATGACATTCTTTCCAGCGAAACGATAAATACGTCTGGTTCTCGTATCCACTTCTTTTGAGGGTCGTCTAACAGAGAAACATAATAAATTGTCCATCACTTTAAAAGTCGCACCTCAGTAAGTTAAACTGGAATTCATTTGCCTCAAGCCATTCGCCACAATGTGTGTGTCAGTTGCCGACTAATAATGACATTTATGGCAAACTGATTGTAGCCGTTTTATGCTTAACATGACAATTGTGTTCATTGGTAAAGGCTTACCGGTACAATTGGTATGGTCACTTGAACATTTCTCCATCAGCCGCTTATTGATCACATCACTAATATCGCTCAGAAAAGGGGCTATTAAACACGTTCAAGGAAAACATAATGACGTCTACAAAATTTGCGTTTTCTAGTGTACACGGTGTCATTGAGCCAACAGCAAACAATCATTGAATATTACATCGTTAAATGCCATAAAGTTAGTGCAACATTAGCTTGGCTATCTGCTATCATTTTATTATTATTAGCCATTGAAGACATTAAAGGATACATTCCAATGAACCTTCAGCAGTCCCTTCAAAGAGGTTGTTGACTTTATCAGCACCTGTTGATGATATTCCTCAAGCGTTATCTACTTACTCGTTTGGTTTACCAGTTCTAGACGGAGCATTCGCGCAATTCATTCCAAACATTTTGAGTACCTCCCCGAAAAGCGTATATAACTTCTTTTATTTAGTAACGTTACGTACCGACATTTCCCCTGATATTTCCAAGTGAGAATTTAGATGAACAACTAACAATACAAAATAACTTTGTCGTACCTCATTAGACGAGTTCTCGAGTTTAAGTAACATCTTCTCGGATATTTCAATGAAATAAAGTATGTCGGAAGAGTTGTTCAATGGTGTCTGCTCCCTCATGTCTATCGAGTTCAGAAAATTTATTTTGCCTGCCTTGTAAGACTAACGTCATCCCCACGCACAGCCAGAAGCTGGGGGAAAATCATCCAAATTAATAATTAAATTCTTAATGAAGCGGTTAAAAAAGTAAGGATATTTACGGAAACCCGATATTATGCACCAGGAAAACCTCTTCAGAAGATATTTCAGATCGTGGATTTGGTCACAATATCGCTGACATTAAATGCCAGGGTGAAAAGGTGAACAGCTTTAAAACAGATATATTAATTATCATTCCAGATGTTTATGGCATTCACTTATCTGTGTATTTCTTTTGATCACTGATAAATATAAAATTAAAATGACTCGCATAAAAAATCTAGAATTATGAGTTATTAATCAAATTTTCAGCCAGTCCCCAATCAGGATGCCGCAAAGATGGGGGACCACTCCTACGTGGAATTACCAGCCCCTTGTTCAACCAAAATGAGAGTAAAATACAAATGGAATATATAAATAGAAGTATTTTCCTCTTTCTAATGTACAAACGAAAGAACTACCTTCAAAGTGTGTCAATTGCTATATATGTCAGCCGTGTACTTGCAGTGAACTTCATTCCAAGTGTACTGACCCTAGTTGAACATTTCCTATTGAGAATCACTGGGAAATCAAACATTTTAGAAAATTCCCAAATTATTCACAAGATTATGTGGAAGCAAGATTATGTGGAATTTTGTCCTTTTAAAATGTTTGATTTTCCAGTGATTCTCAATTAAATATGAAATTTTCAACTGAAATCGTAAACTACACTTGATTCGAGTAGTGCTGAATTATCTGTCACATTTTTTAGAGTTGACAGTTTGATGTTACGTGATCATAAAAGCTAACGTTTTTTTTAGAATGACAATGTCTCCATCAAGAGGAGGGTAAGGGACGGTATCCAAGAGCTTTTTACTTAGGTTTCTTCTTTGCCGTTTTGTTTTGTTTTCCTCTTCTAATTGGAGCAGGTCCGTCTTTTCTTTTGCGAGTCGTTGCTGAATGCGACACTTTCTTTGTGGCTCCCCGCTTCCTTTTCATGCCAGCTTCAATCTGCCATAGAAATAACAATAGGTATATTATCATAATCATTTATCGTCTTAGGTTGAATTCAGCAAAAGACACTAGGGCGGTAGCCTGCAATGCAGACGTTTCTAGTTGTTGTTTTTTGGATCGCTTCGCTCGCAAAATAGAACTAGCTCGCTTCGCTCGAGAAACACAGGGAAGAGGACGAGTAATGGGGCGAGTACAAGAATTCATGCGAAAGAAGGAATGTTGTTTCGCTTTCTTCCTCCCCCCTTCTCTCGTATGTTTGTATTTGTTACTCATGTTTAGCGCAGTGAGCCATAAAAACAACAACTAGAAACGCCAAGAGGCAGCTGTCTACTCAGGCTATTATATCTGTACTTTCAATTTTCAATGTCTTAGTACGCTCCTGATAATTTTCATGTTAGTAAAACTTATTAAAGAACCAAGATATATATTTAGCAAACTAAGTAATTAGGATTTATACTTATATATTTTCATATATTGCTTTAGAGTGATCTTTGTAATTTCCAATCCTTTTTGTTAGGGCCACAGGGGAGAATACGGTATTTGCTGTAATTGTGCACCCTCTTTAAGTGTTATCTATCTATCTATTTATCATGATCAGCTTTCCTTTTGCTGGGGATATGATACCGGCAAACAACAAATTTTCCAAGGTATCATGTATTTTACTCCCTTGAGTTCTAAAAATAAAAGGTAATTAATCACGAATGCCGTAGAAAGAAAGAATATTAAACTAACTGGAGGGAACTTGTTCTGTTTACTGAAAAGTGTTTCCAGTTCTTCGTTTTGCCGCTCTTCCTCTGAACCAGGAACTTGAACGACTTCAACTAAAGTTGGCTGTTGCTGTTCGAAGGGCTTTAACTTCATTTCTTGCCACTCTTTTTCTGACAGCTCCTTTAGGTTAAGTTCCGTCATTTTCTCCCAATTGTCTTGAGTCCTTTTTTCTTTCGTGGGATTGCATCGAGGATGGTAAGGGGTTCACCATACAGTGTCTTGTGCCCAGTTTTTGTACACCATTTTTACTTTACTATCGTCCCCAAGAAAGAACCAGAAACATGAAGATAGATGTGGTTTTTCATTTGGGCTATGTGGGCTTGAAGCCATCCAGTAATGTCAAACACCATAGTTATTTTGGGCGTTTTCGGGTTTCGTTGTGAAAGAATCCCAAACAATTTCTTGTAACTGGGGTACTGTCATGGCACATTTCCGGGACAGCTGTACGGCAATTCTACTGAAAAACTAAAACAAATTGTCAACGATAACGTTAAGAACAAAGAAAAATGAATTAAAAGGATTTTAGTAAAATAACATGTTTTAACATACCTGGTCTACATCTTCGTGTGTATGCCCGACCAGCTAGCCGAATTTGGTTGTAGCTCAGTTCTGGATAAAGGTCTTTCAGTTGTCGAAGCCTGGTATAGTTTTCGAAACCTAGCGTGTCTTCTATAAAGAATATCCAGGAAATTAAGCTGCATGGCCATCTTCAAACGGTATATCACGTCAGTTTCCCGACGACCATCAACAATGTCATCAATAACGTAGACTTCTACCATGTCCTTTCGGCCACACAAGTTTATAGCTATGTCTTTTATAGACATTCCGTCTTTGAACATAGCATAGGCGAACCTGCGCTTCGAGGACTGCCGCGTTTAGCCATAAATAGTTCGCAGCTTGTTCGCCTGTGAAAGAAATGCAGATTTACCATTACCCGTATGTCTGGAGGAAACCACAGAAAATCACTGTTCACACAGTAACAGTTGACCAACTTGCTTACCGTTACAGTTTAACGGTTGTTTTGAGGTACGTGTAAAGCCATGTTCAGCAGCAAGGAAAAAGGATGATTCTCGTATTTATAAAAATTGATAGTCGCACTCTTCGTGTACTTCGGAAGACGTGATATTTGAGAATACCGCTTTCTATTGTTTCTTATTCCTTAGTAAGTGTGAAAATCTGATAGTGACTAACTACAGACATCACAATGCATCAGTTTAGAGCTAAATACGGCTGTTAGTAATGTTTCGATCATAGAAATGATTTTTTTTCTTACGGTAACTTTGACTAATGTCAAATAATGGGTTGTTATCGAAAAATGATGATGTTAAACATTGCCAGGCGTAGTTTAAACTCAAATTGAAATTCAAAATTCGCGCGCATTGCAACATAAGCAAATCGAAAATTTACCTTAATGCGATTGCCACAGCCCCTATTGATTTGCTGTACTTCTTACACGGGTCATTACTTAACAACACTTTTTTTCTTCTCAGATCCATAGAGCTAATACGCAGAAAAGCTAAGAATAAGCCATTAAATTATTATACGTAATAGCATGACATGAGGGAAATTAGCGATTAAATTTCCCCAAGAGCTGAGGGAGGATCTGTGGACTTTTACAAGGTTCGAGAGGAAATTTAATCGCTAATTTCCCGAAATGTTGTGCTATTAGATTGTAATACTGTGATCTCCATATGTTAGACTTAAAAGAATATTTCTTCAGTGATGGAAGAACAGCAGCCACCTTCAGATCACCAGATACAGTAACACATTCCAATGACAGGTTGATAATCATAGTTATGACCCAACATTCCTTCAATAAACACACTAGGAATCGGATCCAGAACACAAGATTTTAAAGCAGGCTTTCCCAACAGTTCACTAAGTTGTTCCATCGTGACAGGATCAAGTTTTAGTAGCTCAGTTTGACATGAGGCATCATACAAAAGTGGATCAATACCACAGTTATTAGACAATTGGTGTCAATGGCAACGATTTTGTCCCTGAAAACTCAGTAAACTTGTTTGCAAGTTCAGTACAAGAAGAACACGATGGGAGTGGAGTTTCAGATTTCCTGTGTAACAGCTTATCAATGGTCCTAAACAGAGTCTTAGTTTAGGTGGATTGTGCATTCCAACAATGTTCGAGAGTTTGGCCGCATCTTTATCAGCTACATTTTGAATGGCTCATTATAGCTAAAACTAGTAACTGGCCAATTAAACCCTTTCTATCGCAAATTATTCCTTGCGAATGTTAAGACAATAGGGAGCCGAAAGGAGCATCATGGATAAAAGTACCGGAAAGTAAATATGGTTCGATGGAACGTCTAAACCTGGATGCAGCCTGCAGGTAAGACTATTAACGCTTCTACACGTATATGCAGAAAGCATTTATTGTCTTTCTGAAACATAATGGTTCTTTTCCCTTTTTAACTCATGCATGCATGTGCAATGAATGAGTTGTTGGGAGTAGCGAGAATCTGTTAGCATGAACAGAAGGCGAGGTTACACAGCAATTGCTCGCTATGAATTATGGGTCCACGTTTCTGCCTTCTGCTTGAAGTCCGCCATTTTTTGACGAGGGCTCCACGACTTCGCTGGATTTAGACTTCATTTGGTAAGTAAGATTGCTTTCTTCGCCTTTTTTGCATTTTCTCTGAAACATACAGCACATATACAGCAATCAAAGCGACCTAAAACCTCACTAAAACTCTTTTTAGAGGTCAATTTCAATCAGGTTTTGACGGTCACACGAACAAATTGCATAACAAACTGCCAAACAAATACAATTGCCAATACAACTGCCAAATACAATTGCCAATACAACTGCCAAATACAATTGCCAAATACAAACTTTATCAACTCGGCGAAACAATCAAGAGATCATAAGAGCTTCAAAATGGCCCTCAAACTAATAAAAGACTTTACGAGCTACATCCAGGACAAGTGTTACTACATCGTAAGTAAACTACGCTCTCTTTGGTATCAGAATGATGATTCCAAAGTCCATGAAGCTCAAACAACGAAAGATCTGACAATGAGCTGCACACCTGACGATACCCATGCCGGTGAATCAGTTGTGGAAAATAATCAGGTAAATGAACAAATAGCTATTAGATCTCGCTTTGACATATTTATGAATTCAGGCGAACATTGCAGTGGGATTAACAGATCGAGAGACAGAGCAGTCTCGAGAATACCAGCAACACAGTTAAAACGCATTTTGCAAAAGAGCAAAAAAGTGAGAAACTCGTTACATAAACACTTCCTGAAATCAGTTTCAAAGTCATCAAAGCTTCATTAGTATTAAAATAGAAAAAGTCATATGTACTACAGGAATGCTTGCTATATGCAAGCTAAGCCTTCAGCTGATCAATATGTTAACTTTGAACACAAATTTTATAACACTGTGACTTATGACCCTTTAAAAATCCTTTTAAGCAATCCTGTTTTGCTATATACATGAATGAGTTGGCTCATAGAACCTTTGATTAACTAAGTAAGGGAGACGGATAAACTGCAAAATGCAGTAGCACTGCTAAATTATCCATTATTATAGGTCTGGACCGGTTGTTCAAAGGGTAATTGAGGGTAATCGCTACCTCTGGTTACATTTCTAACCCAAGGTTAAACTGAACAGATTACAATTGCAGACTTTAGTGCTAACCCAGAGATAAAGTTACTATTGCTTTGGACAACCGGGCCCAGACCTGTGTATTTAGACTCCCTTCTGCATGTAGGAATGATCCAGGGTCGAAAATGGTTATGTCTTCTTTAATTGCTGGGTTATACAACAATTTGAGAAAATGAATTATTAATGAACGGAGTGCAAGTACTGTATTCTGCTATCTTCCATGATTATTAATTAGAACACCACTCTGGAGAAAAAGTATGGGGAGAACATTGATATACATGTAATTGTTACCTTCTTGGAATCGTTGCTTTAAGATGGAGAAAACTGTATTTGGCGACTCTGCTTGAAGCATTACTTGAAATTGTAGGCAAATACCTAGACAAATAAGTTAATTTGTCTACTAGAAAAAAAAACTGAATACATAACAAAACATTTCGGAAACGTCGAATTCGCCAGAGGGAAAACGTTTTTGCAAAGCAAGGCTCAAAATATAATCCCTACAATTTTTCAGTCCCTGAACCAGTCACACAAATGGTAATAAAAAAACAGACTTGGAATAAAATGTGTTTACCGAATACGAAACGTCACCAAGCTTAAGAGTTGTGGCGAGAAAAGGGAACATATCTTTGACTTGCAATGCACTGTAACAATGCCGGGCAACAGGGATGGATGCTTTGAATAAAGCTTGGTACAGCCTTTTTCTCAACAGCTTCATCAATCCAATAGATACCCCTTTCACTCTTTTTGATAGAGAGGGGAAGTAAGATAACTTATTGACAAAATCATTCACTTCACTGTCCTCTTTTTCTCCTCCTTCTTCATCCTCTCTTCTGCTGCAGCCTGCAGGTTTCTCCAGACATGGTGCCTGTGTTTTCTGAAGCATTTCATCCATCAGTGCCTCCCAATCACTTGGAATACACTTTTGACTGAACTTAAAAAAATAGCAATGTTAAACAAAAGTGGTAACTCCAACTGAATTGAATGCAGACTACCAGCATCTTCCTTAATGGTTCCATTCTTAAACTTCTCCAGAAGGGACCTTACTTCTTCAGTTGGAGGGAGGATTGCACAGACGGGGGATTCTTTCGAAAAGGAATGCAGGAGGGGGCAACTGGTGCCAAGGTACCATATTCCCTCTTAGACCATCTCAAGACTTTTGAAATCCAGGTGAATTCTTCGAACGGTTTCCCGCTATTATTGGGTTGCAATCATTCCTAAGGGAATACAATCACAAAAGCGTATCAGACGTGCTGTTTGTATAACAAAAGAAGCTAATGAGGAATGTTTTGTTCCACCCACTAATTTGCCGCAAAAATAATCTAAAAATAGTCCAACTATATAGGAGATATGGACGCTCTTGGTTATGGGTTCTTTGAAGAGCTAGGGTGTTTTTTTCCAGCATCCCAAGGGTCTTCAATCCATCCTTGAAGAATATGCCTGCCTATACAACCAAACAGCTTTGTGCATCGTTACTAGCAATTAACGAGTTTATTTAGTGCACAGTCTTTATGTTGACCAACTACAACAAAAAGAAAGGCGAAAGTGAACGATCTGCACCGTAAAACAGTGGTCAGCCAACCACTTACTGACCACCTACTGACCATTTACCAACCACTTCAGGATTGCTGTGATTTGAGTTTCTTAAAGGTTTTCCATGTCCAAGTTCTGGGAGGCCTCTGAAGTTCGCCAATGCTCTGAAGTTTGCCAATAAAGTTGATGTTTTCCTCGAAAGTACTGAACGATTCAGCACCCTTTGAAGTTCAGGAAAATGTGCCGCCTGACTTCAGGATTGCTTTCATTTTAGTTTCTTTCAATGACTTGACCATGTTACGTTTCACAACAGTCGTGTTGTTTTTATTTTCTGCTTTTGTCAACCTGAGGACGGTAACCAGTGATGCCATGTGGTCAAAACAAAATGGCATAGGGTTAATGCAATCGATAATATACGAAGGTGTTATTGTTACCAGAATGTTGGAAAACTACACTAAGATGTTATGAAACTATTGTAAGAAGTTCTTAAGTATTTTGGTCCAATGAAGAAAAGGCAAAAACGTAGTCACCAGGTTAACAACCACTTACCAACAGGGTTTGACCGACTGCTTACGAACACGGTTTTACCGACTGCTTACCAACCACTTACCAACCACTTTTTTATGGTGCAGATTGTTCACTTCAGCCAAACGAAATGTATAAATATGGCTGAATGCCTCATGAGCATGCAATGAGTTAGGTAGGGGTCGCACTAAGTGAGGTCTTGTTTATATAACCCGAAAATAGCGAGGTTTTTTTGTGGCAGTCCAATTTTTCTTGAAGGTCGCATTTAGACTTCCAAAATACCTTCTTATGACAGGTTGTCAATCTCATGAGTTCTCGAGTGGCGACCTTCCCATAAGGTCACGCTAAAGTAATTCATGCATGATCTCATGAGTGACGAGTTTGGGAAAATGAATCTCAACCATATAATTTTTGTCGCGTTGGGTTTTCTCCTGAATTATCAATTCCAAGCTCAACAACAGGCTGCTGCGCTATTGATAATAGTCATGCAATATCAGCAAGCCTGTTTTAGGATGGCTATGGCCTGAAGTAGACGCAGAGTACGAAACTTGCGCCGTTTGCGTAATCGGCCATGGTCATGGACCCTTCCACGGCCTGTAGAATCATGGTTTGAGATCCAATACCATGACCGTAATATTCCGGGCGATTTCTTTAGACGACAACTTCGCATGAACAGGGATACTTTTCAGGCCCTTGTACGAATTCTGGGATACCGCATCACTAGAGAAGACACACGATTCAGGCAATGTATTCCTCCAGAAAAGGTACTGGCTATTGCACTTTTCAGGCTAGCACATGGGAACTCGTATGTGAGTATTGGGCCCGCTATGAATGTTAGAAAATCTACGGTTATCGAAGCTGTCCAAGATGTCGTGGGAGCTCTATTTGAACTCAAAAATGAATATATTCACTTCCCAGAAACGTTGGCAGAAACTGTAGATTCTATAGCAACGTTTGAGAACCTTTCGCAACTTCCAAACATTGTTGGAGCTATCGATGGTACGCACATACGCATAAATGCACAGAAAGAGAGTGCTGTTGATTACTTCAGCCGATATCAACAGCATGACTTTAGTATCCAGGCTGTGGCTGACGGGGATCTAAATTTTTTAGATTTCTCTGCTGGCTTTCCAGGCAGCATGCATGACTCAAGAATGCTGCGAAACACTACCATATTCAACAGAGCAGAGCGAGGAGATATCCTTACTGTCCCTGTAGTCAATGTTGATAACCATGACATTGGCCCGTATTTGGTAGGCGATAGTGCATACCCAATATCACCATGGCTCCAAAAACCTTCCCCCGAGGCAACAAGAGACATACAAGAGATAAAATTCAACAAGGAGCTTTCTAGCGCTAGGGTGAAAATTGAGTGTGCGTTTGGTTGCCTCAAATCACGCCGGAGTATTTTGTCAAAGCGCCTCGATAGCGACCTTGCATTTTCGGTCAAAATAGCCATTGCATGCGCAGTCCTACACAATTTCTGCATTAAAATGAGAGACAACTGGGACGACAACGGTGGAGGGAATCATGATGACGCCGATAATAACAATGACGATTAAGATATTCGTGATATTTTAAAAGAATTTATTTCATAGGTCGATTAGTCATGCATATATTAACATGTTCTCAGCCTCGCTATGAACCCGGCATAGAAAAAAAACTGTCAAAAATATAAACTTGGATGCACATGCACTTAACATGTAGTATACCCGCATCGGCAATGAAGTTCATAAGTGTTCAATGCATATACGTATGCCATCTGGCATTGTACTGAAATAAAGTTATGTGTTAGAGTTTATTCTGTAGTAGTGTCTTACTTTGGAGGGGATGAAGTGTCTGAGTTTTTAGCCATAAACTGAGTCATGGCCCCTAGAAACTGACCCATCATGGTCATCTGCTGTTGCTGCATTTGGGAGAAATTGTCCATAAAATTGCCCATAAAATTGCCCAGCTTTCCCCCTGTTTCTTTGAAGCATTTGAGACTCTCGCTTTACTGGTCGTGTTCGTCCTCATCGTCACACGTGTAAGGCCTTTTGCGCGCCTTTTTCCTCTCTTTTCTCTGGCCCTTCTTTGCCTCTCCGATATTGATGGCTTCTGATCGGCGACTGGTATTGTCGTCATCACGACCATCGGCGCTGGCAGAGCTGCTGCTTGAGGTGTTCAGTGCAGCCGATGAGCTTGCACTCGATCCCGCCTCAGATACGTGAGTCAACGTGACGATATCTCGACACCCAAGCACTGCATCGATTTCATCGTAAAACATACTTTTCTTTCGCGATCCCCCCGACTGCTTGCGGTTCCACTCGTTTGCCGTCTTGTACTTCTCTATCAAGTACTTCATCTTCTTCGTGCACTTCTCAACTGTTTTGGTTGTGTCGCTTAAACGGGTATTGAGCTCGTCGCATATCTTCCTCCACGCTTTTCTTGCCTCTTTGCTCTCTACCCACTCGTGCTTTTCAGCCCACAACTCAACCAAGAGCTTTTGCTGTTGCTGGGTCCACGTGTCGTATTCCCAGCGATTTTGCTTGCTTCCAGAGGCAGCCCGCGAGGATTCAGCCAGCAGCGAAGCTTCATTTTGGCTTGATGCGCTTGAAGCAGGGGAGTCAGGTCGATTTTGCTGTTGCTGTTCGGTTCGATTTTGTTGTTGCATAGGTGTCTGCCGGTAAAAATGCATGTCTGCTCCATGATACGCAGGGTATGGATTCATTTGATGCATGCCGTAGCCGGGAGCTGAACTTTGCGGGTTGAACTGATTATCATAGTAGAACGGAGCTCCGGGAAAAGAACTTTGTCTATCCATGTTTGAAGCTTGCTGCTTTCAGAGCGGTGTAATATTATATGACCCGTGATTTCCCGCCGTACTGAATTGTGCAACAAGACATGGATACCTTTGACTACTCCATTAATCAGACAAGTGGCTTCCCCTCCCCTTTCCCCCTCCCACCTCATGTTTTTCGTCCTCGGCCCATTACTCGTCCCTCTCTTGCCACAGGAAGTCCGGTTTCACATCTGTTTCCCCCGATTTGTTCGATTATAGGATGATCTTGTTTACTACTTTCATTCGCTATTATAACCGTTTTTCATTGAAGTGCGAACAAATGTCTCGTTTGGAGCCGACCGTCGACGAAACGTCAGTGCGCCTTTGTATGAGAGCAGACTCATTTGATTGACGGTCGCACTTCAATGAAAATGGTAATCAAACGAATAGCGAAGGCTGCTAAAAATACAAACTTGTATAACATTATGAAGTACAAACCAAACTTGTTCAACCAAAATGAGAGTAAAATACAAATGGAATATATAAATAGAAGTATTTTCATCTTTCTAATGTACAAACGAAAGAACTACCTTCAAAGTGTGTAAATTGCTTGATATGTCAGCCGTGTACTTGCAGTGAACTTCATTCCAAGTGTACAGACCCGAGTTGAACATTTCCTATTGAGAATCACTGGGAAATCAAACATTTTAGAAAATTCCCAAATTATTCACAAGATTATGTGGAAGCAAGATTATGTGGAATTTTGTCCTTTTAAAATGTTTGATTTTCCAGTGATTCTCAATTAAATATGAAATTTTCAACTGAAATCGTATACACTTGATTCGAGTAGTGCTGAATTATCTGTCACATTTTTTAGAGTTGACAGTTTGATGTTACGTGATCATAAAAGCTAACGGTTTTTTTAGAATGACAATGTCTCCATCAAGAGAGGGCAAGAGGCGGTATCCAAGAGCTTTTTACTTAGGTTTCTTCTTTGCCGTTTTGTTTTGTTTTCCTCTTCTAATTGGAGCAGGTCCGTCTTTCCTTTGCGAGTCTTTGCTGAATGCGACACTTTCTTTGTGGCTCCGCGCTTCCTTTTCATGCCAGCTTCAATCTGCCATAGAAATAACAATAGGTATATTATCATAATCATTTATCGTCTTAGGTTGAATTCAGCAAAAGACACTAGGGCGGTAGCCAGGCGTTTCTAGTTGTTGTTTTTTGGATCGCTTCGCTCGCAAAATAGAGCTAGCTCGCTTCGCTCGAGAAACACAGGGAAGAGGACGAGTAATGGGTCGAGTACAAGAATGCGAAAGAGGGAATGTTGTTTCGCTTTCTTCCTCCTCCCCCCTTCTCTCGTATGTTTGTATTTGTTACTCATGCTTAGCGCAGTGAGCCATAAAACAACAACTAGAAACGCCAATAGCAGGCTATTATATCTGTACTTTCAATTTTCAATGTCTTAGTACGCTCCTGATAATTTTCGTGTTAGTAAAACTTATTAAAGAACCAAGATATATATTTAGCAAACTAAGTAATTAGGATTTATATTTATATTTTTTCATATATTGCTTTAGAGTGATCTTTGTAATTTCCAATCCTTTTTGTTAGGGCCACAAGGGAGAATACGGTATTTACTGTAATTGTGCACCCTCTTTAAATAAAGTGTTATCTATCTATCTATCTATCATGATCAGCTTTCCTTTTGCTGAGGATATGATGCTGGCAAACAACAAATTTTCCAAGGTATCATGTATTTTACTCCCTTGAGTTCTAAAAATAAAAGGTAATTAATCACGAATGCCATAGAAAGAAAGAATATTAAACTAACTGGAGGGAACTTGTTCTGTTTACTGAAAAGTGTTTCCAGTTCTTCGTTTTGCCGCTCTTCCTCTGAACCAGGAACTTGAACGACTTCAACCAAAGTTGGCTGTTGCTGTTCGAAGGGCTTTAACTTCATTTCTTGACACTCTTTTTCTGACAGCTCCTTTAGGTTAGTTCCGTCATTTTCTCCCAATTGTCTTGAGTCCGGCCTTTTTTCATTCGTTATGAAATCCTCAAAAAAATAGTAAGAGCAAACCGTTACTGCCACTTCTTAGGCCCGTTTCAAACGTCGCGCCACTGGCATGCCGAACTAAATTAGATCAAAAGAAGCCGCCTAGTTATATTTTCTTTCAATTGCATCCGGCACGGCAGTGGCGCGACATCGGAAACGGGCCCTGGACCGTTTGCTTGGAAGTATCATGTTCCTTTCAAAATAGGCACTGTTAACGTGGCCTCTTCACGAGGGGTCATATATAGCAGGGACATGTGGAGACCTGTGGTAGTGACAAAACTTCATGAGACATGTCGCGAGAACGAATTTCGGCGAGATGCCGCGTCACCTTGTGTGAACAGTTGCCTCCGGCGTTGTGACATGTCTCTGCTACAAGACCTCTCGTGTGGGCCTATCTTTAATGCCATGAAGAAAAAAACTGGTTTCTTACATTAACAGGTTTTCTCACCGCGATAACCACAGTGACAATACACGTTGAGTTTCAAAAGAAAGCTGTTAAAATTCTGAAAGCAGTGTCTGCTTTGGTTAAAAATTGCCACTAGAGTACCTGTCTATCAATTAACAAGAGATTTGTATCTCCTACCTTCCACCAGTTAAACTCAGCATTCGTCATACGTTTGCTGCCCTGTTTAATTTTTGTTGATAGGTCACTGAGGTTAAGGGCCTTCTCTTTTACTAGAAGTGGAAATCCTTGTGGGATTGCATCGAGGATGGTAAGGGGTTCATCATACAGTGTCTTGTGTCCAGTTTTTGAACAACATTTTTGCTTTACTATCGTCCCCAAGAAAGAACCAGAAACATGAAGATAGATGTGATTTTTCATTTGGGCTATGTGGGCTTGAAGCCATCCAGTAATGTCAAACACCATAGTTATTTGGGCGTTTTCGGGTTTCGGTGTGAAAGAATCCCAAACAATTTCTTGTAACTGGGGTACTGTCATGGTACATTTCCGGGACAGCTGTACGGCAATTCTACTGAAAAACTAAAACAAATTGTCAACGATAACGTTAAGAACAAAGAAAAATGAATTAAAAGGGTTTTAGTAAAATAATATGTTTTAACATACCTGGTCTACATCTTCGTGTGTATGTCTTTTATAGACATTCCGTCTTTGAACATAGTATAGGCGAAACTGCGCTTCGAAGACTGCCGCGTTTAGCCATAAATAGTTCGCAGCTTGTTCGCCTGTGAAAAAAATGCAGATTTACCATTACCCGTATGTCTCGAAGAAACCACAGAAAATCACTGTTTATACAGTAACAGTTGACCAACTTGCTTACCGTTACAGTTTGACGGTTGTTTTGAGGTACGTGTAAAGCCATGTTCAGCAGCAAGGAAAAAGGATGATTCTCGTATTTATAAAAATTGACCGTCGCAAGCCTCGTGTACTTCGGAAGACGTACATGATCATCCAAATATATACAGAAATAACAAAATTCTCCTTACAGCTAAGTGCATAATCACTTTGGTTTCGATTTTGATGCGAGTAGTTAAAGCACTCACTGTGGATCAAATGCTGTCTCCTGATTGGTCGAAAAAGGGGCGGGGCGATGACCACACTAAGATGCCGTATAATATGCGGTCAATGCAGGTTCCTGATTTGTCCAGAGCATTTGACATCACACATTCCCAAGGTGCTGTATAATAGGCAGTACCAGCGCACTTCGGATTGGTTTCAAGGCCATTTTAGAACCACTAGTATAAATAGGGGTCACTACAACCTTATTTTAAAGATGAATCCTCCTTGTTTTGTGGCCCTTATGCCAAAGTTGTTTCAGGACTGGTCGGAACCCCGGAATATGTGTACAAGTGTGACCAAAAGATGGATGACAAGTCCCAACCGCAGTAGTTGGGATGTGGATTTTATTTTTCGGGCAAAAACATTCCTTTGGTGAAAGTGGCTATCCCGGACGGAGTTTGGCATACCACATTCCCAAAGTGTGATCATAATTTGTGGACGAAAGTGGGCATCAGTCGAAGCGAGAACAATCCTGGCAGTGTGTTTTTCACATGTGCTGCCCCAACGTGCAATAAATACACTAGAAAAAATATGGAAATACTGATTGAAATGTAAAATCTAGAGAATAGCACAGGTACCCTGTGTACCCTGAGAACACTGCCACATAATTATGTACAATTATGGTAGAAGGAAAAAAAAATCTCAATAATCTAGTAATACTGGTTGAAATGTAAAAAGGATGATTCAAAGCCTTGTGCATAGAACGAAATTGCTAAAGAAGTATTGCATTATATGTGGTAAATATAAAAATGGTCAGGCATCCATAAATATCCCAGCATACATGTACATGTACTCTAAAAACCCAATATTTGTGTATCTGTTTTGATTAGAAAATAATTGAAGGAAATAGCACAGGTATACCGGTACCCAGGTGATACTTTAATTATTGATTCCATGCTAATATCTGAAGCATTCGCTCTTTGCGGTGAGTGTTCATCTCACAGAATCGCCATGTAAGATTATTCACTTTGGCAGATCCATATGCAATGAAGTCTCTAGCTGCCATGATCACACCAATTCTACAACTTCCAGCTCCGATCATCCTGTTATCAACAGGTGATTGTGACGGCATACCAAAGCAGCTGAATGACTAGCAGGATTGCGGGATAGGTTGTAGTAGCAGCGGGGTTGCTGGATACATCTGAGAGAGTAGATCTAGGGCTTTCATCATGTATGGAAGTACACCTTTTGGAGGAGAGAATTTCATGCCATCGTCAAAGTACAATGGCTTATACTTTAAATGGATGTATAGTGGCCGCTAATACTGGGACTAGTATTTGACTGAGGCAATACGTTCTTGTTGTTGTCATCTGTGATGATAGCTGTCGTGTTTGGTATGCTTCATCATCTGTTATGAACCAGTCAAAGAATTCAGATGGAAGGTGCAATGTTGTTTCACTCAGGTTACTTGCAGTTTCCTGTAGATATTTGCCAATGCACACATCCATGACAATTGTCAATATACCGTTCTCCAGCCAGGTCGCTGAAGGAAAGAACATCAATGACCTTTTTTCCAGGTCTCAATAAAGTTTTTTTGTGTCAGAGAGCAACTGTTAGTAGTGCTTGCTCAACTGGTACACAGCCAGTATTTGAGATCCAGTTTTCTTCTTCTTGGCAATGTCATTAAACTTCTTTAACCCTGAAATCCCAGACTCGTCAAACGTGCCACAACCATCTATACAGCAGCTGTGTTGTTCTTTTGGAATTCAAAACAGCCTCAGATGGTCGGAATAGATGCTTTGTGCATATTATTTGTACATTGCCTCAGGGGCATAGCACTGTGGTCAAATGGTTAGGTGGCCATAATCCCCAGTGCCAAGATGTATGCCAAATAGCTTATTTAGTAGAAATTCCCACTCTTTACATTGTTGAAAATAAAAATGTTATCAATTGAAATTGAATATGCCAGTGTAAGAATAGCTTATTTAGTAGAAATCCCCACTCTTTACATTGCTGAAAATAAAAATGTTATCAATTGAAATTGGATATGCCAGTGTAAGAATTATAAAAATAACAAACATCTTTCAGTTTAAAAAAATTAAGGTCTATTAAACTACATACATGCATGTCAATAAGCGAGCTGATAAACACGATCGTCCTCTTATAGATGCACATAAGACGTCAAAATGTGACAAGAACAAAAACGTGCACCAAGTCAAGTAGCGTGACGTTTCGACATCTTCTGTGCATCTATAAGAGGACAGACACATGGAAAAAAGGAAGCTTGTATTTCAAGTAAGTTTAATGTAATTGTGGCACACTGAATCGATAATATACTGCCCTACCTTAACATCATGAATATCAATGATTGACGGATCTATTAAAGTATTAATCTACAAAAGGTAACGTTTATCATATGAAATAAAAACACCGAACTAACGATAGTACAGTGTCCATGCAACCTTCCTTTTCGTGAGTCTTAGATAATTATTAATTTTGTCAATGGTAAGCCAAAATATTCTATCATCGTCTTAGAGAGTTGATGGCACCATCCGTTATAACGTTTTGGTAAACCTAATATTAGATAGTCAAGACCATCAAGAAACATTCATTATGGATTTGAAGACTGATAGCTTCAAAAACATAGTTTAAGACCACCGTTTTCATTGCTATGCGATAGCATGAGGCACATTTCTGCCGGCCAGATTTTTGATGGTCATCGTAGGTTGGAGAAGGGAAGTGTGAATTCATTATATTAAGAAAGTCAATAGTTGTCTGGTTAGTATCAAAGTTAATAAGGTTAACGTCACCCATAACAATACAGGAAGTTTTCTTTATATATTTTATCAATTGTTTTATCTAGCCAAGGTTGAGGATCTTATCACAAAACTTGCAAAGAAATTTCAAGATATTTGGCAGGATTTTATAGTATCTTAGCAAGATACTATAAGATCTTGTAATAAGAATTATATCAATTTCATAGACAGAATGTCAGAACAGATTCATTATGATAACAGTTTATTTGAAAGTATTGCTATAAAAATAGTTGATGAAATAACATGATTATTTTACTCGTTTACTTAGATTGGATTTAAGCAATCATATACATTGTCCTTCATTCTTGTAAAATTATTTTCACAATAAACTTTCAAGAGACATGGAAATTTTAACTTTACAATGACGATTGTACAGAATTTCCAATGCAGCATTTTATCACCCGAGTGAAAAACACATTTGGGCTCAAAAGCATCTTTCAGATGTACTTTGTTCAGAAAATGTATTTAAATTTGATAAAACGTTTTCAGAATTGAGAACGAGCCTCTCAAAGTTGACCCCGCGAAGACCTGGGCGCCGCCATTTTGTTTACATTAATTCCTGTGACGCTTTTTACGTCACTTCGTCCCACCGGAGTTTTGCTGCTAACTTGTAGCGACTTGTTTTCTTTGTAGAATTTTCACACGCTCGGAATTAGAGTAGATTTTCATCGATATGAAAGAGCAATTTCGTACTAGAACATTTCATGTGCTGAACCTAATTAAATCAATTTCGTTTGCATTCAGTTCCATTCGGCGCATGAAATGTTGATTTGAATTGGGCCTAAGTAGCACTATTATTTGAGGTTCCAGAAAATATATGTTATGTACTCTTGAGATAACTGGCTATATTCATATGGCCAATGATGCATGGTTCATCATTAATTTTGTTGCCACAAATGTTGAACCAAAAGGGGCACTGTCAACCCCAAAATGTTAAACGTTATCATGACGAAAGACACACATAACTACTATGATTAGCAGAGTATGCTTTCTAGGGTTACTGAAACTTGTTCACTGTAACTTCTGTAATCTACATGTACTTTAATCTCATTCACATGGTATTTTTCTCCTAACTGCAACTTGAAGGTTCAATTCAATTAACAGTGTTCTTTTAAAGATCCAAGTGAAGGAGAGAGAATTCTTAAAACCAGTAACTGCAGGCCATGCAGTTTTTCAATTCCACAAGTGGAATTTCAGGTAATTGCATTGAATCCATATTATAACAAAATGTAAAAACGAGTTTATCATCTGTAGGACTTTAAAGGTAGCCTTTGCTGAAGAAAATGTTTGCTCTCCAATGTGCCTTATGGATGCTTAAATCTTTTGCGGTGTTTGTCTCCTGTAAATTGTAGACTAGGTGTCAGTTGTAGGTCGCTTATCCTGTCCGCTAAACTCGTGAATTTCCCGCATGCCGCAATCTTGGATCATATGATGTCACAGTGTTGCATCTATTGTCATAAAACAATAGCTCTTTTGTTGTGTACCAATAGGGAAACACTGTGACATCATAAAATCTAAGATGGCCACACGCAGAAGAATTGTTCCATAAGTGATATCTAGTGCACAATTTGCGCCAGCTGGCGACTAAACATAAATATTTGGTCACCAAATCATATTTTTGGTAGCGAAAATTGATACAATATGAGCCCGTGCTTCTTCTAGAGAAAGTGCTCAATCAATGTCGCGCCCACACTACTTTTTGAAGAGAAACTGCAGAAACAAAATGGCAATCAATTAAAGCCAACTGGTACTTCGTTTGGGACAATTTTTTTGATAGGAAACTGATTATAGAGTTGCAATCTAGTTATTTTTTTATTAGAAATACCAATGAATAAGAGTTAAAAGGGTAAGTCGCCAGCTTGTTTTGAAAGTTTGGTCGCCAGGGCAAAAATCTTAGTGGTATTGGCAAGCAGTAGGTCGCAATGTGGAGCCATGGTAGGACAGTTACAACAGACGGAAACATGGCACATCTTGAATATTGCTCTTGCCCGTTAATAGAAACCTTTTTGAAGTTGAAGTTCATGTTTTAAGTTCCCTACTGAGATCTTCAAGGCCTCGTTATGAGCAAGCAAAGTTTTGATTGTAGCATAATGATTCTCAGTTTTTGCAAAGGCGCGGCTTTTTCTCAAGAATCAAGCACCGATCGATTTATGGCTTCTGAAGGGTCTTGAATTGACAATTTGGCTTATGAAAAGTTCCAAAATTTTAACGTGTTTAACGAGTAGTAAAGTTAGAAAGTGTGTTTCTGACTTTGTTGAAACCATCTCTAGTTTCTAGAGTTAAAAAACTTCAAGGAGAAATTGAGTTGGAAATGACAAATTTTCAAGCGCAAGTGTTCATGGGAAGGCCTTCCAATCCTCCTTGGGCACGAATTTCCTTAATCAGTGCATCTTCACGAGTTGGAATATTTATTATTAGAAAATTAGGCAAATGGTCAGTAAGATAACTTAAGATATTGCCACTAATTACATGGTGTTCCAAGGAATTGAAGAAAATATTATCTATAAGGGTTGCAGAGTGGTCTGTGATTCGCGTAGGTTGTAGAATGTGTGGAGAAAAGAAGTGTGAATTCATAATAAGGTTAACGTTAAAGTCACCCATAGCAATACAGTATGTTTTCTTTATGTATTTTATCAATTGTTTTGTCTAGCTTGATCATCTAGGAAAATTTGAGGTTACCAAGGGTGTCTGTGATAAATACCACATAAAATATTATGATTGTTGTTACACTCTATTTCAATCCATAAAGATTCACATTCGGTTTTGGAGACACTTAGGTCATTCCTTATAGGAAATTTGAGGTTTGTATTTACAAAGAAACCTTACACCTCCAGGATAAACTACGTTGAGGGACAAAGTTATAGCCGGCAATGGATGTATTAGAAATATGTTCTTGAGCTAGTTTAAACCTAATTTCAGACAAACCAATCACAGAAAAGTTTATGATATTAATTTTTTGAATAATAAGAAAAAAATAGCTCTCGTTGGCATGTGCCTATCTAGGGAATTGGGGAAGGTATTTATAAGGTTGTTGAGGTTTTTTCGTTTTCTTGGTTCTACAACTGGAAGGCCTCGCATCAACCAGCTAAAGTTCAGATAAGTGCTACGTTTTTACTATTGGGTAATTAGTTATCCGGTTAGTGTGTTATGGCAAAACAAGGACCATCTTTGGCTCCTATTGATTTGAGCGCAATTTTGGAAGCTCAAAAAGATTATATTTCAAATGCAGTTCACAATCAAATTTCGGGTCTTCAGTCTAATATCCTGAAAGTACAGTCGGACTTTCCTCTTCCTTAATATCCGAAGTTCAGTCAGAGAAATTTACATTCAAGAAGAAAGGCAACAAGGAGCAATTTAAATTCAATATGCAACTTTCAAGGTGTAGCCAGGTAGCATTATCAGCGCTTGATAACGAAGATATCGCCAAAGCTCAGGAAGAATTAAGTCAAGGTATTTCTCCTATTAATTCTCACCAGAAGTCTGCTTACGGTTGGGCTACTGTTCAAGAGTATGTTACTGACGAACTCACCGATAATGCAAAGAAAATCAAGAAAGCGGAGAAACGGGCTGCCTCAAGAATTAAACAGCCCCAAGATAAAAAACGGAAAACTTTCCATTAAACATCAAATTCTGCGTCTACTCTAGTTATTTTCGTCCGCAAGGGAAGTTCGTCAGAAACAATAGTCGATCAAGCGATATGTGTTTCAGGTGTGGAAGGAAGGGTCATTGGGCCAATTTCTGCAGTTCCTATCAGTACCGACACCTTGACAAAGAACAACATTCCGCCTCCAAGTCTTCATGAGGTGGACCAATTTGAATATGAACAAGAGTCTACCAGGACCTTTGTCCAAGGAAAATTGCGTAATCATTTTTCTTTGTGGCGCGACGTAGTCGAGGCGTCTCAATTTGTTCTCAACATTATCGTTAATGGCTTTAAAATTATTAAGATTCTCCCATTCCGTATTCCTTCGAGAACAGATCGCCATCACGATTTCGTTGACCAGGCAGTTCAGGAGCAATTTTTTCTCCCGGTTCTTTCGTATTTTCCTTTGATCTGAAATCACCACATTGACATTTGCGAAGTGCATTGGAAGTTTTTTTAAGCATTGCCGCAGTTCCAGACATAAGATTGTAGTCTATTTAGACGACGGGATTGACGGTGCGTTGTCTGTTGAGGCAGCGCAGATTCTTAGCAGATCCATTAAGCAGGATATTGTATTCTCCGGCTTTACGATTAACAATGAAAAATAGGTGTGGCGGCCTACTCAGATTTGAACCTTTTTGGGAACTACTCTGGACTTTGTTTCAGGGCGTTTGTTTATACCGGAGAGGCGGATTTCTAAATTGAAATCCGTGCTTCCAACACGTAAAGACGCAAGCATTAGGAATTTGGCTTCTGTTACTGGCCAGATTATTTCCATGTCTTGTGCGGTAGGGAATGTTACCAAGCTGTTAACCAGGGAATGCTACATGTATGTTGCGATTGAACAGAGATCGTTCCACCTTGTCTTCCTTCTTTGTCCTCTTTTTAGGATTCTGGCGAGGTGTAAACGACCCTAAACGTTCCAGCTTCTACCTCTTTCAGAACGCTCTCTTCTTGATCAGCGGTTACAAATGCTGCAGGGATATTGTGGGTTTCGAGAAATGAAACCTGGTCCTTCATTAAGGCAACCAATGGCGATATCACAATGACTATACTTTCTTGTGAAAAATGGTAGCGATTAGACAGTTCACTCACCACAAGTGGAGCCATCTGGAATATCATGGACTTTCCGTATCCCGTGGGCAAGTTCACATAAATATCTCTTCTACTGAGGATTGGAAAAGTGCATTTTCTTGTTTGGGAAAGAGCAGTCCACAACGAACAAACACTTAAAACAGCTTTTTCAAACTCGTCTACTAATTTAAGAATAATTATGTAAATTATGCGAAATTATAAGATATCAACCAATCAGATAGTACTACCAGGTTTTCTTCCCTCAAAACGTCACTAGACGGCATTAGCGGCCATTGAATTCTGACGTGTCTCTCGGGGAGTGGACCCTGCAACGAGCTGAGGAGATGGCTATATTTCAGGCTAAAATAAAGACCATTATCGTTTACAACTGGACCTTATTATGTACAAAGCTAATAGATATATGGTTTACCGTTGAGGTAGCTAGGGCTTAATTAGGATCTAATGTTTATAAACAGTTTTACTTCAAAAAAAATTGCATGCACACTAGGATTAGACACATTATGCTCGAAAATTCGAGCATTATGCTTTTGAGCGTCACCCTAAAAATCATAGCATTATGCCGAAAATTATGCTCACGTCGGAGCATTATGCTCGATTGATGCTTGCTATATTTTAGCTTTTTTCCTGGCCCTGCCCAAACAAATTACCTCCATAGGTTACAAACACAACGTTTTAATGTATGAGCAATAACAAATGAGCTCAAAACGCTCGAAAGAGAAATGTCTTTGACTCTAAGTTCTTTCTGATCGGTTCTCTCTGGACATCTTTCAATGTTCATCTATCTCTTGTTAAACTGAAGCATCAATGAACACTCGATGTAGTCTTGTAGGGCGAGGTCTTGTAAATGACCAAAAGTTGTAGTCAGGATGGAAAAGACTCTCTCCGATGATGCTGATGATGGCTGCAGCAAGAGAACAAGCTTAGCTGCTGCTGACCAAAATGGTAGCTCAGCTTGATTGGTCTTCCACCAACCGACCGGGTCAACCTCTTCTGCAATTCCCTCTGCCTTCGCCAGGTATCTTGGTAGCTCATTCTTGAGGTTTCTTATCACGGCGTCGTCATTAAGGAAAGCGATTGCTGCCACGGCATCGATGTCGTTTGCCACAGGACGCAACTGACAGATGTGATGTGGACTGAATAGTCTTGCAGCCTTGAAGATCTCTACTTGGGGATGTAATGTTCCCAGCACCGTCTGGTTGAAGTAGTCCCAACCGGGCTGCACCGCTGCGACACCATACTGGTAACATTGTTGGGCAACAACAGGATTTCCTTCAGGGATGTGCCTTGAGACAGCAGTGAGGTTGGGGAAGATGAGCTGCGTGGATGCTGTTCTGGTTGACTTTGAGTTGCTCATAGCATTTCCATGCCAGTGTGCCATCCCCCTCCAGAATATAGGTTGACTCTACCATAGCCTTGCCTGCATCAACAACTGCTGCAAGTTCAACCTGTACCAAACATTTGGATTGAGCATCGTTTAACATTGCCTCAATTTGCCTTAGGGTGGCGGCCCTGTTTGCAGCTTCTTGTAATCTCTGTTGCACGAAAGGGAGAATCTCAGCAAACTGTTGCATTATCTGTTGTGCATCCTTCCACCAGCTCCACCACCGTGTCGGCGAGTAGGACTTCATAGAGATGCCAGTGCGCTCCCTCCAAGCTAGTCGAGTGGCAGGACTGTGGCCAAAAAGGCTGTTCCTAGATGGCTCCGTCGATTCGCTTCGATTCGAGTCCTGGATAATGAAGGACATAGTTCAGGAGTGTAACTTTGAAGCTAAAGAGTTCTTTATTATAGCCATCAAAGAATGTAGCTCCAGGCAGGTACAGAATTTCATCTACAACCACTTCCAAGTAGGGATCCAAGTGCTTTGGTTCCTTCCCTTCAACCTGTGCTGGAACGATGCCAACAAGCATAACATTTATCAAACAGGTGTCGGGCATACTTTGGTAAGTTACGCATGCTAAGCATTATGGGCCACATTGAGTATGAAACCTTGTTGCTGCTGAATGGATCGACGCCATCAGTTGACAGTTGCATTAGCATGCCCCGTGGATCTTGATTACAAAAACCACATTCGGAAAACGCTTGCATCCAAACAGGTGAATCCTGAACGTCGCACATTACATCTGTTTCGTTGTCACAGTTTCGAATTCCATGGCTCTGCAAAACTTGCGCTATACTTGCGCTACCGTACATTAGTTTCCAACGAGGACCAAGAGGATAGTACAGGAATTTCCTTTATGGCTGTTTCTTGCATGTATACCAATTTGCACCACATACAAGACAAGCAGTCAATTTCGAGTAATCATGCCTGCTGCTTTTACGAAAAATGGCACAGTCATTTGGGCAAACGTCATATGTCACAAATGGTAGCAAAAACAGTTTGATGAAGCTAAATGCATCATCATATGAACCTGGAAGGTTATTTGGTTGAGGAAGTAACTTATGTTTCAATCGTAAAAGATCAGAAAGTGCACTTTTGCTAGTAGATGGGTGATCAGTGAACCATAAGAAGTAGCCTGCTAATGCTTGGAGAACAGTAACGTCGCTATTTTCATAGAGAGGCAGTCGGGCTCTGTCCCCAGTATAAATGTCAGAGTCGAATTTCGGCTCACTTTCCTCCTCACTCTCCGTAGTTGATGACTCAGGACTGCAGTTATCAACTCTTGAAATTGAATAGTCACTGTCTGAGCATTATTATCTGCATCGAAGTCGCTGTTTTTTGACGAAATAGCTGGCCCACTTATTTCTACATCTGCGTTGTCTGAACAACAACTTAATTCTATTACGCTACTTTCGTTGTTGCTACCGTTGATAGATGAAGAAACAGTTCATTGGCGCTTCCATGCTCTATATTCACTTTCTATATTACTGGATACCAAGCTTTCTTCATACACTTCTAGCTGATCATGATCTTGAGCTTTGGTATCGAATATTTGCTCCATTTTCGGCTTCGCGCAATTCTCGGTCATGTGGCCCAAACACCTCTAAATGTGACCGAAAAATTACCGAAAATGGCCGGTGCTCATACCTTAAGACAGTTCCCATCCCGTACAATTGTGTCGTTCTTAGTACAGGCACAGTTACAATCCAAATTTATTTTACAACTTCTTTGTCATTCAAAAATGCTGAAAACAAGTCATTCCTTGTGCTTATTTCTCCAAACGAATTCGGCCAAGTAGGAAGTGGTATTTCCTTATACCGAATGAAGTTAACTTTGCATTGGCTTGCAAACAGCATGTACTTATACTCTGTGTTTTGTTGGCCTGTGGCATCTTCAAAGGCTTCCTGCAATCGGGGTTGTTGACCTGGAAAAGCTTGCTTGACTAAATTGGTGAATTGTCCACTTTAGAAACGAGTAGGGGTCTGGGGCGAGTTCGGTTTCGCAAAGGCGCTTGGGATCGTTACTGGGGACACCCTAATTGCAGAATACAAAGAAACATGGCAAATATCGCAATTAACTGTCCCCAGTAACGATCCCAAGCACCTTTGCGAAACCGAACTCGCCCCATTCCCCTACTCGTTTCTAAAGTGGGCAATTGAAGACGGTCTCGGGGATTGTTGAACATGATCACATAATGTGAGTTTACCGACATGGTGCGCGCATGTTTACCTTATTCCATAGTGCTTAGGCGGTTCCCCAAAACTGTCAAAGAAGTCGGACGATTGGTCCGGACCCCAGATCACCAGAGCCAACCAATGTTCACCGGGTTGGACATTGCGTTCATTATTAACGATGAACGCAGCAGGTGCGTTCATTATTAACGATGAACGCAGCAGGGTATTGCGTTAATTCATCTCGGTATGGCATGGTGTTCCTTGAGTACACTCCCTGCCACGCGTTCTTGAGAGGTTGTGGTTGGGCCTTGGCAATACTATCCAGCTGGTGGTCACTCAACCCTTCAAACCGTGGGCGTCTTGGTTTGGAGTCTTTCATGTTTGTTTGTTTTCTCTCCCTTCAGGTTAACTAGTAGTTGTTGCGTACAGAGACACTTTTTTTACCCCCCACCTCCACGACGTTTTCAAACTCTGGAAGGAACACCACTTTGACAGTCTCGCCGAGAGGATTCTTGAACTTGATGAAACAGTCGATGATACCGTTATTTTTGGTTATTTTTGGATGTCGCACGGTACATCATGGCCAGGGCTTCTGCCTTATCGCCGGAAATGAAATCAATTCGCGGTAAAGGTTTTTCACGGTTGTCTCGAGTGAACTGAATACTAGCAATGTCACGATGCGTGAAGTTGCAGTAGTTTTTGTCCTTGGTACCTCTGTAAGCGTCTTGAGCAATGATGAAACCGGTGATTTTGTCTGGAGAGCCTCCTAGGAAGAGGTTGTAAAAGCTCAATTCATTCAGTCCTTGAATGCCGACCCGTACCAAGGGTTTGATGGTTCGTAGTGAGCACCGATTTACCAGAAAATAGATTACACATGCGAAAAAGCCAAGAAGAGTTGGAAGCACTTGATAATGACAGTACTGATATTTATAAATCAAATATCATTGAACGATACTGTAACAGACCTAAGTTCAACTCCACTGTTGATCATTTATGCTAAGCTGAGTTTGCTGCCAACTACTACAAAGATTACAAAGTTGATCCTAATGAAATCAATGATGATCAGCCAGATGTACTTTCTGATGATGTCATTGAATCACAGCATGCAAATAATGATAATGAATCACCACTTCCTCATAAGAATAAATTGCTAAATACGAATGAAATTATGAAGTGTAGAAAAGTTAGGGCTGTAATACGATTCCACACACCAAGTAAAAATAAGCAGCCTGAGAGGTTTTTCATCATTTAGACAACTGTCAATCAAATGCGTAGTCTAGTCTCAAACAAAGCTTTCAAAAGCATACCAGCTAGACTTGATTAAAAATACATGTTGGTGGTACTTTAGTTTGAGTGACTGTCAGCAAAATGCACTTTTCCACATGAGACTTGTGAACACAGTCACACTTCAATGAAAATGGTAAAAATGAGTTTGAGAAATATATCATTATACAATACCTCAAATGTAAAGTATCAACTGGGGGTCTCTCCTTGGAGATTTTCTCGGAAGAATTTGGCATTTTCCACCAAGGTAACATCATTCAATGCCCTTGCCATTCTAATGACAGAGGGTATGCAAGTGTGGCTTGCTTGTTCTGTTATAAATTTCCTTGTTTAAAAAAAATCTGCAGATTTTGTGTTGAGTAGCTTTCCAAACACAATTGGCGTTGTTCTTTCAAATGACCTGAAATTTAGCAGTGTAAAAGGAATATAAATAAAATATATTACAGGATTATCTGGCTGCTAAGAATATGTGATTTCATTGGCTGTTCAGCAAACTCAATTTTCTTATAATGCATGCTTGATAATTTCTTTCTGTACACAATGTGATGGTTCCCTTACATCCACATAACCAAATAATACACTTTTGAGGTTTAAAAATGCCACTATGATGAAAATTTACCATTTTTATCTGCCACTTTGTTAATGTTGATAATTCAATCAGTTTTTGAAATATCCAAATTAGTAAAATATTCCCAAATGAGCAAGTTAATTAAACCACAACATTTTAGGAGAGTTTACCAGTAAATTCCAATCCAACATTAATGGAGACCATCTCTTACTTTTTACAATGGAAATAATGTCATATGCGATAACCAGCATCACATGAAATATTTTGTATAAATAAGTAGCCAATAATGCAACCACATAAAGATAAATATAACTTTCTTCTTGTGTACAAGAATACATTTTTAGTCTCCAAGGTGTTGAGTTGTGCAGGCGAGCTTCCACTGAATAAATGACAATGGCCTCCAGTAATGGCAGATTAAAGACTTGGATGGACTGGAAATAATATAGCAGCTCAGAATAGTATTTTATGGAACTGCAATAAACGACTGCTAATTTCTTATGTCAAAATTTGATTGTAGTGGCCAGCACTCTTACAAGCTCAGTGCTAATCTCGTAGCCAGATATCCCATTTTACTCACGGTCACACGGAAGGGAGATCTGGAAAAGTTCGAATTCCACATATGCGCAGTAATCGCAAGTCCGAATATACCGGCCTGTTGCGAAATCGTAGTTGTATTGCTGTGGCAGTGAATTCTTTTCATAAAGAACCTTAATTGTTCTCTTATCTGGGCAAAAAAAACGTTCAAGGATACTTTAAAGAAAGCTCTGGAGTCTAGAAATTCCGCAGTTGAAAAGCAAAACCGAAACAAAAGGAGGCGACAGGAGGCAGTTAAGTTGTGAACAGGAAAGAGTCTCTTCCAAATATCAAAGCTCATTTATAGTCAGTTATACTTATAGTCATCATATCAGTGTTTGATTATCGGTTGATAAATGACAGCGTAGTGGAAAAACAGTAGATTTACGACCAATTGTAAACATAAACTTCGTCGCACTGGGGTAAATGCAACGAGTTTCGGACGGATTGGCTAGCATTATGTCGATGCAGCTTCTTCACAAGACCTCGAGAAGACATCACTCATCAGAATCAGATTATTTATTATATCCCGGTTATACGTGTACATCCTAAAATAGATGGAGCACACTAGAACAAAATTACTAGTTCTCGTGGTCGATGAGGCTCAGTGAATGGTAATAATTCAGACTTTTACTTATTACATCGCCCAGAATGGGCTTTGTTAGTGGGACACTTTGAGATTTTGGAACGCATTAAGGTCAGCTAATTATAATATTAATGAGTTAGAGGTTGCCCTACGATTGGCTTTAATAAATTAGCTTTGGGAGTTGCTTGTCCCTAGCCGATCTCAAATGGAACGAGCTTTGGGAGTTGCTAGTCCCAAGCCGATCTCTCAAGTGTGTAAGCCAATTCAATAGAAGTTCGTAAAACCAGGTAATGGTGAAAGAGCGAAACAATAGTTTATCCACATGCAAAATGACAAAGCTCTTCGGCTTAAATCTCATGCTCTCAATTTTTTTACAGCGTGTTCACAACGCATCGCAAATAAGTCTGAAAACAGATTCTAGGAAGATGTAGCTTCAAAATGAGATGTTATTCAAGCTTATCCTAGAAGTCAAACAAAATCGGATCCACAAAATTACCCACACAGAAACTAATTAGTTGCCGAAGCGGTAAAAAAGCCGGTCGGCAAAACGGCTAACAGTGTTACAAGCCGTTCTCAATTTTCTCCCATGCAGTCGTTGATTCGTGACCCTTTGGCTGCTTTAAAACTCCCGCTCGCTTTGCTTCACAACACCTCCCATGGGACTCAACACGCTAATCATTGCTCGATAATTGTCTACTTTGAAAATCCCGCTCGCTTCGCTCCGCTTGTTAAACACCCCCAAGGGACTCAACACTGATACTCAATTGAAGCCAGTTCAATTCATCTGGTGGCCAGAAATGCCGTATTATTTAACTTTTTCAAGTTTTTCAACCAAGGTACAGGTTTTTTTTGTGACCGTTTGGAGAACTTGAGGTCTCATTTTAAAGTTAATTTTTAGGGCTACAAGAAGCCGCGTGTAAGCCGTTTCTGCGTCTTATATTTATAGTTGTAAATATGCCATGAATATTGTCCCGAGCAACTTTAGTAGTATAGTAGGGCAAGTATGGAGCACGGGTACTTGACTATGCATGAGCTATGCCCATATATGGTCATAACAAATTAATTATTCATGAGGCTATGCCCATATATGGGCATACCGGATGCGAAACAACGAAACGGTTTCGCAAAACCGGAAGTGAAACAACGAAACCGGAAGCGAAACGGCGAAACCGGAAACGAAACAACGAATCGGTTTCGCAAAACCGGAAACGAAACAGCGAAACGGGCGGAAAAAACGGAACTACGTCAGAATCTTACCCTGGGTCCTCGCCCTCCTGCTCAGATAGCGACAGCGACGATGGCCGCGATTCGCCCGAGCATGGAAGCGGAAATGACTCGAATTAAGAATTATGAATTTATTTTTTTTATAAATAAGAGGTAGACATGTTCGTAGAGGTCAGACCATTGCGATGACGGACTTGAACAAGATGCTCGGGAGCGCTTTAAAAGATGTGGGGGATGATACTCATTCAAAGCCCTTGATGGTGGAGAATAAGAAGACTACTACAGAGGTTGTAGCGGACCCGGACAACAAAAATCGCCCTAGGACCGAGATCGTGTCTGATAAAACACTCTTCATTCGGTATCGTGCGCTATGGTGTGAGCATTGTCAGCACTACCATCGAGTGGATCCCGGAAGTACGTCAGATGCAAAACAGAAGGAAACTTCTGTATAAAAGACTTTCTTTCTTTTTACAAACCACAATATCTTTTAGCATGGATGAGGCGAAGACAGTCCCTTTTTTTATAAAGGACGGACGCATGTGGTGTCGCCTATGTGGGGTCCATCACATTGTGGCTCAAATGCCCAGGGAATGGTGCGTGATGTGTTGTGTCTATCATACCGTCTGTCCTCCTCCTCCTTCCGGAAGTACGTCAGATGAAAACCCAAAGAAGACTTTTGTATAAAAGACACGCTCTCTCTTTCCCTAGATCACTTATTCTATTTTTCGTTACAAGATGTCGTCGGTAGAAAAAGAAGTAGAAGTCCCTGTGAGTGGAACGCATGTGGAACAGTTAAAGATAGAGAGTGTAGCCGAGGAAGTTCAAGGTTTATGGGCGGCGCTTCTAAAATGTAGAGATTGTATCCAAACCTTGAAGCTGCAGATGACCGACATGAGTACGTCGGCCACGCTAGAAAGACTGACTCACGAGGGTAGAATGTCCGAGCTACAGGATATGCTCGATTTTTGTTTACGATGTGATGAACAACAAAGTCAGGCCGTGAAGGTAGTGCAAGTCCAAGTGGGATTTCTAGAGAGACAGTGGTATACCATTCTACAGGCAGATCATCTTGTGGAGCTCTCCAAGACGGAAGATTACCGCCAGGCTGAACGTCGCATGATGAAAGCCTGTGTCGACGAGATCCTTCAACGGGTCCTGGGACGCCACCACAATCTGTTAAGTACGACCGCCAGACATGGCAATTTAGAGTACATCCTGGACCATACGAACCTTATCGAGGAAGAGATTCAAAAGATGCGTGAAGAATACGGTCAGCATGCGGAGAAAGGAGGGAAAAGTTATGGTTGTAAGCTGCTGGAACGCGAGACCGTCTGGTTGAAGACGGCGGCCGTGATCGCTATTCGTGACGTCAACCTCCACGCCATGAAGGAGAGGGAGGAGGAGAAGAAGAATAAGAATGAGAAGAAGAAGAAGAATGAGAAGAAGGGGAAGGACAAAGGGAGCCTTAGGAGGTCTGCAGAAGAGGAAGTGAAGAGGTTGAATAAAGATCTTGAAGGCTTGGTCCTAGCCAAGGAAGCTTAGTTTTTGCATCTGACGTAGTTCCTGTTTGGAGAATATAAAAAGAGAGACACCCATTAGAAATTTAGTCTTTAGAGAGAGATGGCAAGCGTTCAAGGAGTACCGGCAGTCCCCATATATTGTTTTTGCTGGACGGTGGGGATGGGTAACGCCGCCTCGCGTGTACGCATAGGGCGAAGACCAAGGAAGGGATCCCCTACGAGACTTACAAATGTGGACGCGAGACTGGGGACAAGAGCGGCTGTCATTTTTACGCAGGGAATTATAAGGACGGACGGCGTCTGAACCAGTGGTGGGCGCAGAAGGTGATGGACGCAGGCCTCGCCTGTGTCCCCGAGCAGGTGTTGTCTAAGGTCATGCCAAAATGCAAGGGTCACGCCCTCTATTTGAAAGTAGGGATTTCCCATTCCCAAAACAACCCCGAGAAGATGTACGCCAGCTGTGCGGCCCCCTCGCCACCGAACTCAAGTTGTCAGTTTGAATGGATTGCAGAGACTTCCTCACACGTTACCTCCCAGCATTATGTCTATACTGTGGAGGGATACAACAACAACAACCCACCACCCCCGCAGCTTGCTTTCCAGGGACCCTCGCAGTACCACCAAGAACAGCCTGTCACGGCTCCTGGTTACGTGGGAATGTCATCGCCTATCTATCCTGCGACGCCTTACAACCCCATGATGCCACCCCCTCAGTGAAAGAAAGAAAGAAAGAAAGAAAAGAACTGATTTTTCAAAAAACATTTGTTTATTACAGACTAGGCTTCACAGGACACTAATTTTGTCTTAGTTTACCGGATATACTTAGTGTTACATGATTTTGATTTTTTTGATGATTTTCTCTTCGTGTTACAGTATTTGTTATATATACCTATACTTATACTTTTTTATACATGTTTACCCTAATAAATAATACAGAGTTGGTGAATAAGAAGTTGTTCTTGGTCTATAGGTGAAGTTACGGTAGATGGCATAACACCCTTGACAGGTATCAGCAAAGAAATAAGTAATGGCGGTGGGGGCACTGTAATTGGAATGACGCCATAGGGCGGATTCCGTCCTGTAGGATCTAGGAGGCAATCTTCCTAAAAAGGCTTCACACAGGTATCTGTCTAAACGATCCCTATAGTGAATCGGGATAAAATACATAGAGGATAGACGGGGTCTATCATGAGGACAGACACTATATTGTATAACATTTCTTTTAGCAATGGTGGCGTACGAAGAGAGGCGCCTGGACATTTCCCAAGGGTCTAAATGCTGACGCCAATAACGACAAAAGAGGCAATTGCATTCTCTAGCGACTACCCCTAATCTAGTGACGGTAATTTCTATGTTCCATGCTTTGCATTCAGAGCACCAGTGTTGATGTTTTAGGTCGATGGTGGGGTAGACACTGAAGAGGATGAAAAAATAGAGAGAGATTATCATTAGGTAAAATGGAGCTGGAGCACAAAGTCTATGATTTCCTGATAATCTTCTTTAGGCCCGAGAAGTAGCGCAATAAATAGGAGTATGTCCTTAAAGTCTGCAAAGGGGGTCAATTCGTATTCAAGAGGTCCCTTGGGAAAGTTAAAAATGAGATAGACATTATTTGTGGGGGGTTCTATAGATATGGCGATCATTTTTAAATCATTCGACAACATATGATTCGGAAAGACCCATTCACAGAGTGGACAGGGGCAGTCTTCATTGTAGAGGGCTTGTACCGTCACAACCCTAGGAATGGAGCATGAAAAACAAATGAAAATAAAATAGTATACTGTTTTATTACAATGTTTTAGTGTACTCCTCTACAACCCTAAGGAGAAAGAAAATCTAATTACTTATATCTATCCATAGATACCCACGCAAACTAAGCAATCCTAGACTGTGCGTATTGTGATTAACGATCTGGCGGATGCGTTGATTAATTTGCTTGATGTCAAACTCAGGATCAGGAAGCCAAACAGTATTGTTATTCGCACAGACAAGTAAACAACAACGACTTTCTACAGCAGGACTAATGAGAAGGATTTTATAATTCTCATGAGATAAATCTTCTAAGGCATGGAAACAATCGCAGAAACTGCAGCCGCAATATTTATAATACGTCACAGAGGCCATGACAACCCTAGAGAAAACAAAATTTCTAGATTAGACACAGGGTTTTCTATAGCAGAGGATTTGTCGGATACGTTTATTTATGTTTTCGAAATTGCAATAGGACACGACATCCTCAGTATCCTCATCGTCTTTATCTATATATATGGCAAAACATTTGTGTCGTCCGATGGCATTGCTGACGAGAAGTAATTTACGGCTTATAGGGACGCTGTCATAGTTAAACAAGTTATAAGAACTCCCCAAACAAAAGTTGGGGCAAGCGTTTGGATCGTCACGGCAGTCTAACGTATCCGACATCACCACCCTAGAGGACAGAAAAAGTCTCATTTCTTTCTTTCTTCAACATTGTTATTACCATTCAGAACTATAATGAAATATAATATTTTGGCGACAGTCTTTACAGTGTTTCCAATGGCTGATGATAAGATTAATCGTATGTGTCTCGGTACACAAAAAATGCTTAAAATGATTTCGGTTTGGTCTATTTTGGATCAGATCTTCACAATGATCAAACCGAATAAGAAACCGACGTTGCGATTCTAATTTAAGAGGATCCCCGAAATCAGGTAAAATGAATTGATAGGTTTCCCCTAATGTTGAAAAGCTTATATTATAAACAAGGACCCGAAGGTTTGGAAAAGTTTCAGGCATGAGAGAGGCGCAAATAGGACAGTTGCAATTTTTGCCGTACCTAACGCATTGATCGCAACAGTTACATTGTTGACGACGGCTATAACGTCCTAAGGCCTTAAATGTCGATATATAGAACGTCCCTAACCTTAAACGTTCTTGATTTATGTCATGATTGACATGGGCAAAGCACCCAAAGTTTGACTGTTGACCATGAATCAGGAGGAGACTCGGCAAGATCTTCTTACGGTGATCGGTAAGAAATCGGGAAAGCTTGTCCTTGACCAAGTTGGCCCCCACCATGCACCGTAGTTCCTCCACCGCTAGAACAGGACGCATCATATATACGAGTTTCTCGGTATTGGTCCCGTGGAACCAAAAACTTTTTGACTGAGCATAGCTGGAGAGAAGCTTGGCGACAATCCCTTCTTGCTCCTTGGCCAACCCCCCATCCAGGTCCGACCTGTTTGCGAGTAGAGGTATGGCGGACGTTAAAGCCTGGTCCAGGGCTTTTCGGTAGAGGTCCTCTGTCGCGCTCGAGGCCTGGTCCACCCCCACGCTGTCATCGTCCCTAGGCTTCAGGACTTGCTTTCGCCGTTTGTTCTGACGATCCATAGTCTATTTTTAAAAATAAAAAAGGTTTAGGACGACGACGTGGATGAGGAGGAGGAGGGTAAGGGTGATGATGGGGGTGGTTGTGGTGGTGGGGTGGGGTTAGAAGCAAAGGCGACCGTCGCATTGTCGGGGGCCATCAGCTGCGAGGCATAAAAATCCAAAGGACGGATTTTTAGAACCAGGTGATTGGCCCTACTGTCATTGTAGTAGACATGCAGACGGGACATCGGTGGCGTGATTTCGGCGGTAGCCTGGGGTGAAATCAAGGGATACTCCACCAGAGGACCCATGTGGGGCATGTAGGGTGTTCGTGTTTTGTCCCAATTATCCGGCTTGTAAATGCCCGTTCCCCAGCACTGCAAATGCCACCGGCCAAGCATAAAGACAGACCGGGCCTCCAAGGGCGCATAAAAAATAAGAGGGTTGTCCATGACCTCCAACCCTAGCTCCGCTTTGATAGATTTTAGCAAAACGGCATAGGAGTCATCTTCGCGAATAAAGAGTAGGGTGAGCTCCTTCACACTCCTGGACACGTAGGAAGTCACTTCGAACGCATTCATATCCATAAGGACGGACTGACTTACTTTGTTTTTTTCGACTTGTTTCCAAACTTGTTTTTTCCTTGTTGACTAGGTCTGAGCGAGTGTACTATAGAGTAGCGAGATCCTAGCCAAACCGTGTTCTTTTATAGAAAACCCGACACAATAGAATGACATCATAGGGGGAGGGGGGGGGACCCCCTATTCTATTTTTGTAGGTGACGTATTCTGTCGAGTCCTTGTTCTAGAACGTTCTCTATTATTCAAGAACATGACTCACCATTTTCTCGAAAACTCGTTTAACCCATGACGTCATGTTCTAGAACATTCTCTATTGTTCTGGATCATGACTCAGCCTGTTCTAGAACATTCTCCATTATTCATGACTCTCTCATTATTCATACGTCAGAATCTAAATCTAAATTATGCGGAGTCATTGTCTTGAAAATACTATATGTAGCGCGACATTGGAACTATTTCAGTCAGTCGATATCGAGTCAAGTCTAGTCATGGAGTGGTCAAAACAAGAAAAAAAGGAAGAAGAAGAATTAAGCGATTCCTTATTGGATGCTGTGTATGACGCTTATGAGTTGACCTGTGCTTGTGAGGAAGACTTTTACGAGTGGCATTCCGAGGGGGATGAGGATGAGGATGAAAATTCCACGAAGAAGAAAGAAGTCGAGATAGGTGAAGTCCATACCATACTGTCCCCACCCCCCGTGCCGGAATATTTTACAGATATCGAGGGGGATGATGAGGATGAGGATGATGATGAAGATTCCATGGCGAAGGAAGACGCCGAGATAGCGGCTAAGTACGCAGAAGTTTGTTCCATACAGTCCTCAACCCCCTCGCCGGAATATTTTACCGATACCGAGGGGGATGAGGAGGAGGAGGAAGAGGAGGAGTTCGAGTATATGTCACAACAGCAGGCTCAACATATGTCGTGGGTGATGGAAGAAGCAGAAGAAGGGGAGGAGGAGGAGGGTGAGGAGGAGGAGAATGACTCACGAGCCTCCTTCTCCTCCGCCTCCTCCATCCGGTGGAATAAACCATGGGGATCGGACGCCACTTCTGAGGAGGCTCATGAGACCATGGACGGGGAGGAGGAGGAAGACAATGCTCAAAGCTCAGAATATTCCTTCTCTCTATTGGGACCTGCGATTGAGAAGAAGAAGAAGAAAGAAAGACAGGAGAACGAAGAGGGTGAAACAATAGAACACGAGGAGTCCTCTACCGAGTTCGATATGGACCAGTTTGTGTCTTCCGCCACCTATTCTGTAGAGGAGGAGGAGGAGAAGGAACGTGCTTACGCCTCTATCGAAGACGATCGTGCACGCGATCATGAGGCCAATGGATACGAGTGGTATAAAGGATGGGATGTGACACTTTTAGAGGAAAAGTATGTGGATGTTCGCAGTCCCCATATGTCATCCGTTGTCTTTACGGAGGAGGATAAAGCCCAGGCGCACGGTAAAGCCCTTGCTTTCCAAAAGGGAGACCCTAGGCAGGAGGAGGAGGAGGAAGAGGAGGAGGAGAACGAGGAGTGGCGATCCGCAGTAGAAGATTTGATGGACACGGTAGGGCGGTCGCCGCTCACTCCCTGCCATCATCAAACGGGTTGTGGACGGGAAACGAAGAGGAGAAAAATAGAAAAAAAAGAGGAAGAAGAAGAGGAGAAGGAGGAGGAGGAGGAGGAGGAAGATCACTTTCACATCGAAAAGATGGACGGCAAACATAGCAAAACCTTTCGCATGACCAAGGCCTTTTACCGTAGTAAAATTCATATGAAACCTGTCTCCGAGGCTAAAGAAGCGGTCGAGAAAGCGCGAAAGGTTTTGGCTAAAGTTATCGATCACGTGAAAGACGATGTGGGCTGTATAGAAGGAGACCGTCTACAACTGTCTATAACAGGCACTGGATTAAACAACAACATTACCCTACCTTATCTTTCGCCTAATGAAGTGACGGCGGACCGTATGATGGATGAGATCGAGAAAGTCATGCAGTCCACCAATGAATTTATTTTGGACGGAGTCATGGAGATTGACTTGAGCCATGTACGAAATCCTGTTGGAGGCGGTAAAGTAGGCCGAGCCCAAAGGCGTGTCTTTAACACGATGAAGCAGACCGAGGTCACGCGATGGCTTGGTAAGTTGCAGTGTAATAATACTCTTACTCTTAGCCGTTTGTATGTGGGGGAGGATAGTATGTACGAGGCGGTAACCCAAGGAGAGAAAATCATGGCCGATGGCGTTCCTTACGCAAAAACACGCGATTCCACAATGCTTCCACGTATCGTAGGACTGCAACGTCTGACAGAAGCCCCTGAAGGGAACGGGAGTTGGCGTGAAAAAATGGATTCCTTAAGCGGATTCATGTTGTTCGAAAAAGGTATTCGGCTTGTTGTGCTGAGTTATGAAAAGGATGACAATCCTTCCTACATTACCTTAGGGGTCACTGGAGATGAGCCTGTCCTCTATTTATATTTCTGTCAGGGTGTGTTTCATCTGCTGCGCACTCCACAGAATTTGAAACATTATGAAGACAGTCCACAGTTCTGTGTGTCATGCTTTTTTTCTTTTTCGAAGCATCGTCGACGCGTCCGCGAACACCTCTGTAGGACGGATGTACAGGGGAAAATAACAACCATTTCTGTCAATAAGAAAAAGATGAGAGACATACGGTGTTATGCGATTAATGAAGACCATTTTGTAGACGCTAAACGATCGATCCTACGAATCGGTGTCGACGAGGAAGGATTGTGCTGTGCCCGGGCTCTCGTGGTGGCGCGAGACTGTCATAGAGATCTCTTCCGTAGACAATTGGGAGGCCCTAAGAGTGAGAAGAAGAAGGCCTTACGGCTGTTTGCCAAAGCAGGCGTTGTGCCAGGACCCTGCGGCATTCCAGAATTGATGAAGTTTCAGAAGGTATTCGCACAATACCGTCTGCGTATTAAAGTGTTTGACCGTGAGGTGAATGCCATCACCTTTGTAGGCGACTTAGGAGATGATGTAGACCAGGAGGTCGATGTTGTGGAAGATGTCTATCTCTACCTCCACTCGGAACATTATGATGTCATACGGTCTATGAAGGGCTTTCTATGCACCTCTTATTTCTGCCGACGGTGTAATAAAGGTTATTCCGATGCCAAAAACCATAACAGCTGTCTGAAAATATGTCATTACTGCAAGAATAAAGAATGTTTAGGGAATGATGAGGAGAAGGAAAAACCCGTTTGGATTGTGTGTGACTCTTGTCACAGATCTTTCCCCACAGAAGCTTGTTTCCAAAACCATCTGAAAATCAATGTTTCGACGAAGCAAGAGGAATGTTACAGTACCTGTCGACGGTATCAACGCTGTCTTCGATGCAAAAAAACATTGGACATGAGAATTTCTAAAAAATACCGTAAGACAAGTATATGGAGGAAATTACACGAACATCGTTGTGGGGAATACATATGCACGGGCTGCGATCGTCTTGTCGAGTACGGCCATCTGTGCTACTTGCAGCCTTATGTGGAAAAGAAGAAGAAAAACAAGGAGGGTGTGGAAGAGCAAGACACTAAAGAATGTTTCCGATATCTGTTCTTTGACTTTGAAACCATGCCGTTTGAGGACCATCACACCGTCAATCTATTCGTCTGGATCAAGGTGTGCGAACAGTGTGAGAAGGAGCCCGTGTCGAAAGCATGTCCTCAATGCGGAATACGTCAACGCATCGGGCATAGCGTGAAAGAATTCTGTACCTACGCGCTGGTTCCTGAACATAGTGGGTATATCATGATGGCGCATAATTTTAAAGGCTATGACTCGTATCCTATTTTACAATATTTAATCGAGAATGGTCAACGTCCCAACGTTATCTACCAAGGGGCCAAAACAATCTATTTACAATTAAAGGATTTGAATATTTGCTTTAAGGACAGTGTGTGTTTCTTACCCATTCCCCTAGACGCTTTTGGAAAGACCTTCGACCTGACCCAAGCCAAGACGCATTTCCCAGTTTTTTTCAACCGTACAGGCATAGAGCCAGACAGCGGACAAAGCTATCAGAATTATGTAGGTCCCTTGCCGGATTTAAAGTATTACGGCATCGACATCCTACCGGTTAAGAAGGCTGAGGTATTGACCGCCTGGCATGCCCAGAAGCGTGCGGAAGGCTACGTGTTTGATTTCAAGAAAGACATGCGCGATTACTGCATCCAAGATGTGGTGGTCTTGATGATGGGCTGTTTATCCTTTCGACGCACCTTTGTCAAGGAATTTCAAGTGGACCCCTTTACAGACTGTTGCACCATCGCCTCCACCTGTCTACGCACCTACCTGAAGCATTTTCTTCCAGAAAATTCTATTGGTAGAATACCTCCCATGGGGTATCGAGCCCAAGATGTTCAATCCTATATGGCACTCAAAGTCCTCCATTTGATGGAGAAAGAATCGGGCCAATACTATCGGAAAGCCTCTTCCTGGGACGGGGAAAAAAAGATTCTCGGGGCTAAAGTGGATGGGTACTGCACAAGAACGAAAGAAGTGGTCCAGATCCATGGCTGTTTTTCCCATGGGTGTCCCTCCTGTTTCAAGGCAGAGGTGTACAACCCGCTATGTCATTGCACCATGAATGATTTACATACCAAGACGGTGGCGCGCACACAGGCGTTGAGAAATGCCGGGTATGCCGTGACGGAAGTATGGGAGCATGAAGTGAAGGCTAAACTGGAACTGAAGGCCAAAGAAGACTACCTCTACCCTACTTGGGTGGAGCGCTTTGAGCCGTTGAAAATCAGAAACGCTCTGTTGGGCGGTCGTGTGGAGGCTTTCTGTCTTCTCTATAGCGTCCAACCGGGTGAAAAGATCCACTACTTCGACTTCACCTCTCTCTACCCCTACGTGATGCTGGTCAAGCAGGCTGATAATTTTCCCCATCCTATCGGCCACCCTACCGTCATCACGGAGAATTTTGATCCAGACATCACCACGGCCTACTATGGATTGAACAAGGTCCGCGTGCTGGCCCCACGGTATTTGAACTTGCCGGTACTGCCGACCAAGATTCATGGAAAATTGATGTTTGTGCTGTGTGCCGAATGCGCCAAGAAGGGAGGATCGAATTTTTCGCAATGCCGCCACACCTGTGAAGAGAGATCTCTGAAGGGTGTGTGGACCACCCCCGAGTTGAGAAAGGCGGTGGAGAAAGGCTATCGTATTTTAGAAACGTACGAAGTGTACCATTATCCCGAAACAAGCCGCGTTCTGTTTTCCGATTACATCCGCCGTAATTTGAAGAAGAAGCAAGAAGCCTCGGGATGGCCTCCCGGGTGCGAGACGGAAGAACAGAAACGTCGGTACCTGCAGGAGTACTTGGACAAGGAAGGGATACAGTTGGAGGCGGACTCTATTCTAAAGAACCCCGGACTGCGTTTTCTTTTCAAACTGTTGCTAAACAGTTTGTGGGGGAAATTCGGACAAAACCAAGATATGGTTTCCACAGAGTACGTGACAGACCCTGCCCGTTTTTTTGCCTTGATGTTCGACGATTCCATCGAAGTATCCAACGTGGTGTTGTTGAATGAATTCCTCGTGCAAGTGCAACACAGATCCAGAGAGGAATTTATGGGCGAGAGTTCGGACATGAACTGTGTCACCGCCTCCTTTGTCACGGCCATGGCCCGTTTGAAGCTGTACGATCTGATGGACTTTCTAGGGCCTGAACGTCTGCTGTACGTCGATACAGACTCGGCCATTTTCGTCTCGAGACCTGGAGATGTAGACCCTCCGCTGGGGAACGGACTTGGAGATCTCACCTCGGAACTAGAGCCGGACGATCACATTGTGGAATTTGTTTCGACCGGTTCCAAGTCCTACTCTTACAAGACGTCTCTCAGCCGTGAGGTGGTGGTAAAATGTAAAGGCATTCGTCTGAATGTGTCCTCCTCCAAACTGGTCAACTTTGAAAGTATGCTGGAATTGGTGACGGGGGTATGTCAGAAGAAAATTATCACTCATCCTTTGAAGATACGTCGCGACACACGCAAACGTACCCTACACACCGTCTCGGAAGAAAAGGTATTTAAGCTGGTGTACGATAAACGGGTGTTATTACACGACCATCGAACGCTACCGCACGGTCATCGGGATATTCCACAGCATAAAAACGATGGTGGCACTCCCTAATCCTACACTAAGCGACGTCTGTCAGAGACTACGGTGCCTGGTAGCCTGTTGTGGTGGAAGTGTGACTGTAGGAAGCCGTGAAGAGACCGATGGAGCTTCGGAAGAGGAAGACAACGACGGTCCTTACAGGCCCTCAGACAAAGAAGATGAAGAAGAAGAAGGACCCGCCCGAGAAAAAAAAGACAGATCTCAAAAAGAGGACGAAGAAGAAGAAAAAGGAGGAAGAGGAAAAAGTGCGTAGCGTGTCTGAAGTGCTAGAAGATCTGTATTATAATCCACGCGACCCAGGAGCCTATGGGGGCGTGGATGCCTTAACACGTTCTGCACGTTCCTATGGGATTTCCAAGAACCAAGTACGGACGTGGTTAAGAACACAACCTACCTACACCATGCACAAACCCATACGTCGGCGTTTCCCCTCGGGCAAGACCCTGGTTCAAGGGATAGACCATCAATGGCAGGCGGATCTGGCGGATCTACAGCCTTTGTCTTCCGAGAACAAAGGCTACAAGTATTTGTTGGTATGCATCGATGTGTTGTCGAAGTATGCCTGGGTGGAACCTCTGAAGAACAAGACAGGCGCCGAAGTGAAACGCGGTTTGGAAACGATTTTTGCTCAAGGCCGTATCCCCACAAAGTTACAGACGGACAAGGGTATGGAATTTCTCAACACGACCGTTCAAAACTACTTAAAGAAAATGGATGTACACTTCTTCACCAGCGACTCCCCACACAAAGCGGCCGTGGCGGAACGTTTCAATAGAACGTTTAAAAACTTAATGTGGCGCTATTTCTACAATGCCGGCAATCACAACTACATCAAGGTACTCCCAAAATTGGTAGACAACTACAACCATCGATGGCACCGCAGCATAGGCATGACCCCTGCCGAGGTGAACCTCACCAACGACCAGAAGGTGTGGCATCGTCTTTATGACAAGGCCTTGGAGCGTCCTTCTAGAAGGCAGCAAAAATTCTACCCGGGTCATGCGGTCCGCATCAGCAAAGCTTTTCGGCAGTTCAAAAAAGGCTACCTGCCGAATTGGACGGAAGAAATCTTTGAGGTGGTCTCGCGCATTCCTGGACGTCCGCCGTCGTTTCGTATTCAAGACATGAAGGGGGAAACTATAAAAGGACGATTTTACGAACAGGAACTACAACGCATCACCAGCAGAGCTGACCAAACGTTTGGAGTGGAAAAAATTCTAGCCCGGAAAGGAAGACCAGGCGCTAAACAACTATTGCTTATTAAATGGTTTGGCTGGCCTGCTTCCTTTAACAGTTGGGTGAGGCGTGAGGACATGCAATAATCCACCCTACCGTGAGGAGAAGAAGAAGAAGAAGAAAAAATATGTCCTTTTCGTTAAAGACGAGAGACCACGTGACGGTGTGGCTGCCGAGCGATGCGAGCAACGCTCTACATCCTGACAATCAACCGGGGGACTATATTGTAGACGTGGACGATCCGATCCTGTTAAAGGAACCTGAATTATGGCTGGTGCGCCTATCGTCCATCATGACGCCCGCCTTTCATCCTCCCAAGACGCATCCGCTCATTCAAAAGGATATCCCCTATTTTATGGCTTACGAGACCCGTGTGCGTGAAACCCCCCACGCCGTCATCAAGACCCTCGAGCTCATCCCCTTGGAGCGTTTCGCCACCCTCCCGGAATTGGCGGACTACATTCAAAAAGGACCCCTGAAGACCATCAATCATTTACGCCATCCTTTGCGCCAACTATTCCTTACCTACTGGGACGACACACACAACGTCGAATTATACTATGGCGGTAGTGGGAAGGGCATGCCCAAGTACGGCGTTCCGGCCGACAACGAAGCCCTTCTCTTCTCGCTACCTCTGGCCACTGTGTTAGGCTTGGCCCCTCCCGTATTGCATTTGAGGTCTCACAAGATCGAAGGCAAAATACCGCCGCTGACATTCGTTGCCAAACCCTATTCCCTTCCCTTCGATCTCCACGAGGGGCAACCTCTAGCCCTGACGGTGTGTTCCACGAACGTGTCGGATGGGCCGACCGCGGAAAATAGACGCCGCTTTCAGAGTCGTATGCTAGGCACTAAAATCAACGTGTCTTCTAAAAACAAGAACGTAGACCTCGCCCCGTTGCCACGAACCCATGTGATCAGCGTCTTTGCGGATATCGTCAAACCATCCCTGATCCACGGCACCTTACAGCCTCTACTGGCCTATGTGACCGGGGAGCAAGAGCCCACAGAACATCCTGCGCCCCCGACCTCTCTTCTCACCTTAGACCGACGCGGGATTATCTATAAAGAACCCCTTCATCCCGTCTACCACCGCTTGACGACCGGAGGCTTCAACAAGATACGTATATCTTTGAAAGATCATAAAGGAGACTTGTTAAAATTTACGGCAGGACGTACGGTGCTATCCTTGGATTTGCAACGCCGTGGAAGCATGGGGTCGCCAGGTCGCGTGATTGTGATTTCTAACACAGACAGTCTAAGGGCTCATCCAGACAATGAGCCGGCCCGATTCACCAGCGACTTTCCCATAGAATACGATGTGAAAGCAGGCAGCATGGAAGTAGCCGCTCAAGTCGTCAGTCTCCCTCCGATCCTTTTTAAAATTGAGGCAGAACAACTGTTGAGAGCCTTTGGAATTCTAGAGTGGGCGCCGACGGAGACCGACGTGGCTATGGGTATCGGGTATGCCTGGAATGCCATGAGCAGTCCCACGTCAGCATGGGGCACCCCGGAATGGGAGCTCAAGAGAAACGTGACCGACCACCGTCTGACCTTGACCAAAGAAGTCTACCACGATCCTGAAGAACTGTTGATAGACATTCAAACACAGATCGACACTGTCATCCACTACAATGTTACTACGAGCAACAACCGTCTCACGTACAAACGCTTCGATGTCGACAGACATTGGGTGGTCGCCCACATGACTCCGGGCAGTTACATGATGGAAGAAATTGGGGACTGGATTAACTCCCAAGTGGCGATCCACTTTCGTATGCAGAATGCCTATCCCTCGTCCGGCAATCAGTACAAGTGCACCTACAGCATCGCTTCGGACTATGTGGAGGGCATTAAGATCGATAGCCACAGCCTATTAAAACTGGTCGGGTTTTCAGAAGGGGTGGAAGACAAATCGCCTTTAATGTATTCCACCAAAGCCGCCGCCGTGCAGGCGGAATGGACCTCGTTTAAAGCCCAATTTCCGAATACGGATGTCACCAAATACGTCTTTCGGGCGGATCCAGAGCAAAATTCTATGATGGACCCCCCTAAGAACTGGTACGCGCGAATGAAGTTTTGGTTGGTAGGAGGAGATGTGGACCACAGCACCCTGGTGTACACGTATGCAGGCGCCCGCCGCGGGTTCGTCCAACAAAGCACCTATGCCCAGTCCAAACAGATGAGGGCCGCTTTAGGGGTGGCCGACGATCCCTCCGCCCCGCAACATAGAGACTATCATTTCGTCGGAAGCCAACTCTCGTCGAATAATCTCATGGGGTACGTTCGGGTCGGTCACAACACCCACCACCAGTGTCTCATCCATCAGGCGGGACGGTATTGTCTGTACCTGTCCGACGAATTGCGTCACGGGTTGGGTCTGATGAAACCCCATTGGTCCTGGAGCGACAACCGATGGTTTGAAGTGGACTTGCCTGCGGAGGGAAAACGTCCCAAGATGACGGCTTGGGTCTTGCCCAACAAACCTTTTGAATCGGAGCAATACAACAATCCTCCCATTGCCAAAACCAGAATGATACAGGTCGGTCCTGTAGGCTATGGCAAGAGCACCCAACAGGCCATCACCGGCTCACAGCCCTACACGCTTCATTTCTACGCTACATTTACGTCTGTGTACGACGATCTCTTCATCTATTGCCCTCAAGTCCAGAGTTCGCCTATAGGCAATGTATTGGCTCCCATCCTGGATGTCATTCCTGCCGTACAGTCGTACGAACAGCAAAGAGCCGTCGAATTCATCCATCCTCGCTATGTGCCATTGGCTCTGAACAGCTTCAATGGCTTCAGCATCTATATAATAGACGGTAAGGGCAGGTACATTCAGTTCAAGAAGGACGGCGTGGTCAACATCAAGCTGCACTTGAGAAAACGAAGAAAACGCGGTCTGACGTGAAGGCGAGAAAAAAACGATGAAACCACTACCTAATTTTCCCATCTATAGAGGCGGGGTTCCCGGAAGACGGTTCGGCTCCGGTTTCGGATCTGTGTTGGTCCGTCGTATGGCGCAGAATGCCAAAAAAGTTATTCCTATGGTGGCGGGAACCTTGCTGGAAAAAGCCGCCGGGGTAGGAAAATCTATGCTGGAGGGTAAAGATGTAGAGGAAGCAGTACGCGATGGCACCATGACGGCGGCCGAAGAATTGAAGAGAAAAGCCCTCCACAGTGTGGACGCCTATACCCGACCGTCTTTTAAGAAGAAGAAAAAAAATGTAACCAAAAAGAAGAAGTTCCTTAAAAAAAAGAAAAAAAATGGAACGGTGCGTACTTTACCTTTGGGTAAGGAAAAAAAAAAGAAAAGAACCCTTGCGGTAAAAAAGAAGAAGAACATACACAAGCAACAGGACATTTTCGATAGCGACTCGGATTAGAGTAGAGACCCTATAAATACACCCCACCCTCTAGAGGAGTCCCATCATACCCACCCCAACCCACGGTGCGTCGAAAAAAACACTCGAGACCACCATGCCTAAACGCAAACGCGCCGATGACGATGGCGACAGCGATGTCGAAGTGTCTACCACACCTCCCGTGGTGGAGAAACAAAAGACCGAATACGTCAGTCTTCCACAAGTCACCGAGCTGTTCAATGAAGAACCTGTGGAAACGGCGTACAAGAATTCTCGGCTCAGACCCTACACGCCTCACAACGACTCCTGGACTCCTCTGTCCTTCGTCATCGACCCCTCCAACGATTTCCGCGATCTGACTCTACTGGAAATGCATATGGACTTTAAAGTGGTGGACTCTGCGGGGCAACCTATGGCGGCTAAAAAAGTAGCTTTGGTCAATAACTTTGCCCATGCTCAAATCGCCTCCATCGACTTTCAGTTGAATGGGACCAGCGTCGAGGAAATAACAGACTGCTATGCGTTCAAAGCCTATTTGAGAAACCTGTTGAACTTCACCAAAGCCCAGAAGAAGAGCGGTCTGTCCTTGGAGGGGTGGTATGGCGATACCCCATCCGCCATGGACGAATCGGATCCTATCACCGATCCTTCCATCAGTCCCACTCTGACCAAACGTGCCAAGTTTACTAACAACGCCCCCAACGTGCATGTGGAATTTCAACCCTGTCTGGACATTCTGGGATCCAACCGTCTCCTGCCCCCCGGAGTGGGCATCAGCATCCACGTACGATTTAATAGCGACGCCTTTTGTCTGATGAATGGCGAGACTACGGGGGCCGAAAAGGAGGCTAAAATCGTACGGTCCAATGCTGAAATTTGGATCCGCGAAGTCGAACTGAGCGAAATACTACACACAAGAATCGAAGCCAGACAGTATCAGAACCATGAGACCATTCATTTCCCCCTGACCACCATCAAACCCGTGGTCCGTGTCGGCATGGTGGGGTTGAATGAATTGAGGCTCAACAATGTGTTTCTAGGAGGGTCTCCACAGAAAGTGACTTTGGTGCTTGTCGCTCAAGATGCCTACAGCGGTCACTTCAAAAAAAACTATTGCAATTTCAAACATCACGACATCCAATCCGTACAGTTTATGAGAGACAACCGCGAAGAACCCCTGCCCCGCATCACCTTCAAAGACCCTGCTCTGTCCGAAATTCTGGCCATGATGTACCGCGCCACGGGCAATCTGTGGTACGGTCCGAGTAATGGTATCAGGATCGAAGACATCAAGAGGGGATTCTGCATCATCCAGGTCGACTTCAGCCGTGATGGTGGCGGGTACAACAAGTACGTGTACGGCAATAATAACGGGATCATCGACTGCCTCATAAAATTCAAAACCCCTCTGCTCGAGAATATAAAAGTGATCTTACTTCCCGAGTATAAAAACGTGGTGGACATTGACGGTAGAAAACAAGTGACGCTCCGCCACAACTACTGAGCTTCCCCACCACACACACACAACATGACCACCACCACGACCCTCGTTAACAAGCTATTGGGGGCCGACCTGTTTAAGGGATTGTCGGACAGCGACCTGAACACTATCGGCCGAGCACAGCCTCGCCTGTTCCAACGCCAATTTCTAGGTGTTTTCTCCATAGACACGATGCCACAACAAATAAGCCACTACCCTGCCGGTCTGATTAGCAACACAGACACGTCTGAAGGTCCGGGGGTACATTGGATCGCCATGTTTTTTAAGAATTCCCACCACCCCGTGGAGTTCTTCGACAGTTTTGGGGAATTACCCGGACATTACGGTAGCGGTTTTGTACAATGCATGAAGACCCTCGGCAATGGCGACATTCTCTACAACGACCGTAGACTTCAAGCCAACACCTCGGCCGTGTGTGGACACCATTGTCTTTTCTACCTGGACCAACGCATGCAGAAGAAAAGACCGATGCAAGACATTATCGATTCCTACCCCGGAAGAGGGTATAAAGACAATGACTTTAAAGTATGTTCTTATGTATGCCGTCGCATGATTAAAGAACGCATCCGTAAAATAAAACGACGGAGACAATTGTTAAGTCAAGTTTGTCAGAGCCGTGCTTGTGCACGTCGTGTTTGTTAAATAACTTAGTCTTAGGGTGGTCGAAAAAAACGAATAAAAGCCTGTGAACACTTCCATCCTGTGTCAGTCGTTATGGGAGAACCTCTAAAGTCACCCCGCTTTGATCCCCGCTTCCACGTCCCCTCGAACATCACGATCGTGGGCCCAACGATGAGCGGTAAGACGACGCTCACGCTAGAGCTGATACGTCAGCGTAACGATGCGTTTCAAAAATACATACCTCATGTCGTCTACTGTTATGGCGAATGGCAGCCTGGTTTTGAGGGGTTGAAAAAACAAGGTGTAACGATGGTCGAGGGGCTTCCTGAAAACATTTACGATTACACGGGAGGTGATACCGGTCGCAGGGAGGGCACCTTACTCGTCCTAGACGATCTCATGCAAGAAAGCGGAAGCAGCGGTATGATAGAAAAATTGTTTACAGGCGGGACCCATCATCGGAACATTACCACTATTCTATTAACGCAAAACATGTTTCCCCGAGGAAAACATTCACGGACCATGAGTCTCAACACGCAGTATGTCATCATGTTCAATAACCCTCGTGACCGGTTGCAGTTGACCAATCTGATCCGGCAAGCGTTTCCCCGAGAACAAGCTCGCGTGCAAGAAGCTTTTCACGACGCTACGAAAGGGGGGTCCCAGAGTGCAGAGTATAAGTACATGTTGTTTGACTTTACACAACATACAGACGATGCCTACCGGCTTCGCGGGAACATATTACCTTCCGACCTCGACTACCAGGTTATTTGGCTGCCTAAGGGAAAAAACAAATGAGCGCTCCTTCAGGATGGGATGCTGGAGAGATTGTGCCGACTCTGCTGAACGATTCGGTGGAGCGGCTGTTGACCTCGCAAGAAGCTATGCTCAGCGGACAGGTGTCTGTCGCCAACCAACTGGTGGGTGACGTTCAGGACACTCTACGAACCATCATCCGCTCCAACCCCACCTCGCCCTCTATCACCACCACCGCTGCCGCCGCCACCCCTTCTCCCATCACCATCTCCAATTATGAAGACACCTTGTCCCCAATCACACAAGATACCGATCCACAGACGGCCCAACTCCAAAGGGAATTTGAACGGGTCGTCGCGAATGCGAGACTACCTGCCGCCACAGCCACCAGCACGCCACAGCCGGCTCGGTCGCCGACACAGCCCTTGGCAGATCTGATCAATGACACGTACGCTTCCTTGCCGGCGACTTCCCCGCGACCTCCGCCTCCTCCAAGACAACAACAACAACAACAACAGACCTTGCCAGCACCGTCCGCCGACACAGACTCACAGGTGCGTCGGCTCGTGACCGGTTTTCTCGATCAGCAGGTGCCTTTGGATAACTCGGGCGATCCTACAAACACCCTGTCCTTAAACGCCATGATAGAACAATCGGATGATCTCAATAGAATGATTCACAACACCAACCCAAGACTGGAAGATTCTGTACGACAGCGTCTTCAAGCGCGACTGCATCGTATTGAAGACCGTATTAATGAGGCGATTGTAGAGAACCAACATCCCGCCCGCAACGATAACGATTACACTCACGTTCAAGAAGAGAACACCCATCGCATGTCGAGCGGGTCCGTACGTCGAGACTTGGGGCAAGGAGATCATCAAACCATCACCAGCACACGCACCACGACGACGGTGCGGAAAGGACAGCAGCCGGTCGTGGAACGTCAATCGGAAAGCTTGTCCATGCCTGGACCTAGCAACAGGTCTTCTGCCCGCCGCCGCAGAAGAAGAGCCAGGAGGAGGAGCACCAGTAGCGAGGGCTCCGTCACCACAGGCAGCAATGCCCGTAGGGGGCGCGGTCACACTTGGGTGGATGACGTTATACGTAAGATAAGGGACAAGAAAAATAAACTGAAACGGTTTGGAAATGCTGTCAAAAAGAGTGCGAAGAGACAAGCGGATTTAGAAAGACAACTAGGATATAAATAGACCGTCATTCCCGCCTAGCCTCCCCAGTGTCGCTATGGCTAACACACGAGGCGGTCGACGTAAAAGTGTGGTGGGTGGAAAAAGAAGAAGAAGGAAACGTCGACGTCGTGGAAGAGGGGTTAAAGACTTCATCAAGAATAAAGCGATCAGCTATGCTGCCGACAGTGCCGGGTCTGCCCTCAGACCTATTCTAGCCAAATCCAAGCATGCAAAAGATGCTCTTAAATTCGTTCGCGAGCTGATGAAAAAACTATAAAGGCTGCAGGGGGTAGTTCATACCCTCATCTTCAGAAACAACATGGCTCGGCCTCGCCAACGTTCCAACAGCAGCAGAAGAAGAAAAAGAAGTCGTCGACGGCAGCGGGGTCGTAGTTTCAGCTTAGCCGGCAATCTACACGCACTTTCGATGCGATTACGGAACCCTGCCACGGTTAAGAAAGGCCGTAAAAAAATTGCCAAGTATAAAGCCCTATACCGTCTCTTCAAAAAATTATAAAAACCCGCACACACCCGCCTCTAGTCCACAACATTCACGCCCGCCATCATGGTCCGTCGTCAATCCGGTGGCCGTCGTCCGAGAAAGAAAAAAAGTCTTCTTAAACGACGCCGTACTGTAGGGGGTCGAAAGAAAAGAGGAAGAAAAAGAATTAGTCGAAAAGGAGGTGGACTTATTTTTGGAAACAAGTCGCCGTTTCGAGGCATCCCTATTCTAGGGGATATTTTATAGGCTAGACTATAAAAAGACCTGCAGGGTCACTAAAAAAACACATATCCCAACAGCATGGCGAGAGGAGGAAGAAGAAGAAGAAGAAGGAAAAGCCGTCGTCAAACAAAAGGCAGCTCTTTATTTTCGAAACATGGGCCTCCACGCTACGATGGTTTAAAAGACGTGTTCCCCCACCATGTGGGAGGTAGTCTACGCAGCCCACCGCCATTCATCACCGTCGCGGGAAGACCCGTCTATCTAAACAAGTTGGAAAGAAAGAAGAAGACGAAAAAGAGACCTTGAAAAAATGCCTCGGGTAAAAACGCATAGGTCCACACGTTTGTACAAGCACCGGGTCTTTCTAGAGGCCATGGCCCGTGGAAACAAGCATCAGTGTCATAAGCTAGCCCTGCATGCCTCGCCCGAACAAATTACAGCCTGTGGTGAAGTGGTGCACAACTTTCTTGGAGGCAACACCCCTGCGGTCCATCGCAGCATCCTCGATGACATCAAGAACAAACCTCACATTACCAAGGCCTTACGCATCTTGGGGAATCCCAATCAATCGGCCCAGCGTCGTCAACGTGCCCTCCGACAACGTGGCGGGGGTGTGGGAGCTGTTGTAGGCATGCTGGCCTCTTCCATTCTTCCTATGATTTTAAAACCCATTTTCAAAACCATCAAGGCTAAAATCGATAAATCCAGACAGAAATAAAAAAAGAGACCTTTCCCTCTTCACCCGAGAAAAAAAGAGATAAATACGGCGTGGGATTTGAGTTTCTCTTCAGTACTCGAGAGATGAAGTACAATGAGCGTGCCTACGTAGTTCCTGAAAAAAATATGGGGGATGTACAGTCTGTCGAGACTCCTCTGGACCAAACAGGCGGTGGAGCGAATGCCAGCCGTATGGCCAAAGTAGCTGCTATTCTACAAGAAGAACGACAAACGCCTTACACCAGCAATCTGGTGGACACCAACGACAACATCCACCGTATTTTAAACAGCAAGATCAATCCTGAAATCAAGATCAACATGTTTGAAAACATGCTCAAACGTTATCGTAAACTTATGTCCGACTCACGCGACTGGCAGAAAAATAATACCGTGACCGCCGGCATCCCACAACAGCAACAAGAAGAAGATTCGTCGCTTCCCCCTCTGCCGTCGCCCCCCGTAGGAACCCCTGGTCCCCCTAAAAAGAAGAAGAAGACGGTGGAAGCGCCTACACTGCCCCCTTCCACACCTCATGTTCCTAAAACGAAAACCCACCACAACATCATGACACGCACCAAAAAGACCAAGTATCTAGGACCCGACCCACCGCAGACATCGCCCTCGTCAACGATACAGATTAAAAAGAAAAAGAAATCGAAAACAAAAGGAAGAGGACGCGTTCCCAGTAGTATTATTAACCCTTGGTTGAGTGTATCATTTAAAAAATAAATAAACACCAGGACACCTGAATCGTCTACTGTCTTTTTTTATTTCTGACACTTTAGCGTACATGTTTTTTTTCCGTTTTGCTTTCTTAAAAATTTACAGCAGTAAGAGTCTCGCCATTCATCAGGCGTTGTAGCAAATCCGCTTCCCTTTGCTTGATGCCGGCCGTAATATAATTGCTAAAACCTGGCTCGGGCTGCTCGACCAACACTGGCTCTGGTAGTAGTGACGGAACTTCAAAGTCCCAAGGCTTGTCCTGGACAATAGGCGTGGGAGGTACTTCAGACATGATTTCCTCCATAAGACTACGTGGGGGGATGTTGAGATGCAGCTTTTTTCTCGGCTTATTCTTATTATTCTTCTTCTTTATAGGCGCTAGAGGGGGCGGTGGTATGTTCTCGGGGGTGAACACGAGAGGGGCAACACTGGCAGGAACGGGGGTAGAAGGAGGAGGAGGAAGAGAGTAGTAGCCGCTGTCTGTTATTGTTGTTGTTGTTGGGTAGGGCACTAGATCCACATACTTCGTCTCCTTCTTCTTCTTCTTCTTCTTTTCCTGCTTGACAACCTCGTTCTTTTTTTCTGGAGTCTCTGGAATACATTTTTTTGCTTTGGCGTACTTCCGAGTGGAGGTGGCCAACTGTCTACGCACCTTCTTAGTCACCGTCCTAGGTCTTACGGTGTCGGGTTCCACATCGTCGGAGAACACCCCGTGACTAAGATGAGCGTCCAACAACTTCCCCATGCCCATCTTCAACATCTCACGGGCTATTCTGTCCACATCGCCCACGTACACTTTCATCTGGTATTCATCCATCATACTTCCATGGAGAGAAAAACCGGGTTCCAGAAACTCTCGCTCCACCCAATTGGGCAGTTTTCTTTGGGTCAGACTCAGCCTGTCTAGGTCCTTGGCCGACACATCGGGTTTGGACACCGCCTCCAAGTATTCTAGGATCTCGTCCAATTCCCTGGTCATCTTGCGCAACAATAAGACCATGGGCTTGGCTTTGCCCACCAGAAGATGCATGGGGTGGTCGTACTCGAACACAGCACGTTCGGGGGCATTCACCCGTTTTAAGGTCATAATAGGCCGCAACTTCATTCCTTCCTCGTGACTTGCCATCTCTCTCTCTCTTTCTTTCTTTATCTTTGTCTCTGGAGGATGTTCACAGCTCCGCAGTCGAGGTAGAATGATTGCAAGAATAGGAGGGTTCTAAATATGTCAAATCCAAAACCGTATCCAGCATCTGACGTACTTCCGCCGTAGTTCCTCCTCCTCCTCCCTCTAACTTCCGGTTAAAAAACTGATGGATCAAAAACAGGATCAAGCCTACCGCTAGACCAAGGAGCTTTCTAGTTCGCCTCTCCATCGACCACTTCTATACCTTGTGCTTTAACGTCTTGCTCAAACTCTTGCCAGTCTTTCTCTCGGGCCAACAAGATCCGTTCTGCCTCACAGGCGTGATACATCCACTTTAATAAGGCTTTATTTACAACGTCGCCTTGCATACTAATAGAATGCCTCTCGGCATTGTCCAGTAAAAGTTTCAGGGCGATACTAGACAGTTCGCCGCGTAAACGGCAAAATTCTTGCACATTACTTCTTCTTTCTAGACCCCCTTTCGGGGTAAACACATGAGTCAGTCTTTCCGAGGAGGTCCGACCTCTCGACGGCGAACTGCAGTGGTGAAAGGACATGACGCTACTGAGAGGTAGTGGACGACTGGGGGGTCTTTTATTTATTTACAACATCTCACTCGATCCATCAATCATCCTCCTCATCATCATCCTCATCATTGTCTTTAAGCACATCCCATTTTATACACAATGCTGCCAAAAGCACTGAGTCGTTGACTTCGCTCATAATGCCATAATCCAATTGAAAATCGGTCATGGCCACTAACAATCGAACCCCCTCCTCAGGAAGTAATGTGTCATTCATACATTTTACAATGTAGCGAAAGGTACTGCAGACTAGGGTCTTTTCATCGCCCCCGGATCTGATATACTTCAACAAAGGTATATAACCAGGCTGACTCCTGTTCTCTTTGAACCATGTATCGTCCATGTCCATGTCCATGATTAATGATAAAACAAGACTTGGTGCACTACTCTATTTATAGGTCACTTTATCATCTGACGTAGTTCCGTTTTTTACACCCATGCCAGAGGTAAGATTCTGACGTAGTTCCGGTGTCAAAAGATCATAGCGCTACTGAAGGGTGTCTAACGCCGGAGCGAGCTTTATCTTTTTTTTCAGAGGGAATTGGTTCGCCTCCGCCGCCGCCTTCTCCTCTTCCTGATTCGCCAGCTCCTCAAAAGACGAGAAGAGAGAGGTGCCGCCTATAGAATTCAGAAACCACTCTTTAGGGACAGGGTGTTTGTACCTTTCCTCAAACCAGTCGTCAAACTCGACCGTCACCGCCTCGTTGTCGTACTCTTCTATCTTTCCAGGATAGTAGTGACGATCTTCCCAACGCGCCACAACCTTGTCGCCCAGTTAGTTATTGCCATCGTACACGTAGGGCTTCGCCATCGTCAACTGGGAGATGTCTTCAACCTTGGGATGATGAAATTCATTTTTTGAACAGGTGTAGCTTTTAGTGTCTCCATCGTCAAACTTCACCATCACCGTCTTGCCGACCACCAACTGAACGTAGCCAAGAAACCAATGGTTCTTGCTCCATTCTGCATACACACGCTGCCTCCGTCTATAGCATGTGTCCATGGGTTGCTGCGACTGCTGCGGCGACTTCTGGGGTCCTTTTTCTTCTTCTTCTCCATCATTCTTCTTCTTCTTCATGGTCGATACGGAATTCCGACGCGCACGTTTTACTTGGCCGCCTCTTTGATCGTATTCTTGTTGACTCGCCTTATTCACAGCTCGAGCCCGCTCGACCCATTGGTCATACCTTTGATTGCGTAACTGTAGCTCCTCTGTGCTTCTACTGGTCTGGACTTGGCGTCTGTAGACCTTCTTTATCGCTTCCTCTTCCCTCATCCAAGTGCGGTGGCATAGAATGACCTCGTCGTCTTTGATACTGTACTTCTTCTGGAAATCCGCGAGATGTGTATAACACTCAAAAAACAAATCGGAGTAGTCGGCTTCTTCTTTTTCTCCACCCAGCCATTTGATACAGTCCAAGAGTCGTTTAAACGTCGGCTGTACATGAAACACCACTTCCCTCAAAGGATAGGTCAAATGCCTCCCCAACCATGCCGCTTCTTTATCATCCACACCCCCCAGCGATTGTTGGATCTTGGTGATGGGGTCGATAGAACGATCCCAACAACATACCGCTCCATCGGGATGAATCTCCAGATGGGTCTCCAAGTAGTGGAGGATCTCTTCATTTCTAAGTCTCCGCGAGTATTCTTCTTTCTTCGTCAGCTCTAGATCGTTCATAATCTCGCATTTCTTAGCGAACTGAACGTGTGCTATATACAGATCCCACTCGGGGCTTGAGAAATGTTGTGTTTCATGGCCATACCGAGGAGTGTATTTCAACAATTCAGGCTGTCTGGACTGCACCTTATAGGTATACATCATCTTGTTGAGAGACCTGAGCAAACCACTGGGAAGACGTTCCATCCAGTTGCTGTACGTGTATCCTTGCTTATCCTTGTAGGTACATTCCCCACATTCTGAAGAATGGGACATACGCACCATGTAATCCTCGTAGGCCTCTTGTGCGTTCAAGGAGGTGGAGCTGAATTCGCATTCTTGCCTGTTTGCCATGTCGGCTAAGCTGTCTTTCTCTTTCTCTTTCTCCTCGAACTCTTCATCGCGGGGTGATATTCTCCACAAATACCTCAGAGGCTCTATACAACCCTCCAACACCCCAAAATTGCTCAGGCGGGCCACCACTCTCTTCAGACCACACTCGTCGATCCGATACACCTCCACCATTTCGCTGGATAGGGGAGCGTCCATGGAGGTAGCCATTTTTTTCCTTTCTCAGACGAATTGGTGAAACAAGCCTTGGCGCTTCTATATTTATAGGCCTCTATATCATCTGACGTAGTTCCGTTTTTACAACCCAGGATAAGATTCTGACGTAGTTCCGTTTTTCCCGCCCGTTTCGCTGTTTCGTTTCCGGTTTTGCGAAACCATTTCGTTGTTTCGTTTCCGGTTTCGCTGTTTCGCTTCCGGTTTCGCTGTTTCACCTCCGGTTTTGCGAAACCGTTTCGTTGTTTCGCATCCGGTATGCCCATATATGGGCATAGCCTCATGAATAATTAATTTGTTATGACCATATATGGGCATAGCTCATGCATAGTCAAGTACCCGTGCTCCATACTTGCCCTACTATACTACTAACTTTCCATACAAAATTCGCTCAAAACTCGCCAAGATTCCGAAGGCTAAGGTACAGGGGTTTTTGAAAGATACAACTAAAGTAAATAGCCCAGCTGTTTTGTGTGACCCTTAGCTATAATAAGCCGCGTGTAAGCCATTTTTCTGTCCAAAAACCATAATATGAGAGCGCTTCAAAGGTATGCTGGTAAAGAGGTTTTCGCCGTTTTCTCTGTATTTGAATCTCCCGCTGCCTCATTAACCAGCAATGGTTCAATGATTTTCGGGCCTCTAATGAGATTCAGGGCGATGATGTAAACAAGGAAATATATTTGTACTGATTGTGTAATATGCTTCTAAAATTTGTTAAGCCTTATAATACTTTACTTTTAATGAAAGTACAAAACAAACAAGGAAACTGTTAGGCTCTTTTACAAAGCCAGCAGTCACACAGGTGTTTTCTATTCACCCACATTATTGTAATTTTAACATTCAGACCAGATAATATAGAAAGCTTGTAGCACTAACATGTGCCATAATTATATATTGCTATGTCACATGCAGCATTACCAGTAGATCATAAATTATGAAAAGCCTCAACATGAATGACCTTACAATAGTTATTGAAAACCCAAACAGGTCTAACATTTTCTATGATCTAATACAGAGATATTCATACATGTATGTCAAACAAGTTAATTTTTAAGAAGTGCTGTCCCCAATAGCACAACAATAATTGAAGGGCTATGTGGAAAAGGGTGTAAGTGATTCATGATCACATTCTAAATCCTCCCTTAGAAAACAAAGAAATTGAAGGAAAATTTAGAATGTGATAGTCACTTGTGCCGTTTTTGCACACATCCCTTCAATTGAAATCAGCAAAATTAGCATGCCTTTCTGTAGCAACTACTGAAACCAGGGCCTCTTAAAGACAACGAGAACCAATCACATTGCAGAACAAAAACTGACAAAGTTACTTGAGCCAATCAGTTTTGATTACAAGACAATAGCATTTTGACTTGCTTGAGCTTCGATCCAATAATATAAAAGGCAAATTTGGTCATCATAATGAAGACAATTGCATGGGATATGCTAGGATATGTACTTTTGAATAGTTTTGCAATGTGTTTAGTTCTTGTTCTCTAAGTGGCCCTGGTTTCAGTAGTTGCACTGTAACATTAATTTACTCTTAGCCTTCTTTAGGGAAGCTCATTCCTGTTTAGGCTGCCCCTCAGCACATTACATGTACCTGTATTTTTGTTCTGTTTTTTTATTTTTATTTATATTAGTCATTAATAACATGATTATTTATCCCTGGATTTATCCCAATTCTGTGATCTGTGTAAAGTGACTATAACTGGGTATTTTTTTGCTGAGACTGATGGCATCCTAAATCCCAAGAAACAGACTTTCATTCTCCCAAAATTGAGAAAATGAAGAGTGAAATGATTTTGTCTGAATCTTGTCCAGTGTGTTATTTGCTATCCTGTTGCTTATGGTATCGTGCTGAGTTGACTCCTCGTATATTGAGGAGGTATATTATAATCCATCTTGGAATGCAGAGATGGACAATCCACCACCAATAACGGTGGTATTAGGAGCTAACATTGAAGGTATGAAACTGATTATACAAAAGGACTGTAGGAGCCCTGAAAAGTAACAATAATTTATTGCAGAATACATCAAATAATTCTCAACTACTTTGGGATTGGAATTCCAACCTTGAAGGGGAGTCTCATGAAAGCTGATGTGTTCAGTAGTATGTGTATAGTGTTCCCATCTCAAACACTGATCAGGGAGGCAAATCAAAAACCAGCAAAAAGGATATAATAACAGATACAATTTCCTAAATTCCAATTCGATCTGTGAATTAGCTGGGTCCTGACTTTGATCAGCCCCTATGGTTGTTTCAGGTCTTGTTAAAAAAAAGATTTAAAAAATATATTTCTTGACATAAGAAGGCTGTTGAAGTTAATGATTAAGCTATGCACAACTGGGTACATGCTCAGTATTGTCTTTACAGGTTATTGATGAATTGACTGTGTTAACACCTTGATGACCTCTATGTGATGGAGAAACTTTATCCAATCTGGAAAGAAGGGCTTGTCTGTGACTAGTATATAAAAAATATTTTACAGAATATTTTTCCAGGATTTTTGATTTCAAGTATGCTTTTCTAGGACAGCAAATATAACATTATAATGAAAGCCAGAAGCAAAACGTATGATAATTTGTTGTAATAATGTGATCACGTCAAATAATTCAATTTCAATTTTAGTCCCTTTGAGATATGCAACTGGATAACCTATTCTGACTCTACAAGGTTATAGTCACCAATTATTCATAGTTAGAATATTGACAAAGTAGTAATAAAAATAAAGTACAAAATAGATTATAGATATGTGAGAAAAATTTGTTGCTCAAACATCAATTTTGAGTAGGCAAAAAATTCCAGCTTTCAAAAGCCAGAAGCTGAGGGGGGGGGGGGGGGGGGCTGTTTACATGCAGTGAGGTTTACCCTAGTACCAGGGCTATCTCCATTGGTTAGTGTATTGTTTATATTTGAAATCTCTTGAGACTGTTTGTATTTCAACAACAAGAATTGTTGGTCCTAGCATGCACTACGGTCAACCTGCCTACATGTACACAGTCCCTAATAAAACTTATAACTGAAGGTTTTTAGATAAAACCATGAGCTCAAAAAAGGGTTAATATGAATCTGCTATAAAGGCTTGGGAGGTTACAAGTTATGAGAAAACTGCAGCAGTTGATTTTTTCGTCGAAAATGCTAATTGCTATGTTCCGGAGATTACTGCAGCCTAGCTGGCCTCTCCACTATTTGGACTTTCACAAGAACTGGAATGTTGGACTCTTGTGTACGACTATATCATAAGGAATGAATGCATCACTGAACCATCACTACTTCTTGGAAATGTATATGCTTGAATACGACTGGGAGCATTTTATATACCCAGTACAGAGTCGAGTTGTTTCTCTACACATAATTACTGAGAACGTTTTCAACTTGTCATTACATTTTTACACTAAAGGTGATCTTCTTCTTGCACACATGCCTCCAAACCGCAATATCATGTTTTCAAGTTAAAAGACTTCCCACAATCGGACAAAAAGTCTGATGCAGTGATATCATATCCATTTGTGCAATTATCTCTCCGTACAATGGCACTTACTGGTGTTCTTTTGGGATGTATTCCGACTATTCCAAAATGAGAATACCTCGAAATCTTGCAGGTATTCATCTCCCGAAATGTAGAAAGTATTCGCCACATTTAGTTGATTCTTTGCGTCCTTAGTTTTGATACTATCTGCGATATTCTTCTTTTCCCTTCAGATTTCAGAACACACTCGACTCCATCGTAAATCTTAGGAAACTGGACAACCAATCAAAACAAGTGTTACAATGAGGCTATTGTGTTTCATTGTAGCCAATGAGAGCAAACGTAGTGTCGAACTTTACCAGATCCCACTTCTTTGGATAGGAAAACATGGGGTGGGATCTGGGTACGAGATTAGCTCAGTGCTAAATGCCCAAGTTTGCATCCCACTCTTGGATGTGCAGTTTTTCAAGACCCATGTTATAGAACATGGAGAACCATCTTTATTTGTGCCTGCATGGTGAGTCATCCCCAAAACTTGGTAAGTCTGGTGAAAGCTGCTGGATCTTTAGTTACCAAAACATACACATGCAGACTCAGTGTCATAATTGTGACATCAGAACAAGTACTGCTAATGATCAATGCATGTCTGCATATGCTGCTTGTTTATGCTCGATGCTTGTATCACTAGTGTGGGCCAGGCGTAAATGTCATCTGGTTAACTCATACTTTAATGTTTGTCTCATTAAATATATATAATGTGTGCATATCATCGAAGTACTGTACAACTGATTTGTGTGAAACTTACAACATAGAGTTTGTCTATGTCAAGGCTTTCAAAATGTTTTTGAGTACAAGCTAGCTATATAGGTGAACATAGGAAATTAGGCATCTGTTACACAACTCAGGTTGAATAAAAAGAGAAAAAAAAATTATTGGCAAAATCAAAAACTCTGCCCAGCAGTTAAGTTAAGTTTGTTGGACTAAAACATTAAAATAGAAACTCAGATGTTTCAGACTCATATCACACTTGAAAGATCTATGTTATGTTACAAGTAGTACCGGTAATTATCAAGATTGTATAGATCAAATAATATGTCAAATAAATAATCTATGAATTTGATCATCAGGAAGTTTGTTTGCTCCAGTTTAATAGATTTAGTACATTAATATTCAGACTATAAGATGAAATTTAATGTTTTAAACTTCAGACTATTTTCATAAGTTTTGAGAGCATTTTCCAAGGAAATGCATTGTATTATATAATACAATTTCACTCAACCTTGTAGACTATCATAAATATAAATTAATTTGCTATATAATAGTATGAGCTACAATCACAGACATAATTGTTGAGACACTCAACAAATTAGTTATTAAATGAGAAGAAGAAAAAAACACCGGACACAAAGCTAAAGACAGCTGAGCTAGCTTCGCAAACCCCCCTAATTCCCCTCTAGAAGTGAGCAGTGTCCCTGAAGTCATGATCATTTTGTCTAGCATTGTAGGTCAAATTTTGGCTATGATTTAAGATGTTGTCCTGGTGTACACTAACCTCAAATCATCATCCAAGTTGAAGTTTACAGTTAGAAGGAATGTCGTCCTCGGCAGTTCATTCCCTCCACTTTTGGTTTGTTTGCCGCCTCCTTGAAAAGTGGATACTGACAGACTTTATAAAAAGAAACCAATTAAAGGATGGCATCGTCACTGTCAGGTTTAGTGGAATATTTGTCTTTACATATTCCTTCAGGAGGGCATCTGCTGCCACCATCTGGACTCCGTTCAAATATGTAGCCATCCAAACGTATCTTTCCTCCTCAGTTGGAATTACGTTTCCATGTTCAACAAGCTAAAAGAGTACAATGAATAACATTAATAATAATAACAATAAAAATACTAGTATATAGTTGTACCCTAAAACAATTTGCATATAAGCCCAAATTCTATATAATATTGTTGACACTGATTCCAGATAAATTATAGTGTATGTTACAGGTAAAAAAAATATTTCAAGACATTAATATAAAAAAAATCCTAGGATGCAAAAAAACCTAGGTTGCAAAAGTAACCTAGGTCGAAACAAAATTACCTACTAGGTCAAAACAAAATTAACTGTAATATTTTTAAATACAGTATATATTAGAGGACATTACATGGCTAATCAAATGTCAAAAGACAATCATATTGGTCAATTAGGCTGAAATTTCTGTACACGCAATAAAATATTTTATTTGCTTGCAAGTTGCTTTTCTTCAAGAAATCATGAAAATACCATGTATACATACAAACATTTACATGCAAAGAAAAATTTATGTGAATCCCAGCTAGAATACCTCAAAATGCAGTAAAATATAAAACAAATTAAAATATGCAAACTTTTTTTATGGCCGAATTTTGTATCCAACTTGCTGTGTGCTGGGCTGTGCTATGGACGATATACGTCAGAGTGTCATGAATATATTCAGGAAGCAAGTATTCCGCACCAGTTGGACTTCCTACTGGTTAAAATTACCACCACAGTAGTTACACAAGCCCGTGCAAGCCGAGCTTGCCTTAACGCACTTACAGCACCTCTACATGCAGTCTTGCAGCCACAGCGGATGAGTTCATAGCATCTTTCACCTGTGGGAGTGTCGTCCATTTCGGCGTCCACGACTTGTCACCAAGCTGCTATCCCCATTCAGGAGGGCAGGGAATAGCAGGCTTTTTCAGAAGAGTTTGACTCTATATAAAACTACCTTGCAAGACTGTGCGCTTGGTGTGTTGCAGTTATGCTTCTTGAAAATGAGGAATGTTATCCAGAGTTCTAGACTTCCTTGAAAAAAAGCTATTGTCTAGCTTGATCTTCAAAAAGTTACTCGTTCGGTCGTATAGAAGAACCACGAACCTCTCTAACACATCCATGGATGCAGCATCGATGTCTTGAGGCAATGACGTTATTGTATTTGTATTCTATTTTATTGATTCGCCACTAATAAAACTTACAAAGTAAATAATACAAAGTAAAATATACAAAGGTTAGTGGCGAGGAAGTCTAAAAAGAAACCATTAAGGGCTTATGTGAATTTAGGCTTCCTCTTTTAACTAACAGCAAGTGGATAGATATAACGAGTAACTATGACGAACTGGCTTTTTTTTCTTTTCTTTTTTGCATTACATGTATTCTTAATAATAACTAATCATGATTAATATTTACGAAAGAGATAAGATTTTAAATTTACTTTGAAAAGAGAAAGGAAGGCGGAGTTAATAAGTTCAGTATCGAGTGAATTAAATAACTTTGGACCTTGAAAGTATACAGAAAACTGCCTTATGTTGGTTTTGCATAAGGGAGTGCGAAACGCTGGAGCATTTCTAGTGTTGTAAGTATGAATTTGATTGGCAAAAGACCATTTTTGTAGGAGTACAAAGATTGTCCTATCTGTAACAAAAGAATGTCATGGGATTTAATTATGTTTAGTTCTTTGAAAATAGGATCAGTATGAGCATCAAATTTAGTCTTCATTAGGATTCTAATGACACGTTTTTGAAGTAGTACTATACGACGAAGATTGGATGGGTAAGTAGAGGCCCAGACTAAATTATAATATTGAAGGTAAGGATAAATCATTGCATAATACAGAGTACGTAAAGACGTTTTGGAAAGGTAAAAACTAGATTTTAAAATTATTCCTACAGATTTCGATATTTTGTTGGCTATATGAGAGACATATGGTTTCCAAGATAAATGTTCATCTAGTATTACCCCTAGAAACATCGTTCCTTTTACTTGATCAATTCTCTGGTTGTTTATAACCAACTGAATATTATGACATTGTCTATTTTGTCTTGGCTTAAAGTGCTACTGAAACGAATATGAAGAATCGATAATATAGCTTTAAATTGTTGGTTTAGTATATGATCGAACTAAAAACGTACTTTTTACCGTTTGGAAATATATATTTTTGCGAATTTTCGGGACTCGAAAATGCATGTTTTGACCCTGAGAGCGCGACACTTTTATTTTCTAATTAAATATGCATGTGACGTCACATGCTTGACATGAGCGAGAATTCCTCACGGCTCTCTGTTATTTCTCACAAATGGCGAAGCGCGGTGGAAGGTTTTGCGTGGCCGGCGGCCCAAATAATATAAGCTGTACAAACTGCAATTATACCCCTGGTATATCAATGCACATTTTTCCGAAAGATGAGAGAACCAGAATGCTGTGGACGCATTTCGTTAGGAGACATCGGCCGAACTTTTCGCCGTCTCCAACATCGGCGTTGTGTTCAGTTCACTTCGAGCAGAGAACTTGCTACACCAGACTGAGCTTGAGCACCCTTCAACCTGAAGATACGGAAAGTATAAAGGAAAAGAGAATACTAGAGAAAGGCTCTATCCCTACTATCGACACTGCGATAACTGCTCCCATGCAACAAGAAAGTCCTCGTGAGCGCAGGAGATCAAAGAAAGTAAGTCCATGATGTGTCTGCTTGGTTTATGCATGTTTTACTTTCTTCTTTACTACTAGTAATAGCTCTGCCAGGTTGAAGTAGACTTCAACGAGACTTACCTTGTATTAGTATTAGCTTTCATTGACATTCTTGTAATCATGAATCGTGAAATACGCGCAATCCGAGTCTGACGTATAACGGGAGTTCGGAAATAAAACGCAGGTGCAGTCAATCTATGGGTGGCATATTTGTTGTCAAATTTATTCACACATACAAAACTTGTATTTTAAGCACATGCCTAAAGTATAGTTATTGTAAGCCTATTCTGTTGCTATTATTTACAGTTTTTACGCGATATCAGAGGAAAAGCATCGCCATCGGCGAGAGATACATGTACAGAATCAGAAAGTGATGAAAGCGACGAATTTCCAGCGGATCGCGACGAAGGTGAAGCTTCGGAAATCGAAACAGAAGACGGAGCTCATGTAGAAGGCAGCAATTCTGTAAATAAGTATGCCCAGACAGAAATGGAGATCCGTGTAAAGTCGACTCAGACAGGAGTTTACGTGTGCCAAAAATGCAACGAACGGAAAGAAAAACTAAGACAGCTACAGAAGCAAAACAGTAGGCTGCGTTCACAGAAAGACCACTGGAAAAACACTGCTCTGAAATTGCAACAGGTAAATAACTGATAACAGTTTGTTCCTATACCGAAATTTTCCAGCACACTTCGATTAATTTACTTTTTTTCTGTGCATGAGTTGTTTTTTTCCTTGAATATCCAAAATATTTTTAGCTCGTCTCTTACCTTGTTTTTATTAATTTTAAATCTTTTTTTTTGGGGGGGGGGGGGGATTAACTTTTATTGGGGAGGGGGAGGTCGGGGCACTGTCCTTTGTAAAAACTTTTTTGGGTAAATCAGCCCTGATACTTTTTGTAGTCTGATAGTTTTTGGGCAAATAAAGTTCTTAGGCTCTATGAAAAATGTTCACACATTTTATGAATAATGCTAATAAGGTACATTGAAAGGCTGCTTGTAATAAATATGTATTTTTTACCCTGGCCTTCAACCCATGACCAATAAAGTCATATTGTATTATAATATCTGCCCAGGGTGACTCTGATCACAGCAGTGAAGCTGCAGAGGGAGAGAAGGATCAAGAGAGGATGGAGATTGATGGCCATGAGGAAGAGGGGAGTTCAGAACCGGAGGACGAGTTGGAAGATCTGGGCGAGGAAGAAACTCTGGACAACGACGATCCAGACTGGGCAGGCCTGGAGGAGAGGGGAGCAGATGATGATGAGGGAGATGATCAGGAGCAGGATAAACCATCTAGTTACAATGTCAAGTATGTGATTTCAACATTTATGTATTTTAGAAAAGGTAGTAAAAGTAATTTGTTTTGAGTGTCACTAACAAATATTTATTTTGATGTTCTGCTATTTTTAGTCAAACTGACTAGCATTCTATCACAACTCAAGCAATTTGAATGCCTGAGCCAGGCGAGGGTGTTGAGAAAACAAAACAATGCATACAGCTAGGCTAGCATGGATAGCCATGATATTTAGCTGTTCAGCTGTTTAATCCTAACATATATATATTTTTCTTTTCACCAGTCTTGATGATGGCACACCAGTTCAGAGTGAGCCTAAATTTATTGTTTTTTATACAAGACTACTCGCCATCTTTTCGCTATTTTGTTTCAACTGTAAAGAGGGAAGTCCAGAAGTAAAGATGAAGAATAATGGGACTATGGTGACTGTGGCACAGAACTGTCGGAACTGTGGGCCACAGTCATTTTTATGGAGGTCACAGCCTCTGGTACTTGGGCGCTACCCTGCCGGTAACTTGCTACTCAGCTTTGGAGTACTAATGGCTGGTGCATCTGTCACCAAAGTGCTACTGGTAATGCACCATATGGGACTGTGTGTGTACAGTACAAGGACATATTTTCTGCATCAGAGCAAGTTCCTCTTCCCTGCCATCCTGAGCTACTGGGAGAGCTACAGAGCTTCATTGCTCAGCAAATTGAAGGATGTGAAAGATGCCGTTTGGAGTGGGGATGGCAGATTTGATTCAATGGGACACTCTGCCAAATATGGTGCATATACCATGCTGTGCTGTACCCTTTCTAAAATTGTACATTTTGAACTTATTCAGGTATGTACCGTTACGTTATGTTAATACTCAAGTCTACTATTTTTGTTGACTACTAAATTTAGCAATTCAGGATCGGAAAAAGTGGTTATTTGAATACCTGCTACAATTAGTAACACTCTTTGAAAAAAATGTTCTAACTAAAATGGCTAAAAATTAAATAGCTGACAAAGGTTTTAAAGAAAAATTGCTTAATTTAGTAGTCACAAAGACATTCAAACTTCTTTTCCATCATTTTGTTTCAGAGTAGAATTCATTGGAACTAAAATAGTTATCAGTTTCCCTTTTTTCATGCACTGAATATTGTAGTAAGAGTACTTTCTGTCCATATTATAATATTTTCAGTGAAATGAAAGGGCAAATTAAGTAAGCATTCTTGTCCATGATGTTTTAGTATCCAGTGCCATGTTTTTTTTTCTAGGCAAACCAAGTGAAGAGCAGCAATGACATGGAGCTAAAGGGTGCACAAGATTGCTTCAAGTTCCTAAAGCAGGCAGGGCTTAGCATTGCTATATTTATATCAGATAGGCATCGGTCTGTTGCTAAGTGGATCAGGGAACATCAGCCCAGCACTCAGCATTTCTTCGATATATGGCACGTAGCCAAGTCCATAACAAAGAAGTTGCAAAAGGCAGGAAAAGAAAGTGGATGTGAGAGGATCATGCAATGGCAGAAGTCCATCAAGAATCATCTCCATTGGTGTGCTATCTCCACAAAGGTTGGATTTGGAGACCTTATCCTTGCAAAATGGAAATCTGTGATTGGGCACATGTGTAACAAACATGACAACCACCCCGATCCACTCTTCAAGAAGTGTGTTCATGGTCTACTTGCCCCTCGATTCTGGATAAAAATTGGTTAGTACCAGGAAGGCATAGCCAAAGAAAGCCCAGCACCTCAACGCAGTAAGAATTTGATTCTGGGCAGAGGCAGGCCATAGAAATGTTAATACAGGCAACTTGTGGCCCATGAGTGGCATATACTGTAACCAATTTTTATACATTTTCTATGGAATTCTGGCTTAAACTTTGACCTATTATTTCTCGAATAAATCAATTTCTTTAGTTATTTAGGGGGCAAATATTATAACCTTGTTCATTTTAGGTACACATATCTATGACAAGATAAAAAAGATACTGATGGATGTAAGACTCCTGAATGACATCAAACGACTCTCCAGTGAAGATCAGACAAGCTCCCTGGAAGGGTTCCACTCTACCCTAAACCAGTTCCATCCCAAGATGATCTGCTTCTCTTGGCTTGGGACATTTTGCAGGTCAGGGGTTAAAATACATTAAAATATGGTTAGAGCACAAATAGAGCAGATCTCTAAGATGAAAAGAATCCTATACTTTTACTATACTTATACATTGAGCCAGGGGGGGGGGGGGATAGGTAGGTGTGGTGTCAAGGTTCAACCCCAACCCTGTTTGACCCCAAAATGGAGGTCCAAAACCCTGATTGCCCCCACCTTTTTTTAGATAGACCCATTAGATTGTCCCAATTAGAAATTATACTATATGGCAGAATCCAAAACCTTGTCATAAACCAGAGTGCCCCCCCCCCCCAAAAAAAAAAAGGACAGAGAAATTCCACTGTCCTCGTCAGCGAGATAAAATGTGCTAGCAGCTCAGAGCAGCAGCTCTTGCTTTCATCTTTCATTGCAGGCATGTCTTAGCTAGCCTTCATTTTAATGAGAATGTCCATAGGGAGACAATAACAACAAGGGATGGTAAAGAGCGCTACCAAGTGACTTATCCTAAATACAAGTTTGGTGAGGAATTGGTCAGAGAAATTAGAGTCCCTCCTACATACAGTAAGTATATTGCTCGAATTAGCACTTAGGCTCTATTTGAATAATTGAAGGGTCGGACCATGCAAGAACAACGTAAGTGACTTCTGATCAAATTCCAAATTCTTCTTGATATTCTTTGTTTTCTAAGAGAATTTAGAACTTGATCAAAAGTCACTTACGTTGTTCTTACATGGACCCCTTCAATTGTTGTCCCAAAGAGGGTTTGCAAAAAAAAAAAAGCTAATTCAGAGGGTATTTTAATTCAAATACATATATGGTATTCAACTTAAATTCCTATGGTATAGCGTATAACATGACATGTTTACTAAAATTGGCAATTATACGGCTATCTACAAAGTCAATATGTTGAAACATATATAATAAGTAATAAGGTAATACAAGGGACAGGAGGATTTTTAGATATGCATATATAACAGATTAAAAACGAGCTCGTTTTAATTTTATAGTATAACGAGTGGAGTACTTTGGATTGCGAGACTGACAGTATAATTCTTATCATCAGGGGTCAAAAATTATACTGGATTGCCTGGTGTAATTTCGTGGAATTTGTATATTTTGTAGAAGGAAATTTGGCCAATTTAAAATGCACGTGGGAGAAAGTTAAAACCGTGTGAAAATCCGAGAGAAAGTACCAAGCAGTCGTATGTTTCAAAATCGATATCTTCATGATATCTTTGTTTTCTAAGAGAATTTAGAACTTGATCAAAAGTCACTTACGTTGTTCTTACATGGACCCCTTCAATTGTTGTCCCAAAGAGGGTTTGCAAAAAAAAAAAGCTAATTCAGAGGGTATTTTAATTCAAATACATATATGGTATTCAACTTAAATTCCTAAGAGAAAGCAATCCATCTAAAATGAGAAATCCAAAGACCCAGAACTCACTGAGGATCCAGTTTGATAAAAAAAACTAGCTTTCTTGGATATACCTGTGACTATTACCTTGATCATACTTGGCAATGTATATTCAATTTTTCTTATATCATTTATTTTTTCTTTGCAACAGAATATGTTGATGATCTGAAGAAACTGGTCTTTTCCATGCGAATGACTGATCGCAAGGAAGTGTTGGCAAGGTACAAGAACCAGACTCCAACTCCTCTGAATACCCGGTTCCCTGATAGAGTGAACAAAGCTGATGCTGTAGCCAACTATACAAAGAGGAAACAGCAGCAAACGTCACTATGTCCATCGGGTGAGCAATCACTTCTGTTCTTTAAAAAAAATTATAATAACAGTTTACATTGTCTCAAAGCATTTCCTCCTCAACATGTTTTAGTTTTGGGTACATACTAACTAAAGGCATTTGTGTAAGGATCAAAGTATTGAAGACAGTATGCTACAGATTACACAATCTCAGCATAAAAAGTAAGCAAATTCAATATTGTTTGTTTACAGCTGAAGATCAGGAATTGCTACATGCACAGGCCTCAAGTAGCAGTGCCAGCAGAACCACCAAAAAGAGAAAGCCTCCAACATGTAGGACATGCAAACAGCCCCTGAAAGGACACCCCAAAAATGGCTGCCATGATGCTGCTAATGAGAGCTGAAGTTGAACTTCGCACAAATTAAGGGACAGCATATTTTATCATTTCTGAAATTTTCTATTTAGTGTTATAGATTGTTGAAGCATGTGTAAGCTACAAGTAAGCATGAGTACAAAAATTTGTAGTTATAATGTAGTGTTCAAATTAGGTATTGTATCAGAGAAACATGCAGCTATTTTTTCAAGTTAAAAGAGCCATTTATATACATGTAACAAATGGAGCACTCTTCCCATACAGAATTTGCAAGTGTAAAATATGGATGACAAAAATATGATATCCTGTTCTTGGCTTAGTTTCAACAAGAGTTACAGGTGGGCAAATTTGGAAAAAAACAAATACAAAAAAATTCTGTGTTGGTTTAGTTTTACAGAATGTTCTACTAGTTTGCTGTTTTCAATAGAAAAGCAGCACAGAACTAACCAGAAAAAATAGAAAATAGTAGCATGAAGAGTGACAAAAATACATGATGAGTGATTTTTGAACAACTGTTGTGTATTTTCTAAGCTTGCCTATAACTTAAAAAAAACTCATTGAAGCAATGTATGGCTCACAGGGAGGATATTTGGCAGCCAATTGCAGTCCCCTTGCTACTATTAGAGTTCATTTGGATTTTTGTCAGTAGTGAAAATTGTTCAACAACCTAGTGAAGTGGAATCCCACTTTGTAACCGTCAAGGGAAGCAAAAAAATATTCTACAAGAGAAACAAATGGATATGTGACAGATGTGGGGTTTCCGGAAGCCAAAGACTGATCGAACTATTCACAGCTACGTTACAATGTTAGAACTCTTTGTATGGATCCACAACAAAAATATGTGTTCAACAAATGAGAAATTAGGGAATTTTGTTGTATCCATGTAAGAAGCCTGGTGCCAAGGGTGCTTCCATGGCAACAACATAATTTGCAGTGACATGTATTTTACTTAGTGTCATACATGTGAAAAATTTCAGTAGTGTTTGGCCAATATATGCAAAGATACTCTTCATTTCGTGATGTCTTCTAAATGGCTGTGCAATTGTGCAACCAATACGATGTCACAGGTCATCTCATTTGCATATTACAAAAACCTGAATCTCTGGAAAAAGACAATGTATTAATCAATGGAAAACATCATTCTTTCTCATTTTGAAAGCATTTCTGAATAAGATCAACTTAATTTTCGTTTCATAGGCACTTTAAAGATAGCAATGATGATCATTTTCTTTATTAGATCTGGTGGCTCCTAATAGAGCCATTTGTTTTAGCTCAGATGAGCTTGCTTGCTGCCTCCTCACTACTGTCGCTGTTGTGCAGAAGAGTAGCCTCTGGCAGCTGCAGTTGGGAACTTTGTTCTCATCATGTGGTAGATACAGGCAGGAAGTGGCCTGGTATTGTCCCAGCCAAGGGATCCAAAAATCCACCGGACTAGGAAGCGATAAGCAGTTGCACGTCGACTCCTGGAATAAATATAACAATAGTGTCAACCAAAATTTAGTTACATCGTGCATGTCCTTACTGGTGATGGATTGTCAGAAGACTTTGGTTATGTAATGCCTTGTGCATGTTGATAACTTAATTGCTAATCTTTCATATATTGTGCAAAAACCTGAAAGTTCTGAATCCACTACCACTTAGAGTATTTTAAACTCTATAGCTATTTAAAAATAAATAAAACCAGTGCAACACTAAATTTATAAACAACAAATGTGTCAAGTTATAGGGGGACGATACTGGTGTAGGTTTCTGTCAGTACTTCATCACACCCGATATTCCGATAGAAGGCATAGGGGTCACATGATAGGTGCATGAGCTCTATATATCATAGACTGAGTCCACAATACACCCTTCCACGATTTGTTTTAACTTTTGATATATATATACGTATAACAGCAAAACCATCGATACAATTTTGAAGTTAGCCGAAATCCCAAATTTGAAATCATATCTTGAATAGTAGCAAAGATACCGGCCTGCAAACTTGGATAATTTTGGGAAATTTTACAGATGTTTGTATGGAAATTTTGACTAACTTACCACCCAGTCAAAATTTCCATACAAGTGTCTGTAAACTTTTCCGAGTTTACAGGCCTACATGTATAACTTTGCTCCTATTCAAGATATAACTCTAAAATTTGGGATTTTGACTAACTTTGAGGTGCTCTTTTCAGCAATATTGACGGTTTTGCTGTTATACGTACATGTATATAACAAAAGTTCAAAAAAACTGGAAGGGTCTATTCAGCATGGTCGTCTCCGAAGCACAGTGGTTAAACCATATATTTTCTATGGGGTGAGTCAGGGGTTCGAGTCCCAGTAGGTGTCCATATGCATAATTTTCTCTCTATCGTTTGTCTTTTCTTGTGTACTTGTGAACTCTAAAATTTATCACCAATCAGCTCTAAAACGTATAGGTTTACTGACCGGTTAGGGTGTATTTTTATTATCGGGAAATAAGCTTTTGTATTTTTCTCAAAGTTTGTCGGATTCATCGGTTCCCAACATTTTTCCGACACAGAAATGGTTCCACTATTCCATGACTGGTATAATAAACAAAATATACCCCACCCCCAAGGCTCAAGCTTCAATTTCGAACCTTTTGTAGATACACCTGTTTCAAAAAAGGTTGATCAGAACGAAGAACTAACTGCAAGTATTGAACAATGGAGCTCTATTGTCTTTGAAATTATCACTGAACCATAGAGCCCTTTGTTCAATGTTTGTAGTTTGTTCTTCGTAATGATTAACCTTTTTTGAAATAGGTGTATACTCAACTAAAACTGCTCAACTAAAAGTCAAAATTCGAAATGGTTGTTATTATGTTTGACTGGTAAATAAAAGTTGTCTAATAATAAACAAGAATACTGTAATAACTCCCGTGTTGAGCAGACAGTTTTACTTACTCGTTCTTTGCATTGTGGCTCCCACGGGTTGGGAACTTGTAGCATTTCCCTTGTTTATCTTTCAACAGCGGGCATACTTGCTCGAGGACGGTAGCGTTTGTCAAAGCCAAGAAGTCAGGATGGCTTGTAATACAGTTTGCTGCTATTCCATCGAACGTCAGCCGTCCCATTATTGTCGTTATTTCTTTGCAGCAGCGGTACTCCATTGCACTCGTTAGAAGAGTGTCTCTGCAAAGGCCACATTTGCACCTTCGAAAAATCAAACGCAATGACAATGTTATTTTGGTTTGCAGATCTACCGTCGTACCGATAGCTCTGACAGCCCAACTACTTCCGCAATAGCTTCAAATGAATTCTATAGTTACCAAACTTCCACGGCTATCTGCTTCTCGAATCTGGACTCCAGAATTGCCGGGGTTAGCCCGTCTTCATCTTCTTCCTCTCTGGGTTCTTCGTAGCCTTCCGGAGCGAGTGGCTCGAACCTGTATGGCTCGACTGGCCCGCCAACAGCTCCCAAATCTTCTTCGCTTTCGTTCTCTGTAGACGCGCAGGTACTCTCAGAGCTCGATAATGATTCTAATTCATCGGAACTAGACATGTTCGAACTAAAAACGCTATAAAGATGATGAACAAATGCTATAAATCACTCGAGAGAGAAGCCAGCGGGTCAATCATGTGACATCACAATGGGTAAGACCGCTGTTTGAATTCGAAGGCGCGGATTTCCGAGTCTTGTCGCGCTCAGTGACTCTTTTTAAAATCCATATAAAATATACTTCTCGGGGGCTCGTAATATATTTTTTGCTTTTATTTGTTCACTGAAATATTAAAAAAGCTATTTTATCATTAAGATTTTTTTTTTTTTTTTTCGTTTCAGTAGCACTTTAAATACCATGAATTTTGTCTTTGTTAAATTCAATGAGAGTTTATTTGCCTTGAACCAATCTGATAATTTGTTTATTTCAACATTCAGAGTATTGATCAGGTAAACAGGGTCTTTGTGCGAGAAAAATAGATTTGTGTCATCAGCAAATAGAATCAGCTCTAATACATTAGAAACATTATTTAAGTCATTGATGTACAATAAAAATAATAGAGGACCAGGAATTGAGCCTTGGGGCACCACACAGCAAATCTTTTTTAGGAGAAGAGCAGCGCTCGTTAAACTGAGCGAATTGGAAAAGTAACTTAATCCAATCTAATGCTATGCCACGAATACCGTAATACCGTAATACCGTTTGTCAAAAGGAATGCTGTGGTTAACAGTGTCGAAGGCTTTCGATACATCTAGAAAAATGGCTTTTCCTGGTTTAAAGCTGTTGGCAATTTCTTTCATCTCTTCTTTGGTTGTTGGATTAAAAAAAAAAGCCGGAAAGGAAATTCTGATGAGATATGGCTCAGGGCTGTATTTTTTAGCTAAGTTAGGCCCAATATTAGAGAAATAATTTCAAAATCTATTAGCAATTTCAACTGGATCAGAAATTTCATGGTCGTCAACTTTAAACGTCGAGGTTAATTTAGGCTTGATCTTTTTTTGAAATAGGGGTAGGACAGACGCTTTTTCGGACCCAACTGTCGCGGCAATGTTGTGCGCCGGCAGGTTCCGAAGATGCTTCCCTGAGCCAAAAAGAACCCATAGTTCATTTGCTGGAATGGTGTGTGCAATTGATATGGCTAGAGCGTCGTTGGTTCTCACCATTATCTGCGTCCAAGACATGCACCATTAATCTTGTATTTGCCTCTTCGTGGCTACAAGGCTCTAGGATGGTTATTAGAGTTCTGTTGAAAGAGGACAAGACATTCTCTCCGTACGTGCTATACACCTCCTTTCCTTCTGAGATTGGTAGTGACATCACTTGGTCTGCAAGCCATCTGGACAGCTCATTCTTATTGTCATATATTCTAGAAAGCCTTTCCAGTCAGAGGGGATCCGTGTTGCAGGTGTAACTTTCCGGCGTTTACCCGAACCTCTCTTTTTGCGCACCACTTTCTTCAAGGAGTCTTCTCTGTATACGTCCCAAACTAGATCAACTCTTGTCACTGATTCTAACTGCCTCGCTATATATGGAGCAAACACGGTTTGTGAGTATTCTTCGAACATGCGTGCAGTTCCTGGAGGCAGCATCTGAATAATGGCATCAAGGGTTGGCTGCTGGATATCCAGAGTTGAGATGAGTCTGTAGACACTTCACTTGGTCTACTTTCGGACCCCCTCTAAGCTGGCCCGCTTGTGAAAGGGATGGTGACCACGGTTGGTTCTCGTATTTAACGAACTCTTCAAGATCTCCATCTCGGCTCTGGCATGCTATGTAAAACCTAAAAAATAGGGCACAATTCTCATTCAGAGCCTCTACCTTTGCCTTACCCTTTGAAGTAACTTTCTTATCTGATGTATTAAAGGTAGCCAGATTGTTCTTCTTCAAAGGGTCTGTAATAACCTTGCTCCTGTCATGAAACGTTTGATATTGTTTCTCTCCGATTTTGATCACATTGTGCACAGTGTCAGAACCATCCATTACATCTTTAGTGTGGATGGCAAACATGTATTGCCTGTCCTCTGTGAAGGGATTTCCCAGCTTTTCAAAAGATGAGACAACACTTAGAACATCTTTAGCAAACTCCCTTTGGATAGCTGGTTTCTGCCCGTGATGACTATGCTCTGAGCTGGAAGTAGTCTTCTCAAACTCTTGGACCATCCTCGCTATTTCTGCGCCTGCAATCATCCATCGTCTTAGAGCTGAGGGGTTTTCCGTTAGGCCAACCGCGCCTCCTTTTCCCTTTACCACCACGTTAACTTGCTCGTGTGCATGGTCAAGAACTAGGGAAGAGAACAACTACTTTGTCTTGTGCACCACCAAAACCCCTTTGGAAAACTGCTGAAACACCTCGGGATGCATGACCGAACATCTCTGGGACAATCTGTCTGAAGGACTGGACAGACACGGATAATCAGCTTCTCTGAACGCCCGAACAAGCTGCAAACAACAAATCAAAGATTTTTCTTCCTCATCAATGGCAACTTTTGCGACATACTCATCATAGCCCTTATGCTGTAGGAGGTGGAGACTAGCTGCAGTTACTTGATGCGTGCGTCTTGTCCTTGTCAAGTGACTAGCACTGATAAAGGAATCTGCAACTCCTTGGGTTGCTACCATTGCATCGGACATGACCTCCGTCCATCCACTAACATTCAGCCACTGGCCAAGCATTTGAAAAGTCGCCATCTCGATATGTAGACCACCGAGTATAACAGCAAAGTTATTTTCGCCATGACTATTTACAAACTTCCACTGAATCTGCTTGGCCAGGCAAATAGAGGTTGGTCTACAGCAAACACTGGGATTTGCGTAGGGTTGGCATGATGCATAGCAGATCGTATTACATTCATTGAATGGAGTAACATGGCGAGTGAGTGGGCATTCTCCAAAAACATTGGAAGAAGTGTAATAATTGCAGGCTCATGGGATGACAGCGAGCCTTGACAAGAGCGAAATGCCGCCAAGGACGCATTGCTACAAAATCAAATACAACATTTTTGGCCTTGTTGAACTCCCAAAAATACACTTACAACCTCCAATTTTGGAACATTAGATTATTTCCTAACAGAGCTGTGTGCCAATGAATGTACAACAATTTTACAGTACTTTGTAGCGGCCATAAAACGAAAACACAAATAAAGCTTAATTTCCCATCAAAATCATTGGGTTTTACTTCAAAACTCTTTGAATGCTTGTAATGATTTATTGAGTAACAAAAACATTACACAATTACATGGATTCTTATACACACTGGGTCGTTCTGCCATCAAATTCAAAATTCATTTGCTCTGGAACAAAACACCTTATCGACGTTGAATTTTGTGTAGATTTTTATCGATGTCTAGAATATATACAAAGAACAGCTTTGTTGGTCTTATACTTTGAGATTTTTGGTGGTCACATGTATTTTAAACTTACCTCTGGTACTAGTTGCAGTGCTGGATACTTTAGTAATAGTGTCTTCACAATAACAGGATCCAACACCACTCCCTACCTCCTGTATGGACTAACATCTATATTCGTAGTCTTCACCATTTCCTTCTTTAGGGTTTTTATGTGCCTCTCGCATGTCTCTTGCGTCTTGCCTTCATGCATAGTTGGAATATCACTGGCTGATGTTTTGCTCTTTTTGCATAGAGTGGCAGCTGTTTCACCAGTAGCAATACTCTTGGTGGCAGGTCGCTTTGACTTTCCGAGGTTTTTGAACCAATTTTGTATTGCTTCCTGCCATGAGCCCTAGGAAAATATAATGTAACCAAAAGTTAGTTGAAACACAATTAAGGGATGTGTGCAAAAGGGGCATACATGTCTCCTGATCACATTCTAAATTATCCCTCGATGTCTGAACTTGTTTTCTAAGGGAGAAAAAGCATCAGTCTGTGAATTGGTACAGTTGTCAGGGCTTTTTATCAGTTTTGGTGTAGCCTGGTAATTTAAGCTGTTTTTCAAGGTACAGCCTTCATGGGATATGGGGGCATTAAATTGTAGTTGCTGCCAGGCGACAATTAGCATGGTAGAGAATCCAGCTGCTTCGCTGCTAAAGTCACCCAGACAAAAGAACCGCTGAAGAACTTTACTGCTAGGACTAGTTCTGAGGTGTGATGCAATAGCTGTTATTATGGCTGAGCCAAATGCCACGAAACGGTCATTGGTTTCACCCATCTTATCGGGTCACCAATGGAATGCAAAGAGGAGTTATTGTGTCAGTTGTTGACTTTAAGGACCCAAGAAGCTTTTGAAGACATGGCTTGTAGAAAGTTTCCGTCAAATCATTCCAGTGGCTAAGCACAGCACTGTTTAAAGTGCATATAAGACCAAATTAGTTATACTTGATATTAATTATACACGAAGTGAATAATCCAAAGGTAAAGGTAGAATATTTCTTGATTTGGGTGTTATGTCTACGAGTTATAAAGAAACAAAATTACATATTTTAAAATTCAAAGTTATATGTGAAGCTTATCAAAGTAATTTTACAAAAAAATCTAAATTAGAAAATAGTTTAATTCACAAACAACGAAATTCAGTAAATGTTGGTGATGACATCACATCATTAGCACATTGGAAATATAAACCTTTATATATATTAGATGAAACACCCAAATCAAGAAATATTCTACCATTAAATTATCCACTTCATGTACAATCAATATCAAATATACATGTAACTAATTTGGGCTTATATGCACTTTAACATTATTTTATTCTTGCTTTTCTTTAGAAAATAATAGTTTGGGTCATCATCTTATCGGTGATCTCCGTCTCTGTACCATTTTGAAATTGTGTCAAATCGCTGACCATTTGGCTCAAGACGTAATAATAGCTATTCTTCCTTCTGATTGGCCCTCAATTTTGATATGTGCATGTCAGACCAATTTTGATGTATGTCCGATCAAAAGGTTTGGAAGGACACACATCCTGCCAGGTTATGTCCAGGCCTGCATGGGGCTAGATATATCTATTGGAATATCAGAGTTGATGTATTGTTTGGAAGACCCGATGTTTTTAAAGGAAGCAACAGTATCGTGAGCTTATTTCCCGATTTGAAACAAACTATCAAGGCTAGACGGATTATCTGTTGATCTGTTTTATATTGTCTGTTTTATTGATATTTTTTTTATGGTTTAAACACCACATCAAGATTTAAATGCTTGAATATGTATCATGCCCTATGGACCCTTTGCACGTGACGTCATAGCCGCCATGTTGGTGTACAGTTAACAATAGATTCCTCGTTAGTTTCTTTTGTTCTGTACACCAACATGGCCGCCATGCCCTTTGTCATTTGAATCTCTGGGGATTGAGTGCAAACCATCTATAACTAAGTCCTAGCAGGAACGTTCCCCAGGGGGTATTTTGTCTGGGTGACTAAAGCAGCTGGATTCTCAAGCATGGAGTAGCTGGTTAATACTGATAGCCCTAGATTATATTACAATAGCAATGCTGTTTTCAGTTCCCAACTTATCAGCAAGAAATGGTTCTTGTTATTTCAAGGGCTACATGTTCCCTTTCTGTTTTAGATGAGTTCAATGTGTGTATTAGCGTCACCATTGTATTGGTAGAACTCCCAAGGGAATCCAATCACACTATAAAGAAAGACAGGTTTAATTGATTTTAACATCTTTATTTCCCCATGTGTTTTAATACTGAATTACATAGTTAGCTGAATTTGAGCCATCATACGGTGCTGCGAAGTGCTTTTCTCGGGGGGCTATATAGATTGGTTCGGTGGTAGCATTACCCGACCCCCCTGCGCCGCCTTCGAATCCTGCATCGTCGACCATCGGCTCATCGTCGGCCTGGTCGTCCTCGTCTTCATCTCTTTTGTGGGGTTCTGCTTTTAGTTTCTTAGGGGGAGATCCCTCTAGGCCGTCCAAATCCAAGCTTGGTTTTGAGAAATCTCCAGTGGGCATAAACTCCCTGAATAATATTTTGCCTGAGATGTGTAAGGCGGCAGGCCTAAAGCGTAAAACTGCTCATTGCCTACGTATAACTTAACATCTTCTCTCTTCAATGCTGGTGTAGAAGAGAAATTAATAAGGGAAAGAACAGGCCACCGTTCTGAGGCCTTATTCAAGTATGAAATGCCTAGCGTAGAGAATGTAGCTAAGGTATCTGCAGTGTTAGCACAAACGTCTACTAGTACAGCAACTAGTCTCAGAGAAAGAACTGAGTAGTCAGTTTAAGAGAGGTGCTAGCAATGAGAAAGTTTATTATTTCCGTAAAGGCGTATTTCAGAATTGCTTTTTCAACATATTGTAAATAAGGATAAATAATGCATGATATTGCTAATTAAAATGCAAGTGTTTGATCACCATGTTTGATCTGATATCAAAACCCTTAAGACTTTGATCTGGTGTTTCATTGGGTATCAAGATTCATGCACCTGACCAAAATGGTATAACCCGATTGGTTGTCAACGTTATGAATTATTAATGAGTTTGAGAACGTTATTTATAATGCCTTAGTTCTGCCCCACTTCAGCTACTGAAGTGAGGTGTGGGATACCCTAGGGTCTATCGAAAAGACTCCAAAAACTACATAATAGATCTGCGTGTCTTATAATGCACATGAATAATGATGTCCCCCACCAAGAGGTGCTAGCTGCCTTGGGAAATCCAGAGAAGAAAAGAAAAAGCAAAATAAATGTTTAAAATATGATATGACACCAAGTTGCCTTGTAGATCTATTTAAAAGGAAAATTAACGTTACTAACTACGACCTTAGAGGGTCCACAACCTCGCTGCAGTTGCCAATCCCAAAATCCGAATACCTAACTGTTAGTGTCGAGTCCTGGTTTTATATGAAGAAATATACTGATTCAGTTTTATTTATTTTCATACACAGCAAATATTCAAACGGTATTTCAGTGAGAAATCTGAGGCTGATTGCTGTACTCTTTATTCAGACCGTACACTAATAAACAGAAGAAATGTAAAGGCTAACCCCCAAGAAGCATACAGAGCCGATCCATTTTTTTTTGTTCTTGGTGTGAGGTCGAGCTATGAGGTCGAGCTATGAAAATACTAGGTTTCGAAGATAGGTCTGGTGAGCCAACAAAGTGTCCAGTACCAGAGGATATAGCAGAGCAAACAGTCCAAACTTCATTACTTACACAAGGCAGCAGCTCTCATTGTTAATGAATTAATTTTGGAAGATTCTGTTTGTGACCTCTTTAATGAAATTGCTGTAACCCAAGAAAAAGAGGCCATAAATGATCGTGAAAATCCAACCCCTGATGGCCGGTATCCCTGTAGATTTCAAGGTTGCAATCTATCATTTAAATATAATGGATTGAGCAGGAGAAAATATGAGGTAACCCATAATCCACCCCCAGAAAATCCAGATTTCTCAAAAGAAGAACCAAGCAAGAAACAGGCAAAAAAGAAAGATGATGTCTACAATTATTATTGTGCTTTGTTACAAGATGGCTTATTTTCCCTTTAACTTTGTAGATGCTGTATCTGAGGGAGTTGGTCTCAGAATCATGAGACAGTATAAATACCTTTTAGTATCGTTCAGGGCTGATGGTCAACAGACCACCAAATATTCCCTCGAGTGTTTGTACCAATCATTTCTTGTAAACTCCCTTCTTTCTCCCAGAGATTCAAATGGAACAGAAGTGTGAATACCTTTGGAGGAATAGGACATGGAACACAGAAACAAGCTATCAAAAACGTTGGACCTAACATCACTGAAGGGCTGTATCATGAATCTGTAATGCGGAAAGAGGAATGAGGAAGGTATTTAATAATATAGATGAGTGCTTGCAAAGGAATCCAGGTTCTGGAAGACACCCATAGGCTACTGACACAGATCTTGCAACACTGATCAACAGAGCAGTATCCACAGATGTTTACAGCAAGTATGATTTCAGGCAGTATAACCATTTTGTTGACTTTGAAACAGACCATCGAAGACATTTGGACATGTCATCCATGTACACATGGATCAACAAACACAAAAAGAACATTCTTTTGGATGTTAGAGCTAGATAAGCTAGCACATTCTTTCCCCTCCTTTTACAGAGTATGCTTGGCTAGAAGGGTTCTCGGTGACTAAGTTGATCACTTTTATAATACAGCTACCGTATTTCAATTAACATTGTCTGGGACATAGGGAATATCACACTTAAAGGTGTTCAGTGCAGACCATAACGCTGAACAGGATTGAGAAAAATGATTACAAAATGCAAATCTGTTTAAAATGTTACACTTTCATTCTTGTGGCATGTAAACAAGCCATAGACCTCTGTATTTATTTGTGTCCCATTCTCCATTCCATCTATGCCAACATATGCCCTAATGTCATATTTCCTATCTCCCAAATACAGTCATGTACAGTGTCGGTACACTGATGTTTAAACATTATTCACAACATAAAGTCACAATAGGTCGGAAGGAAGCTTTTACTTTTATAGAAATGTGTCAGACAGTTTCTAGATGTTTTCTGGATTCATTTAGCTTCGCAAAATATTGTCAAATTGGAAAGCATCTTTTGGGGGTTCAGTGGATTAAGTTGCAGATCAGAAGGTTTTCAAATCTAAAAACTCTCAAAGAAAGCTAAACACTGGAAAAAGTCCACTCCCAATTACCTACACAATTGTATGTAGTGAGTGAAATCACAATCAGTCTTGTTAATACATGTAACTCAGTATAGACTGCACAGCCTTTATAAGTTTAATAATTAATAAGCGTTGACTCATTATTGATATATGTTAGTTTACTGCCAGACCCCAACCTATTTTTTACCCTTTGGTTTGGCAAAATTCTACCTTTTAATGTTTTTACATTCAAAGTACATACAAATTCCTAGGAATTCCCAGATATTCCAAGCAAAATTCCTAGGAATTCCCAGATATTCCAAGAAATTCATATAAATTCCCAGATATTCAAAGGTTTGCTGGCCTGTAGTTATGATCTTAAGAATTCCTAGGAATTCCTAGCAATTTTATTCCCAGCTATTCCAAACTCAACCAAAGCGTTTGATGCCCGAACTACAAGCCAAACAGGGCTTCCACCTGTTTTGTCGGCTTGCACCTCGAAGGCGACCCCGAGGTCTGAGTTTACTAATCGCCGTATCTTGTGAGTTGCGACACAACACGTCGGTACACATGCATGTGTACATCTTGGTTATACAAATTAATACTACATTCAGGCAGAGAGTTAATCTATAGAGACACTTTCATATGCCAAGGAACTGGAATATCAACACAGTACAAGGTGAGGGAAATTGTAAGTACTGAGTTCATTGCTGTGTTCCCTAATCAATTTAATAATCTGCACTGAATTTCTAATGGAACCTGAAACAAGGCTGATCAAAGCAACATTGACCATACATTATTCTGCTAAAAATGGCACTCAATATTCTGCAGCCAACCTTGTTCTCACTTGAGAAATAATGTGAATGCTCTGATCTGAAGGAACTGCATGGGATGTAGTTTATACACAATGCATATATAGTTTATGTTCTACACTGGAGTGTACTTGTAGTATTGTGAATGCTAGGAACTGGAATGCAGTTTATTAACACATCTGAATAGCCTCGACTCGACATGGGTTGTCATGGGAGTATGGCGTCCGTCTAGATTCTCCTACGATTTTGTAACTTTACTTGTATTTTTCCGTTTTGTATTATGTTCATGTCAGTTGGTACCAGTACGTAAAGACACAGCATGGCTATGGAGTTAAACCTAAATGAAATCAAGGCTATATTGAGAACGGTTCTGGACGAAATTTTAGAGGAGAAATTGTCGGCCATTTTGGAAATCAAATTGAGTGCAAAACTGAATCCAATCGCCAACTCGTTGGAATTTATCAGTAATGGATTCGATGAGTTTAAGGAAAGAGTTTCAAAGATGGAAGAAGCTAACAAGTCTCTGGCAAACGAAAACTTGCAGCTAAGGAATACGATGGCGGGCCTGCAGTGTGATTTGAACAATCTTACCATGGAATTAGACGAACAAGAGCAATATGCCCGTCGCGAATGTCTAGAGATCAGAGGTGTGCCCCATAAAGTTACAGAGAACACCGATGAGATAGTGCAGTCAATCGGCAACCTTGTAGATATCGAAATCGATGTGTCTGATATATCAGTAAGTCACAGACTCCCTGCATCGGTGGCTAACAGTGTACCCCCAGGGCTTGTGGTTAAGTTCACCAACAGGAATATTCGAGACGAGCTCTACAGGTCCAGGTCAAAACTGAAGAATTTCACTGTCGCAGATATCGGCCTTCGCAGTGACAACAAGATTTACATACAGGAAAGCTTGACCTCTCGTAGAAGAAAGCTGTTTAAAGACTGCCTTGACACTCGCAAAAACCTAAAGTACAAGTTCATTTGGACTCGCTATGGCACAATATTCTTGCGCAAGGATGAGTCAAGCCCTGCTGTGCGGATCTCAACTCTAAAGGAATTACAGAGGCTTCGCTCCAGCTCTCAAGGCTATGGCCAGGTAGCCCATAACACATGACTGATAAGTACCAGTAATGCAGGATATAGGTAGGATCTATTGCTCTTGCTGTAGCAAACTAATAAGGAGAAATGCCAGAAAATTTTATTGTTCTACTTGCCAATTATTCTTCCATTTGAAATGCACTTCCCTTTCTCTTAAGGATTATAATCGCATCACTGCCAGTAATTTAGATTGGCTCTGCCAGCCTTGTAGTATTTCAACTTTTCCATTTCATTCTATAGATAATCAAGAACTTTCAAGTTTTCTCTTTAACTCTAATACAACGTGCTTGTGTTCCCATAATATAGTGAATGCCAACCTAGAAAATTTACCTACCCTTCAAACTCTATCAGAAATTAGAAATATTCCAAATCTAGCAGATAAGGATCCTGAAAATAACATTCCATCTAAAGTCAATTTCAATTATTTCAATATTCATGACTTTCATAGTTCACCTAATTTACAAAATTCAAAAAAAGCTTTTTCAATTCTAAATTGTAATATTAGGAGCATACAAGCAAACTTTGATCATTTATCACAGATGCTAGAAGAATTAAATTTTAGTTTTAGTGCCATTAGCTTAACAGAGACCTGGCTCAATGCCTCTAGTAGTCCAACTACCAATATTTCACTGCCAGGCTATTCATTTGTTTCCCAGCCCTCGACACAAAGAGCTGGTGGAGTTGGTTTCTATATACAACAGGATCTACAATTTAGTGTCAGACATGATCTCAGCTGCAGTACCACTGAGTATGAAATGTTATGGATAGAAATTGAATGCAAACAAGGTAAAAATATCTTGTGTGGTACTGTATATAGACACCCAAATTCTAAACTTGAGACATTCTTGATTAGCCTCTACTCAGTTATTGAAAGAATTCACCAGACAGGTAAACTATGTGTCTTGTCTGGTGACTTCAATATAAATTTAATAAATTATGAAAGCCATGCTCTTACTGAAGAGTTTATTAATACTCTAAATACATATTTCTTAGAACCACACATTCTCAAACCAACTAGAATCACTAACTTCTCAGCAACATTAATAGATAACATATTTTTTAACTCAATTGACTTTGAGACACTCAGTGGCAATCTGCTGTATGATTTAACCGATCATTTACCTAACTTTCTCATCGTAAATGAACTAGGGATATCTCATCGCAAAGAACATTTTTACAAACGAGACTACACCAACTACAACGAAGAATCCTTTATTAATGAATTCAGTTCACTTGATTGGTCTACCATTTTTTATGGAACACAAAATGTGACTCAAATGTTTGATACATTCTATTGTACAATCACTGATATTATTGATAGAACTGCACCACTAAAGCCCTTATCCAGAAAAGAAGCTAAATTTTATCAAAAGCCTTGGATTACAGCTGGTTTGAGAAATTCAATTAAGATAAAAAATAGGTTGTATAGACAATTTCTGAGGAAAAGGAATAATTATAACCATTCTAAATTTAAATTATACAGAAATAAATTAAATCATTTAATTAGAATTAGTAAAGTAAACTATTACAAGGAATATTTCATAACTAATAAGGCTAATACCAAAGAAATATGGAAGGGAATTAGACAGATCATACCTCTAAAATCAACAGGATCTTCTCTCCCATGCAAACTTGTGAAAGATAAAAAGGAAATAACTAATGCCAGAGACATTGTTAATGAATTTAACAATTCCTTTGATACTATTGGCAATAAGCTGGCTTCTACTATCCCAATATCAGCTACATCCTTTAAGTCTTACTTAGACAAATCTCAATTGACTAGCTTTCTTCTATCTCCTGTTTCTACCATAGAAATTGAGGATATTATTTCCTCCCTCAATACAGCTAAAGCTTGTGGCCCTTATAGTATTTCAGCTTGTTTTTTAAAGACTCTAAAGTCAATTATACCTTACCCTCTTGAGTTGCTCTTCAACTACTCGTTTTCTTCGGGTACAGTTCCAGATCAACTCAAAATAGCAAAAGTGATTCCAGTTCATAAGAAGGGCTCTAGCTTCATTGTCTCAAACTACAGGCCCATTTCTTTACTATCAATCTTTAATAAAATAATGGAAAAATTAATGTATAAAAGACTTATAAGTTACTTAGAGAAACTATCTATTATCTATCATAAACAGTTTGGATTTAGATCAAAGCATTCTACAACTCATGCCCTTCTTCTTCTAACTGATAAAATCCAATGTGCAATAGACAAAGGCATTTATTCCTGTGGCATCTTCCTAGATCTAAGTAAAGCTTTCTACACTGTTAATCATAGCATACTTTTGTCTAAATTGGAGTATTATGGTATCCGTGGTGTCGTTCACAATTGGTTCGTTTCCTATTTGAGCAATAGAAAACAATTTGTGTCTATTAGAGGTATTGATTCGGATTACCAGACAATTTCATGTGGCACCGGTGCCACAGTGATCGGTCCTTGGACCACTGCTTTTTCTACTATATGTTAATGACATTTTCAAATGTTCTGAAATTCTAGAGTTCCATTTATTTGCAGACGATACAAATATCTTCTTAAGTGATAAAAATATTTGGAACCTTGAACATGTACTTAATATTGAATTGCAAAAAGTTGGTGACTGGTTAAATGCCAACAAGCTATCATTAAACATTGATAAAACTAGCTTTGTAGTCTTCCACCCCCCACAAAAGAAAATGTTGCATAACATGAAATTGTTAATTTCAGGTAAGTCAATTAGAAAAGATAGCCAAATTAAATACTTAGGCCTCATTTTTGATTCGCATTTAAATTGGAAATCACATATACATGAATTAGGTAAAAAAACATCAAGAGGGGTTGGAATCCTATCTAAGCTTAGACAATACGTTGATATTGGGATCTTATGCCAATTGTATTATTCATTAATTTATCCTTTCCTTACGTATGGCCTACTTCTGTGGGGTAACACTTACAAATCAACTCTAAAACATATCATAACCCAGCAGAAAAAGGCCTTGCGTATCATTACTTTTTCTAAACCAGATAAACACTCGGACCCTCTCTTTTATCAGCTTGAAATTCTCAAGTTAATTGATCTTGTTTCTTTCCATAATCTAATTTTTATGTACCAGTTCCATCATGATTTGTTACCCAAGGCTTTCGACAACCTTTTTGAGTCAGTATCATCCAAACACCAATATAACACTAGACTTGCTTCAAAATCATCATATTATATTAAATCAGTAAGAACTAATTATGGAAAGTTCAATGTCCACTTTTCTGCAGTACTTCTATGGAATAACATCGACGAACATCTTAAAACACTCCCTCCAAAATCGTTTAAGTCACAGATTAAATCTCACTTCATCCAAGCATATGATATAAATTAGACTTTCCTTATACAGCCTGTTTTTCAATCACCAATTCTAAATGTTTCAAGCTGGTGCCTTCTCTAAATGTCATTTTGTTTTTTGGTCTATGTTGTTTTTGCTTAATTTATTATTTATATTTATTACTGTCAATTTAGTGTGTCAGACTTTATTGCCAACCCATACTCTGTTTAAAATCCTCATGTAGCCACTCAGCTTGTTTAGCTTTTTAGTTATTCTGAGTGGCTTTTTACCTTCCTGTTTTTTCCCATCAAATTGTAACTTTTTTAATTTAAATCTTGGTAATAAAGCTTGCTTGTTGTTGTTATATGTGTTCTACAATAACTCCAATTATTGCTTTACCAGCACTGTATGTATACCACACAGCAAAATGTGCTACAAATGAATGTCATAAGGCATAACCATATAAAACACACATGTATATATATAGCCACATAAGCATTGCCTGTTATACAAAGATAATTACTGTTTTATACCCAGATACATCCCCTTGTATATTAACTTATGAGCAAGAGACCATTATGGTCTCTTTCTTATAAGTCAAGACATCAAAATTTTCACATTAATTAAAAACAACCATTTTTGATCAGGATAATTTACACCATCCATATCATTGCAGTGATCGTTCAGCCTTTTGTTTAATATCACAGTACTTTCTCTTACAAAAAATAAGTCAAACGCACTTTGATAATCTATGATACTTCTAGTAATTAATAATTAAGTTCAAGTTCAAGTTCAAGTTTATTCTGCACTCTGTACTATTTACAATGACTACAGTTACAATTACATTAACAATACATTTGTATGAAAATAAAGAAATGTACATATTCTATATTGAGATCGTGCGCAGTGACCAAAGTAGCGTAGCTTCCGAGTTGGACACTGCCTACGATTAAAGATACTAGATTCATTTAGGCACAGCTGAATATTCATATATTCATATTATAATATTTGTTTTTTTAAAAGAGTAGTTGTATATTTGTTTTTAAATATACTAACAGAGCAAGCACATTTCAATTCAAAGTCGATTGTTTCCCAGATTTTTGATGAGATGTACTTAAATGTATGCATTCCGTAGTTTGTTCGTGTTTTTGGTCTATTAAAATTTAGATTAGCGGCAAATCTTGTATTATAGGAGTGATTTTTTTTGGCAAGTATAATGTAATTAGAAAAGACAGATGGCATTTGTGTTTTCTCATTAATAATTTTGTAAGTGAATTCTGCAATTCTTAATTTGAAGATATTGTCGAGTTTTAGAAGCCTAAGGATATTAAAATATGGCGTTGCATTTTCTCTGCTATGAGCAAAAAAGATGTTTCGTAAGCATTTATTTTGGCAGGTGCGTATTTTTGATAACTTGGTTGTATATGTGTTACCCCAGCTCATGAGGCCATAGTTTAAATATGGGTATACGAGTGTATAGTAGAGTTGCTTCAATGTATTTAGATCAAGGTAATACCGGAGTTTATTTATAATTCCAGTATTTTTAGCGATTTTACTATTTACATGTTTAATTTGTTGCTCCCAGTTAATGTGTTCATCTATATAAATACCTAAGTATTTTATATAGCTTTTTTGCTCAATATTAGTGATGTTAATTTTAGTGTTTTTTTCTTTGTTGAGGCTATAATCATGAAGTTAGTTTTTTTCATATTAACAGATAGTTTATTTATTTCACAATAACGGAGAATTAATTTGAACTCTTGATTCATTACAGTTTCAAGGTCGTTTATATTATTACTTGAATAGAATACATTGGTGTCATCGGCAAATATACGAAAGGAAAGTTTGTTAGAGCAATTTGGCATATCATTTATATATAGTAAAAAAAGTAGTGGCCCAAGTGTTGAGCCTTTAACTAACAAATATGAATGGAATTAACTACTAACAGCACATTAATACATTAATATGATTACCTTACCACATGAGTGTATTGAAAGTAACACAAGTCACAAAATTAATATTTTAAAAACTGACCAATGTATTAAAAATGTCAAAGTACTTATAACTGATCGCAGACCTAGCAAAATAAAATATTTCCATATTTTTAAATTGTTTTTTTTTAAAGTTTGATTGTAGTTATAGAATTAAGGTGGTTCCATCCAATGCCTGACTAAATTAGCATCCCTGTGCATGACTAACAACTTCCAAATGCAAATGCTTGAATCAGTGCCCAGCTTCAAAGAAGTGCCCCTCTTCGAATTAGCGCCCCCTGAGGCTAAAAATATTAAACAAGCACCCCCCTTCTAATACGCGCTCCACACTCCTCTCACCAAGAAAGAACAAATTACTGAATATATTATGGTATAGCAATGTTTCCGATAACATCACAGAGGCCAGTCATGCCACGTTTTTGCAGTCTGTTGTTAGCAGAAACGAAGCATGAATGCAGTCAGTTGCTTATAACATGTCACAGGTCTGTGCTTATTCGTCGCCAAAGATATGTACATGTACCTGCACACACAGATGTGTTTCTACTAAAAGATATGTTCCAGTTTTGCTATTTAATGTTACAGTTTGTGTTCACTTGAAATAAAGACAATTAATGTCATATTGAGGAACAAAATAAGCCCCCCCCCCCCCCCCCCCCCCCCCACTTCAAATAAGCATCTCCCTTCGAATTAGCTCCCCCATCTCAACTTAGAAATTTAAACAAATGCCCTGGGCACTCAAGCATTTACAGTAAAAAATATTGTTTAATACTTTATAACAGTACAAACTGTAGATTGATCATGTAGTATTTGTGACCTGTATCATCTAACAGTGTCCCTTCTCATTTATGAACAAAAATTAAGGTAGTCTAAATGATGCACACAAAAAAGTAGCTTTTATTATGACTATTACAATGTACCTTTAAAGTGCCACTACGACGAAAATTTACCATTTCGATTTGCCACTTTTTCAGTGTCTATAGGTCAATCAGTATTAGAAATATCCGAAATAGTAAAAAATATTCCCAAATGGGCATCTTAAACCACAAATTTTAGGCGAGTTTACCGGTAAAATCCTGTCCGCCATTGCTGGAAGCCGTGCCCTTTGTTCAGCTTTAAACAAAGGTTTATTCACCGGAAGTGATGTCATACACTTAACACGATAACCTCGTGGCGCGAAATAGCGTGCATAAAAAAGTAGCCAACCTCGCAAAGATAAATATAACTTTCTTCTTATGTACGTGAAGACGTTTTTAGTAGAAATATGCCTCCAGGCGTTGTGTTCTGCAGGCGAGCGTTAAGTGTATGACATCATTTCCGGTGAATAAACCTTTGTTTAAAGCTGAACAAAGGGCACGGCTTCCAGTAATGGTGGACGTGTAGATTCAATATTCGGAGCTAAAAAAATAAGACTTCCTGTCGTTGTATCGAAAAACAATTTGAACTGGTAATAATATATGAACTCTACTTTATGAATATGCAAAAACATTGATATGTCAAAATTTGATCGTAGGGGCACTTTAAAGTCACATGCAAATTTCATAAATTTATATGTGTATTTAAATTAAAATGTCTGCCTCATTTCATTACTAATGCATTGCTGATGTACCTTATTTGTCAGCAGTTTGTGCTTCTCCTGCTTCTTGACATAACTTGCCTTTTGATCATGGGTCTTGAAAAGAGAAATACATCCAGTCATTAATAGACAATGACCCTACATGTATGTAATGGGTACTTATGCCTTCAATCTTCCTGTTATAAATAACTAAGGCAATCTGTATTGAGTTCTAGTTCTATGTTTGAAAAAAGCACAGCCATTTCATTAACATAGTACATACATAAAATAATGAAATTAAGCTAGAATGATAACAAAATTAATTACGTTGCCTGGGAAAGATGATCAGGACCATGAACTGTCAATGCCCCTTGAGGGAAAGGGGCAGCCCCACCCCAGCACAGACAGCAGATTGACCCAGAGCTTAATTAAGTGCCCCTTAAACCCCTTTTGCAATTTTTATTCAATGTATGTACATATGAATCTTTAAAAGGTTTTGATTACTTCTGCAAAGAAATTTTTGGCTTTACATATATAGAATACTCTTTGTTCTAGGCTTGTTTGAAATGGTGAAAGTTTAGTCTTTCCTGACCCATGACCGTGTAAGAAAAAGCCTGGGTTGATTCCTGATCTTATGTCACCTCGTTAATGCATTATTCTATGTGGCACCTTTCTATCACAACAACATCATATATAGAGAATATATATACACAGTCTGTAAGTTGTTAGTAAAGAAAACATTTATAATATAGAAATTCTAAGTATATATTCAAATTATTGCAAAGTCAAATAAATTGGATGATGTAAAATCAGGAATCGACCCAGTCTTTTTCTTATGTAGTCATGGGTCAGAGAATGATTTAGATGGATCAGGAAAACTTGCAATCTTGTGATAGTAACCCAAGGTTGAAATATGTTTCACCAGTGGATGGAGCATCATTTTTGACGAAGAAACAAATAAGCAATAAATAAAGCCAGGGTGGTGGATGGGATGGGTAGTGCAAGGCTGCATTTCCAAAGAGAAAGTGATGACATTGCTTAAAAGGACTCCATGCCCTTTTGTATGTATGAATGAAAGACTGTTGTAAACTAAATGAAAAGAGTTTGTGAACTATAGAGGTCAATTGTTCGTAAGTACAATGTAGATGAGTTGGTATTATCGTGGGAATGGCCTCAATACAAGCTGGGGTCAGTTGTCTGAAGTGCTGAATCTGTAAATAAGACATGGTACCAGCTAGATCATTGTGGATTCCTGGAAGGTTTCTGGTTTTGAAAATGACGTTATATTTCCAATAGACCAGTACCAGCTTGCAGACAAACACTTGATGTCCATGCATGTGCATTTTATTGATGACATGAAATAATATATGGATGGACTCATTGTCAGTGAAAATTAATTGTAATGCATTGATTCTGCATTTGGGTACCCCAAAGGAAAAGGTTGCCCGTACGAAACAGCTAGGTCTAATGTTGTCTGCATTAGGTCTAGCAAAAATCTTGTAGACCTTATCTAGACCTTTTTGAGACAAATTACATGTCTAGAGAATATTGCAAATGTCTTGAAAGACTTTTCTACGTTTGCTTCGCGTGTTTGTCTTGAAAACGTCTTGAGGCTTTGCCTAGATAAGAACTAAACTAGATATTTTGACTAAACGATACCATCATTAGGAGTTCTCAGATATTGAGTTACTCGTGTATGCCATGTATGAACGATTGTCTAAAAAAATGTCTTGAAGTTTAATCTAGCCGAGGCCTAAATTAGATATTTTCTCAATGAAAATACAGTCTTAGGTTACAATAAGATTACTTTTACACATGTGCACACCATCGGACGCATTTGAGTATAAATTATTAATACTCCGTAAATTTCACAACCATTTAAAGATCACATGCATGCAGAATTGGAGAAAGCCGCGGAGAATGCGCATTTTGTTTCCGATTCCTGGATAGGGTCCTTAAAGCGTTCAAAGGTTACAATGTATAGTTAATATCTTAAATAAATTCTCCATTTCAGAAAGAATTATCTATAACATTGTTTGTACACTGTATTAAATCATTTCATGCTCATGCAGTTCGTCACGAAGAGTGCTACAATTTTCCCCAAATCTTTGTATAACCGTCATTTGTGTTGATCACTTCTGAACGATAATTTATGAACTCGGTTCAAACAGACCTTTGGCCCGTTCTTGCATTTCATGTATATCAAATGTACAAAGAATTATAGGAATGCGTAAATGATACTATTTAAGCTTCAATCCGCCAATCAGGAAAGCGATAATCGATACCCTAAAGGCGGGATTTTCAGTTTCTATTTCGCCAGGAGCTAAGTGAGCTGAGCTAAGTAACCACATTTCAGCAAGTTTGTGGGCAAAAATACATAGACTTTCACCTCCAGCTCATGATCAATAATATGCTATACTAGCAATGAGTATATAACCTACGGATATGCTTGGATTCTATGGATTGAGAAGGATCAATACTCCGATGACTATCAGATTCAGAAATTTGAGAGACATTCTAGAAGAACTGAAGAACAAAATACGCTACACTAGCTGTGATATTACGGTGAGTTTAATTTTGTTATATGACTTTAATTCTAAATGTTTTTAAATTTAGGAACAAATGACAAATGACAGCGGTACAAGTGGCAGTATTAATGACATGTGTATTATAATGCAAGTGTTCATGTATTCTCTCTCTTTAAAATACTGTTATCTCCAGGTCCATATGCCACTTACATTTTGGTATATACGTCTGTTTGACTCTTCAGAAACATTCCATTATTCTTATACAAATCACAGTCGGTACAAGTTGGTTGAACACTCGATAATATAATACCATATGGCTATATATAGGGATGGCATTGCATGACTGATAAGACAGCTTGACATCTACTGGGTGATCTCCTATTAATTACTAGTTTTAACAGTCATCATTATCAAAACTTAATCTGTAAATGCTGACATTTGTTTAGTTTACAACATTGATAATTAAATTTTAGAGCTAGTGCACTTTAGTGGAGATAATCATGCCTTGTTTTTTATTGCCTATATTTTAGTAAATGGGGAAAATACTGCATGCATGTCTTTAATGTACGCCAACTAATTACAAGCACCTCTCGATCTGCAAACAGGAACGATTATTAAAATAAGATCTCATGCACATATTTTCTTTTCAACTGCGAGGACATAGGATCACGAGAAGCCGTAGAACTTGAAGTGTGCGTCTTATTAGATAGCTGTTAAGTTTAAATTAATTAAGTTCTGCAGTTAACGTTTTACCGGTATGTTTCTGAAACAATGAGGTCAATCGAAAGAATGCATACATGTACGTACATGACAACACAATATTACATAATTTAAGCATTGCATGTATGAATCTATGATGTGCTTTTTAATTTTAGGAAAGAATCGCAACGTCCTTCAGCTTATTTTTTTATTTCATCATTCCGATCAAATAACACTGGATCCAACAACAGGCGATCGAACAATTACAACATTCATCACATTGCTGGCTAATTGACCACGTGTTGACTGAAATGTCTTGCATTAGGCTTTCGTGCTAGACAGTTTTAAGACATTTAGACATGTTCTAGACATTTTTAAGACTGTTGTACTAGGTAAACCGCTCTTGAAACAATGTCTCGTGAACGTCTATTTATAAGCTAAGAATGTCTAGCTGTCAAAATGTCTAAAAACGTCTTTCATTTTAGCTCAGAATTGACCCCTTTCCAAGACTTTTCTTTGAAAAAATCCGCCAGACATAAAATAGACTTTTGAAAGACTTTATTCTAGGTCTAATCTAGACATTTTTTTAGGTCTATCCGTTTCGTACGGGTGAGAACAATCGGGTAAAACTCTAAGATTGCCATATTGTTATATTACCATTCGCTTGGCCATTGGATGCCAATAGCACTAGTGGGGACCAAAAGAGGTTTCAAAACCTAGAGATCTTGACGTTTCTATAAACATGCAGCTGCAAAGAAACACTGAAGTGGATATTAGTGTTATGGTGTGATTATATTGTTTCAACTGTTGTTCATGTGAGAAACAATATTATCTGTTAGATGAACCAGGCCTTAAAGTGCCTATAACCCTTCTTGCAAGTTTTATAGCTATGAACCTTCGAAACATTTTGAGTACTTATGTGAAGAAAGTTTTGGCTTACAGAGAAAACTCACATGTTCTACACTTGCTTGAAATTGTAAAAAGACTGATCATGACACCATATAAGTACAAGCCTGAGTCAATTACTGGGTAGATGTCCATGGTACCTCACAACAACATTGATGTATTGGAAATATACACAGTTTGTAAGTTGTTAGTAAAAAAATGTCATATTAGTTAACATTTTCATTATTTCTTCAATTAATTGCAAAGTCTAATTAAATATATGATGTCTTACCCTGTAATCAACCCGGGCTGTTACTTACACTATCATGGGTCAGGAAAGGTCAAATTTACATTATTTCAAACAAGCACAGAACATAAAGTATTCAAAAACCAAAACGTTCTTCACATAAGTACTCAAACCATGTTGAAGGTTCGTAGCTATAAAAAATCCAAAAACGGTTTTAGGCACTTTAACATGATTGAGAGGCATTAATTACTATTGTCTTAGAATTGATATTTAAAAAAATTGGTCCATAATTGGTAAATGTCTGATTATTTTTGTGTTCTTTGATTGGATAATAAACTTGGATTGGTCTTTGGAATAAAGTTTGAGTCTGAGCATTATCTACACAATAAAACGGCTTGTTTACAGTGATGAAATACCTTTAACTTCCAGGCAGAGGGTTTGCGGTCATCTGCAAGTTTCCTTCTGATAAGGAACTTTGCCTTGTCCCTGTCAAATGTGCAAAACCCATTTCCAGATACTGTCATTCTACAGTATAGATCTTTAACCTCCTCATTAAGGATTTTCTCAGCAACAGCCTGGTTAGCTCTGGCCTCCCCTGCCGTTGTGCCAGAACATAAAGTTAACCCAGAACTTCCCTGCCACTGCAATTAATTGATGAAATAGTAAATGTTGATTGTTATACATGTTAGTTCTTGTCAAAAGAAAATCTAGAGTATAGATTTTCATAGTCTTTTGCAATACTTTCATTAGAACATCAACTGTACCAATGACACCAATAATATGCCACTAGGTGAATCTAGTTATTGTACATGTACTTGCAGAAGTTATCGTGTTCTTCAAGGGAAATGTACATAAGCGATATATTATATTAAACAGGCAATAAAATGTTAGCTGGACTAGAGACGCTCTATTAAACGTCGGAGTTGACGCGTATGAGCCGCACCTTTTTTGACCTTTCAGATTTGGAAAGCAATAAAAAATTGTCTCGAAGTTTGGAGTACGGCTTATACATGAGTATTAAAAAAAATTGTTTTGCAATGTCATACAACCAACAGAAATAGCACATTAATGTCACAGAACACGAGTCACAACACGAGTTCCGTAGACCGTAGGCGTTGCAAGATTACTCAAGCGATCCTCTCCTTCGTTTTCCAAAGAAAACTAGCTGTCCATTTGCTTGTGATCTCCTCTGTTAACTCCTTGAATGGTTCCTAGTGTTGTAAATGCCAATAATTGGTCTTGGAACCCTTCAAATTCTCAAATAAAGTATATATTCATGTTATCGAGAAAATATTTGCCCAGTCCCCTCTCATCAAAAATCCAAGACTCTGACACGTGCGCCTGCGCATATAGGGTTTTGTTCCATTTTAGTCTCTTCTCTACTGTAAAACAGTAAATGATCATGATTACGCAGGGAGACTATATGGAACGAAATCCTACCATGAAGTATATATATAATTGTTCCTTGAATATGTTTAATAATTGTTAGTTAATGGAGGAACAACAGCAGAAACATTCTGAAGTGATTTAAATACATCAGGTTAAAATATACACAAGACAGGACATTAGGAAGTTGTCAGTTGGTTTTTGGATTGACAACAATCTAGTCGACCAGTGTAGGCACGTCGTCCTGGGGAGGGGGAGGGTTCTTCAAGGTAAAAAGGGTAGGGTGACCGTCGGAAAACCTCGAAAAATACCCTAAACAATACCAAACTGTGAAAAATTTCCCACCCTAAAATGAACCTCATCAATCACCCTGAAAAATGGATTTCGCTTGGAGAACCCCTAAAAAATACTAAATCGCCGATTTCAAACCCTAACAAATACGACGATCACCCCTACCAGCCGAATGACCCCAGCATGTCGACATGAAGCATCCAAAAGTAGACTTGAAATTAATTGAAAATGAAAACTTTGCGAAATTCACCATTAAGTTCAGGTCTATTTAGACTCGTTCTATGAATATTTTGGGGTTTAAAATGGTAAGGTTTTATTTTTTTTATTTTGGGGTTTATAGGTTTTTAGACGATTTGTATTAAAATTTGAGAAAATGAATTATTAATGTGTAGTTCCAGAAAATATCCATCCCCCCCTCCCCCTCTATGGAAGGGACTGGAAATTCCAACATTACAGAGTTTGTATGGGAGAAAATTGGAAATTCCAGAGGGGAGGGGAGGTCAAATAACAAATCCCTTCCTTGGGGGGGGGGGGGGGGGGGGGGGGGATGGATATTTTCTGGATTTACACAACGTCCAAGTTATGTACCAATCAAATTGAAACATCAACATTCCCTTTCGTGATTTGAACAACATTTTTGGCCAAGGGAAAGGGAATTTGAACAACGCAAACTTCAAATGTTAAAATGCCCCGCCAGTTACTCAAGGGGGATTGTTGATGGTTCACATTGATCAGTACATTACACTTTATACTTGGACACTTACAAATAGCCAACAAAAAGTTATACTTCAATTAAGTACAAGCATTTGTGAACTTGAACAAAAGATTACTCTTCCCGAGTTTGGGGTATGGCTTATAAGTTGTCTTTTTTCCTGGATTTTTTTTTTTGCAAACCCAGTTCCTGTTGATAAGCCCAAATTGAGGGGTGCACTAAAAAGCTAGCTTATAAAAGTGTATGTGAGGTGTGGCATACTGAGTAGATAGAGGCATGATCCCCCTTCAGTGTTTATCTTAATTTATGTATTTGTATCACCTATTTTGAAATTTAATGTACCAATGCATGCTGTGGTCATCAGATCCGTGGGAGATGACTCGTGGAATTGTATCAAATTCTTATTGAACAATTCTATTTTCAACTGTTAATTTAAGCCACGGCAAATTATCAGGGGGATTGCATAAACATCAACTTTGGTTGAATTAAATAGAAACATACAAAAGTAAACTAGACTAGACAATTCCGTGATCAGTCAATGACTCTCCTCTGGATTTGAGGCCGTTGCAGGTACTAACATCAAATCTCAAAATAGGTGGCATAAATAATATTTATTATTTTAATTATCTGTACGATATACATATTCACTGCATTTATATTTGTCATCTCATACTTACTTCATTCTTGTACTTTTTAGTCACCATGTCATGAATGATGCGGTTGAATTTATTGTAGTGCAAATTCAAATATTGTGCTTCAACTGATGTATTACTGAGCTTGATAATTTGCTGCTTTGGCAGTTCCTTAAGATTAACTGTGTCTGTCTCCTTACCCAGATTTAATTAAACTAAGCTGATGTACATTAATGTAATATTCCAAAATGTTACTCTACATTTGTATCTTAAAAAAATAATTTCAGGCACATTTTGCACCAAGTGACTGGTGCTACATATACAATTGTACTGTAGTTATAATTGTAGTGGATAAATTCATACTCATTGAAGTGTATCAGAGATACAGTGGTAGGGATGGAAGAGGGTTATTATGAAAGAAAATAGTCAGATTTTTGATGGCAAATTTGCCAGGAGCTATATAATATGCACAGGCCTGATCATGTCCTCTTTGGGATGAATACATGTAAATCCAGGGTATATTACACTTACTGCATGGACACCATAATTATGGCCTTAGTAGTGTAGAATTTACCTTCAGTAGCATGCTTTCTCGTGATCATGTCCATCATTTTCTGAAATCAAATTTGGCATTTTTTGTTATTGAACATACCGTACAATTATTTGCATAACTTTAATCATCCCCCCCCCCCAAAAAAAAGAAGACAATGTAGAAGCTGATCAGTGGAGTGACTTTTTGTGTGTGTTTAAAATCAATGTTTATGGCGTTTACAGATATGGTGTCAAGTGCATTCTTGAAAGGATGGCAGGCTGTTATACCGGCCGGGAACAACCCCCTGCTCTTCACGAGTAGCACAACAGGTTCTATCGAATTTAGCGCTGAGATAAGTCAACCGAGTATACTGAACTGAGCGTGCATGGATCTGGATAGAAGAAACAGAACTGGAAACCGAACCGAAACGCCTAATGGAGCCACTTATGGAAACGAATTGGAGAAAACTGAACTGAGTAAATACAACGTACCGAAACCGATCAGAACCGTCTAATGAAATATGGCTTTATATACGGACATGAATCGAATATACAGAACTGAGTAAACTGCTTTCCGGATTGTAAAAACAACTTATCGAACTGGAAATGACATGAACAAACTACGAGGCCAAATTAAGAATTATATTGAAGCGGGAACAAATGACAGAACAAGAAAAACGAGCGAACTGACCTCTGAGAACAAATTATTAAATTGACCGGACCCCTGTGGAAACATCGACAAGAGGACGGCGTTTCTCACTGGAAATAGATGGAATGAACTGTAAACAACGGGAAAGAGCTTAAATGATCAAAAATAAAATAATTAAGCTGGGGCGAAAAGGAATTTAACATTTACTGGAAAAAAAGTTTGACCACATTTATTAAGGTATAATGTCTCTGATCATGAACTGGTTACCTGTTACAGATCTATACAATGTAGATTGTATTTAAATGATGCCACAAAGGTTTATAAGTGTATCCACAAGCTTGTCCCACATTACCTAGCTGATAAGTGTGTTCATGTAGGTTCATGATAGAATCACTAGACCTGTAATCAATATTTTATTAAACATTCCTAGCTGTGTTCTGTCTACTGGACAGCAGTATTATTACTTTCAGATCCATAAATGCTCTTTAATGATTAGTCAAATCTTGTTATGTAATGTACACAAATGTATATTGCAATGTAATTTTTATTAATATTTATCACACTCATTAATAATTCATGAAGCAAAAACACCAATCAATAAGTAACCTTTAAATCTGATACAGATTTCGTCCTGATTTACATAAACTTTGGCTTTTATTTTCTCGGCCAAAATAAGTGGTATCAGCAAAATAACTGAAAATATGACTTTCTACATCTAGACGTTTGTTAAGTGCAATAAAGAATTTGCATAAAATCTTTATGGGATTTACACTTTCAGCTCGAGTTTGTAATCCCATAATTATTATAGTCTGTTGTATTAATATTAGTCTAGTTAGTTAGTTATTTAATTATTTATATTACGCTATTACAGTGTAGTTAGGATCATATATATTGTACATGTACCTGAAAAGCCAATTTTGGGAGCTTCAATAAAATGTATGTATGTATGTCAGTGTTAACCCAATACCATTGTGTTTTGACTGCAAGGTATCACTAAAAGCTCTTGATTATAAATCACAATCCAAGGTGGTGGTTATGGCATGCCAAAATATATTTTAATGAAATATTTCATGTTTAAAAGTTAGATTGCTTTTATTGGCAATAAGCGGCATAACTTTTGCACATTTAAGTTGATCAGAGCACTTATGAACTCAAAACTAAATCATCAAAATATAAGGAAAACTCAAGTCCCAAGGATAACATTAACTTGATTGGTGAACTTTAATTAGAGCACTTATGAACTTCAATTTCAGAACTTGCACATCAAGAACCTAAAGGTAACTTTAACAATATATATTTTCCAGATTTAGTCAAGTTGTCCAAGAGGTGCTGCTTTGCTTATTCCTTCCAAAGTATATGATATCTTCATGCAAGCACTGCAAGCAGCTGCAGTATACAGGATGGAAAGAAGTAAACATCAAACGCGTAGAAGACCTTCTCTGGTCCCATGCGATTAAAGGGGAACAGTACTATGGACTACCGTTCTGCACTGAAAATCTTGAGTACTCCACTCACATTGCAGATGACATCAGACGACATTCCAGTCCAGACTAACAACTACACCTGTGAATTGTTTGAAAGAGGGATCAGAGTGCATAAGCAACAGAATCACAATTCTAAAGGTCTGGAAAAGACCTTTACTGGCAGAGAATGTTTGCGACAATTCATAGAAGCCTATGAAAGGAAAAATGGGCCACTTTCTCTGTACATGGCAGAAGAACCAAGGTATTGTTTTGATATGGGGACACTTCATGATGGGTTTGCATTTTTCCTACATGAATCTTCAATGAATGGAGCTATAGCCCTTATAAAGGATCTGCAAGGTCTCCCAAACACAGAGCATGTTCTTCTAAATGGAGTCTCCCTGGGTAAGGCATCACCAAGAGCCAACAACATGATTTGACTAGATACCTCCAGCATCTTTACCCAAACATCCATGTGCAAATCCCAAACGTATTGCACTGCCCTAAAGCAGTCGTTAAACAAGGTGACTTTGGTTCTATCACCAAATATAAAGTTGGAGATAAGTGTATAATTGCTGCAGGAGGAGATGATATACTGAATCAGGAAGAATGGTTTGTGGAAATCACACAATTCTTTCAAGTTGGTCCACTAGATGACAAATACTTTATGTTTGTGGACTGTTTGTATTATATTCCTGGATTTATCACTCATGGAAGAGCAAGAGATGTAGCTATACATGAGTGGACTGGTACAAACAAGCTTATTCCCCATCAGTACAATCATGACAGTGTTCAGCCATTTGGCAACTTGAAGAGGAAGTGTATTTTGTTTCCAGATTCAGAGAATCTTTAAAATCCCCAATATCATCTTCCAATTGACTTTGACAAGCCTGACGTATCAAGCAAAGTCCTGGTTCCTATTGTCCCCATAGTCAATGATGACTTGAAAGTGAAGGATGTAAACAATGAGGTATGGTATGCAAGGGTTCTAACTGTAGATTTAGCTCAAAGAACTGTTGTCATTAAATGGTACTTTCCTACAAGAGATCCAGGCATATGGACACTTAGCAATAACGAAGATACTGTTCGCTTCACCTCAATTATTTCCCTTGTTTCGTCATTAAGAGCACCTGGAGGTCCAAGGAAATTTAGATTTGTTGATGCATAATGTAGAATGATGAACTGAAGGGCTGTGTGCAAACTGGATGTCAGCCACTCCAGATCACCTTCTAAATTCTACCTTAGGAAAGAAAGAATTTGAAGGAGAATTAAGAATGTGATCAGAAGTCACTTACTCCCTTGTTGCACACAGACCTTTAACTGATCTAATTACAATGTACAGTATGCTGCATCAAAACCGTTGAGTATACATTTACGCTTTCCCCCCTTTATTTCTATTTCTCATCATTTTGCAGGTTTACAAAGTTGAGTTACATTGTAGTTGATTGGCAAACAAAATCATGGCTGTGTGGAAATAAAAGCAAATATTAAAGTAACAATTTGAAAATCTTGAAAAGCAACTTTGATGAAAACCATTACTTCTCTTCTAGCCAGTCAAGATCTCACTTACTGGTAACATCTGAACTAAAAACAAGCAAGTAATCAAGTGGTTACATACATCTCTATTTATACATGGAAAATCATCAGTTAAATTACATACATAGATAACACTAAAATATGAAACTGTTTTACATGAAAGCCATGCTGCAGGGGATGAATAAGAAACTAGGAATTTCATATATAAAAACATTAAGGTCTCGATAAAGGTTCGATGTGTCATTTCGGAAAAACGCTCTTGCAACGTCGAAATTAAAGCCACATAGACGTACTATATACCGTTTTAAAGGTCTTGAATTGAAGAAAGTATATATTTAATCCGTTTTGAACAAAAGTTAAAAGCGTAGATGTTGTATATATTTATACGCGAAATGACTCCGTCCGCCAGAAGGAGTTCAGCCCTTCAGGCTTTGAAACATTTTTTTTCTTAATTAGCTCTTTCGAATCCCAACTAAATTGACTCAAATACTGTGTCGGGCATTTTTGATATATTGCGTATTACAGATTTTATCCCTTTTCAAAGTTGAAAAAGTAGTTTTTCATCCCATTTTGATACAAACCAGGTCATAAAACCTGAACGAATTTTTTTTTCAAAATTCCCCGACACTGTATTTGAGAAACAGCTGTTTTCTACGACTCGTGAAAAATTTAGGAAAATTGGACAAAATGCTAAAAGGCTGGACTTCAACAAAGTTCTGCTTTTGGCCGAAAAAAAGAGCCGAGAAACAGCCCGATAAAGGCTTTCGATTCATTTCACGGTTGACTAAGAAGTTCCGCCTCCTCTCATTAACATTAGCCAATCAGAGCGATTCATGTTGTGTTCAGTCTCGGCCGATTACAAAGTTCAGACGAACCGCAGAACAGAGAAAGCTAATACAGTTTACCGATGCTCGATACTTCTACAGAAACTAGTTAGCTATAGTGTCGATTCCAGCTTAATTTCAAGAAGAAACGCTCTTTTAGGAGTACAGAAAAATGGAACCACAGTAAGCAAACAATTAATATCATGCAGGGAAAACAACTGAAGCGCAGCTCGATCCACACCATGTACACGGTAGACTGTTTATGTCATTCTAAAAATTTTCATCGCGCTGAAACAAAACCGCCAAGCCGTAGCTTTCTGCATTGAATTCTCTTTAATTTTTTGGCCGATCGAAGACTTTATTGCTTCATTCTTTGTGGCCTTTCAGTCTTCGATGATTCTAACTTCTTTTATTGGAACTAGATGGTATAATCCCGGCCCTCCAGCCATTGTTTGTCCTAAGAACTTTACACCCGCTTCCAAATTTACTCACAAACTAAATTATTACAAACTAAATTGTGCTGTGTTTTTTCTTCTTCTCCTTTTTGGAATACGGCACCAAGAAATATCTACTTTTACACTTTTGGGCATTGCATTATAAACGTAGGAAATCTTTACGAACGAAAAGTAGCGCAGAAGATCACAGCATAGCGAGAATGAAATAACATGCCCAGTGAATGACAGCAGCTGTCAATCATTTTTCGCGCCTTTTTTAGCGGGAAATCAGAAAGTCGCATTTTCAAGGCTTTAAATAATTTTTTTGAGTCTGAGTTTTTCTGTGATGCTAGATTAGGGCTTTTAGATTTAGAATTTGCGAAAAAACGCATTTTCGAAACTTTTCCATTTTGAACCTTTATCGAGACCTTAAACATACGGTTAAAATAACTCATTTCCGTAAGGTTAAAACTGAAAACGGCAGAGCACGGTCTAGAGTGTGGGAGGTTGGGAGTTTGAATTTTCGGGGCCCCTGAAAATGGCTCTGGAGAGCTTCTTGAAACAAATCCTATTCCATCGGTCTCACAGGGGCATACCAGTTGATTATTTATAGGGAAAAATGTCCCTTATTTATTTGATTTTGTGTTCAGTCATATATTTCCGAATTTTCATCTGCCAGAGGAAGTATTTAACGTACATGTACTCTAGAGTCGCCTTTGGTCAGTAAAATTATTACTAGAGCGCTTGACCTAAATGGCATGAAATTTAAAGGTCAGAAGAGCTGAGCATTTTGCTAATCATCATCGGACATGTACACCATTTAAAGCAAATTGCTTTGACTGAAGACTTGAGTATGCGGTACATGATACAGTACATGCGCGGTACATGCAAGATTACAAATCTCCCAGTTTCTCTCTTACTCTTATAGTCTTGGTTTTCGCTCAATGTTAATGGACAACGCTGAGACAATTAAAGTAAGTAAAAGTGAAATGTTGTGTTGATATCTGCATTCAGCGGCTGTAAAGTGAAAATCTTTTTATAAATATTTCTTTGCTGATGAATGAACTATTCAAGTGCCGCAGGGCACTCAGAAAACTGATTGATCGATATTTTATTACCCAGCATATCCAATGTACAATTAACGGAAGTCAAGGGGCTTTTAAAATGACGTAAACCGGCTGAAATGCAGGCTAACAAACAATAACATACAGATTCGATTCTTCAAATTTGCATATTGCATTGGCGAGTCAAAATGTGGCTGTGGTGAATGCATGGACCTTGAACTGACAAATAGAACGTGGCAAACATTACCTCAACATTTCAAACCAGCATTTTGACAGGGACAACCTTCCATTCTAGCTCCTTTCTTTCGACTACACATGTTCTTGCATGCACAAGCCTAGAAAGGAAAGAACTCTAAATGTATAACGCTATCGTTGAATTGATTAATTTCCTTGCCACACGATCTGCATTGCTGGAACTTGGTCCAGAAGTTGGTTTGCTAGATCGAGCATGAGATCGATTGCTAGCATCACGTCGAGGAATTTTGATCGGAGAACCGTAGTAATTCTGCTCATGCTATTGCATTTCTTCAAGTATAAAGGCAACCGATCTCCCCGCCGATCTCGTCCATTCAGTAGAAACCGTAAACTCTATTTATAAACAACCCGAAATCACATTTTCTGATTGGCAGCTGTTCGATTTCAAGTAGTTTCCCATATGAAAACAGTGACTCCCAATGCATCTTGGTTGAATGAGCTCCTTTAATGATGTGAGTGTTTCAAAGATAAAAATGTCAGGTCACGTTTGTGGTTTGCCTAAAGGCTTCTAAAAATAATTATTTATTGAGAGAGAACTCTACAGTGGGGTTTCCCTGTCATGAAGTTTGTTCTAAACCCATAATGTTATTTCTGAGTCTGAAGAATGAAGGGGATCCAAAGCAAATCTGTAGAGAATAATGAGGAGACAGACAGTATAGGAAAATGTACAAAACTATCCTCATTTTTTTTCATTAATTTTTTTTTTTATATAATAAGGTATACCGGTAGTCACAATCTATGTAAATTTCAACTTCAAATATCTTAAAGTGGCCATACTAATGAGTTGCACTACCAAATTGCCCTTTTTGGACAATGCCCTTAGTTTGCACATGGAGTTTGACACTGACTAATAATAGCTACATGTAGGTGCATCAATTACCAGTACTTTTACTTAATTTTGTTTGGTTTTATTGGACATGTTGAAAACCCTTCATAAACTTTGCACACAGTCTTGCAATTCATTTTTTTTTATTTTCTTATCTAATGCTTCTCATGGGAGTGAGGAGCTCTATTAAAGGCCAACTTTTTCTCCTTATTGTATGATGAGAAATGGACAATATAAGGATGGATATTTAGTAGTCTTGGTTATAGAGTAAAATTGGCAAAGGGAACTATAAAAAGATGGAGAGGTAAATTGGGAGGTGAAATCTCAGGTTATTTTTGTAGGAAAATGTGCAGATGATTTCTGCATGTCTTTTATATTTATTCAGCGCCAAGAATGCTAGGGAAACATTTTTGCAGGACCAGTATCACTTACATGCATGTACTACATGTAATTAGTAATACCCTGTGTTAAAGAATCTACTGGTGCCTCCTGATTGGATTGGTAATCTGATCTGTATGCTTACTTTAAATGCATCCATGCCAGCTATCGGTGTTTTTTTTTTTTTGTTATCTTGTCACAATATTTTTTCCCTGCTAGAAGAGGTCTCTCTCTGCCTTGGTAAACTGGATGGCGAGGGAGAGACCTCTGCCGACATCCGACGCTTTCTTCGATTTACCGCCGTCCACAGTCATGGACGAGTCAAACTAGTTTCGAAAACATGTTTTACCGGAAATAGCTGTACGCATGATCCAAGTTGCATTTTACTGGTCTAATATTGAGCCCACTGTGTTATCAAGATGGCTGCAGCTGCACCAGTGTCTAGCTCGTTTGAAAGTGCATTAACATGTTCGGATTCCAAGCTTAAGAATTCTCAAATATCAGAAATTACTCCGCTTCAGAAAAAAGCTTGCCTGCCGACGGGTTACGGTGAATCAAACTGGCTGTCCGCACTGCTGCCGTGTTGTCAGCTTCTGGTAGTGGTAGTTTCTCTCCTCATCCTGTTGTGCTGGTCGTTTCACCTCTGAATTCCTTAATGGCGGACCAAGTGGCATCCTGTGAAAAGTTGGGGCTAACAGCATGCAAGCTGGATTCAAAAATCCAAAGTTTGCAGTTGGATGTCGACGTAGCCTTTGTAAGTCCTGAATGTCTCGTTGACCTTGTGCGCAGACAACTTGTTCAAACACTGGGTGAGAGACTGCTTGGCATTGTCATAGATGAGTCCCACTGTGTAGTTAAATGGGAAGAACGCTTACATTGTTGTTGGATTTTTTTTTGGCGAATGTTATTCCTCCGTAAGAAAGACTTCATTGAAACTGAAAGGTACAATTATAGAATACGTTATACCCCGCATGTCGAAAGATCAATTAAAACTGTGCCAAATTCTCCATTATAGTGCAGGTGTATGTAGAGTCATTCTATGAATAACTTTTGGTCGAAAATGGTAAAAAAAAAAAAATTCAGGTTAGGTTTTTAGACTGTTTGTATGAAATGGTTGGGTAAATATTGTATGAAAACAATGGAAAATGAATTACCTATTAATACATGCATTCCTGAAGTGCATAGATGGTATTAAAGGCAAGCTAGGGCAAGAGATATTGGGGATCATGTCAAGTTTATGACTCCAATAGAAACTTTCCTATTGAGAATTACTCTAAAATGAAATATTTTAGAATGACAAAATCCCAAAATATTGATGGGATATGGAAAGTATGATTAAAATTATTTTAATCATACTAGTTGTTTAAAATTGGAGTTGTAAACTTGACATGATTCCCAATCTCTCTTGCCCTACCTATACTAGTCTTGAATATAACACATTATTATTATTTGGCTATCTTGTGTAATATTTTCAGGGGTTTTAGTTCTACATCTCAAGAGACTCCATTTCGTGCTGCCTACAGCAAGATTGGTAATGTCAGGGGTTTTTCTAAAGCTCCAATCCTCTGTTTGACTGCTACAGCATCCAGCAAGACAATGAAAATGATCATGATATCTTGGTAATTACTAAAAGCCCAGATAAACCCAATATCAAGCTTACAGTATGCAAGGTAACTTCCAATGAAGAATTTGAAACCACATTTTCTTGGTTATTGGAGGAACTGAAAACTCAGAAAACTAAAACAGGAAAAACAATCATTTACTGTTGTTCAATCGGTGTTTGTGGAGAGATTTACTCCTTGTTTGATGAAGAAGTTGGAACAAGTACTCAAGAATCTCTTTATGCTATGTTCCATAGCAAGACTCCGAAAACTTTACAAGATAAAGTCCTGCAGTCCTTTGTGGTAGCTGATGGATCAACTAGAGTTGTCATTGCTACAAGTGCACTTGGCATGGGCATCAACATACCAAATGTGGAAAGAGTCTGCCACTTTGGTATTCCTAGCGACCTAGAACAATATGTACAATATGTAGCAATAATGTATTACAAATCATACCACCTAGCATATTGTGATGTTACTATGAGGAATTATGTGAAAAATGAAGATGCAAAATGCAGAAGAGAGACAGTTGTGAAACATTTCAAAGGGAAAATTGGAAAAGTTACTAACATGCATGAGTGCTGTGATGTATGCACTGTCAAGTGTAAATGTATGTTACCATGTTGTAAGACTTGGATGCATTCCCCACATTGTGTGCCACAAGTCAGTTCTTCAAACATTTCAAGATCAGTCGATGACCATGACAGAGAACTTCTTAGGAGGTGCTAATGGACATCAAGCAGTCTTCAGTTAAGGATTCATCAATTTTTGGTTCTGAGCTTCTATCTGAAAGTATTGATAGTGATCCTATTACTGAGCTGGTTGACAAGTGTGAATTCGTTTTCTGTGTAACTTATTTAATGGAAAACTTTGCAGTTTTTCGCATGGATGTCGCCAAACAAATCCTTTTGGTTTTCAGTGAGGTCTTTGGTGACATTGGAGAGCTGGAACTTGTATCGTCTTTGGACACTGAGCAGTTTCAAGATGAAGATATTTTGTATATGAATGCTAATTATGAAGAAGAGGGAGAGGAGTTTGAAGTTGATAGATTTGACTTTGATGTTCTAGATTTTACAGAGTAGTACATTGTACATGTGTAAATGGAAAGATCAGGCTGAAGTAAATGATAAAATAACAGGAGAAAATGAGAAAATAACAGGTAAACTTCGAAGCAACCACCAGTGCACCAGCGGCCACTGGCTCGTTTTGAAAACCCTGCTTCCACAAAAATGACAGTTGATGAATAAGTTGCTAGTACATGTATTAATGTATCACCATAGCAAATCATTTCTGCCAAAACTGTTATTGAAACATAGCACCAATAATCATGTGTTAGCAAAAAATGATATTTATCAAATCCTGGAAAATTAGTGGAATCTTGGAATCAAAACTTTTAGAGTTTATGCCAAGCTATGTACTGTCAATGAGGAGACTAGTACTCTTACTGTTACATGTAGTTAGAAAATAATTGTGGGCTAAATTGTACAGCTGTAAATTTTCGACTAAGCCTTCTTACAAAACACTGTTCTTTGTGTTCGTTTTCAACAAATCTTGATTACATGTTCCTTCCATTTTACCAAGACTGAGAGAGACATCTGCTATCAGGGAAGATTACATGTAGCACATGCTTGTCTATAAACATTATTAGCTACATGTGTGGATAATACATTTGTTGTATATACACATTAGTTACATGTACATATATTAATATTATATACAGTGGATGTCATATGAGTGGGACAAACAATAGCATGTCCCTTAGGCTATCTGCACTATAACTCTGTAATTTTATTGGATAAAACAGACAACCAAGCCATCTAAGTGTAATGTCATGTCTCACAATAACCATGCTGTAAGTCATTGCCATAACTTGCCCACTCATACGAAATCCACTTGGTTAGCTAATTACATGTACATCTGATACTTTAACAAAGCAATCTCAGTTAACTTTGTAGTAATGTTGGTTCAGCCTGTGCCATCGGGTCTTATGTTGTTTGATCCAGCGGTGAAGCTTTTTCTTGTACATGGCTTGATATATGTTCCGTTGTACACAAGGAAATGCCACCTACCTTCGCCCAGGAACACTACTGAACATCTTGGCCTTATTGTGTACTTGGTTAAGAACAGAAGAGAATACATCCTGCTTGGTTTTGTTGGTGTAATGGGTGTGACGCTTATGCAATCCAAGGTCTTTGTTGGATTGCTCTAGTATCATCTCCAGTGGACCAGTTGACTGAGTAGCTGATCGGATGCTCTCATTTGAGACATTAGGGGCTCCAAGTGCTCTAATGGCTTGCTCTGACACCTGGTTAATTTTCTCCAGTCTTAAATCTCTGGAAATACAATTTCCTTGCCCCTCTTGTGTAGAAGCAAACCTATTCCATGTCTTGGTGTCAGTAAGGACAGCTTTGATGCTGACAGCCTGAGCCCTGCCAGGGCATACTTATAGCTCCCTCCACATCGGTACAGGAGCGTAAGGAACTTCCAGACTAGCATGAGCCTCTCTGCATCTCCCTCTTTCACAGAGTCGTCAGCATTCCGCAGAAGAAGTCCTAAGCTAAGGTGAAGACAGCCATAGTTGTATACATGGTCATCATCTGGCTTGACCTTAACTTCCGTGACAATGTTAGGAAACTCTGGCTTTACAATTTCAAGATTGTGAACGTTTTGTTCGTGATTGACACGACACTTTGCATATCTGTATACCTTTGGGCATCCCTTGTGACGACATGGGAGTTGTGTATAGGAATTCAAATCATGCATCTCTTCACGAATCTGTTCAATACCTGAAACACTGTCCATAACAAATCTGTCCAACATGTTGCTGATTTGTTGGTGTAGCCACTGACGCTTTCTTTCTTTGTTTGAAGTCTTCAAATCTGGAGGAAAGCAATTCTTGGTAGGCACTGATTCTGTGGTTTTCATTCCAAAGTGCTGCAAACTTGCGGAAACAATGACTGCATCTGTTTCAATGTTAAAGAATTATTTAACTGCATCATAGTTGTCCATTGTATCACGTAAAGCATTTTAATTGCCTGATACAACATCATTTGATGCAAATGTTCCCCAATCTGCAACTGAGTTTGACTTTCTAAGCATGTCAGTGGCAATCTGCAAATACATAAAAAATACATAATTTCCTTGCAAACTGGATAATTGTGCAACTAAACTTTATTACCTGGCAATTGTTGGACTAGCTAAGTTACTGGTTGACTGCATAAATGATATGTATCTTAATTATATCACAAGGTTTCAATGGCCCATTTTGCAGTTCATTTATTAAACAGTCACCTGGTGATGCCTGAGTTTATTCTTTTTTTTATATATACAATAATGTACCCTGAACATGGCCTAAAATCTCCACATTCTTATGGGTTTCCACAAGTGTCAATCAGTTATTATTAACAACCACAAAACAGGCTATTTTATCTCGTACTAATTTTGAATGACAATAGATCAAACCATCTCTATTAGCTATGTTACATACATGTACATTGTATTGATGATTGATGTATAGATATTGGCTAAAAGGGATCTTTCAATATTTTATAGGATTAGGCAGGGGTGTCAGTATCCGCCGGCTGTCAGGTTAAAAGTAGCTGCCTGTTTTGTATGGCGTTCCATTACGGACAAAAATACGAACAACAAAATCACACGGTCATGGGTCAGGAAAGGTCACATTTACGCGATTTCAAACAACCGTAGAACATAAAGTATTCACTTTAAACCAAAACTTTCTTCACAGAAGTACTCAAAACCTTTCGGAGGTTCATAAGCTATCAAAATTGCAAAAGGGTGATAGGCACTTTAATATGTAAGTCAGTTGTTCTACAACTTCAGGGGCCGAAGATCCAGATGCCATGGCCATGCTCGAATTCCAACCGAGAGATTCAGCCACCCTAGATTTAAAGTTGATAGACTTCTTTCGTAGGCATCCAACCTACGAAATATAAATTCAGATGCATCATACGATGCAGAATTCTGCTGTGTTTCGGCAGTTTCAATAAATCTTAAAAGAGAGTTAATTAAAGAAATCATCATTGCTTGGAAGCCAGCGATTACACATCTACATCGCTCCGAATTGAAAATCTATTTGTACAGCTTTGGTTAACAAGTGAGAAACAGTGACCCCCCCCCCCCCCCCCCCCCCCAGAAAGTAACGGTAAACCCTACTTTTTGCGCGGTAAACCACGGTAAACCACAATTATAAAGATATAATGTATTTCCTTTATTTATAAGACTGGTTTACCGTGGTTTACCGTTTAAAACAAAGACAAACACCATTTTTCATTGAAGTTTACCGTGGTTTATCGATGTTATAATCTTGTTTTGGCCAAATTAAGTTTCACTGCTACAAAGTGTCGTCCCACAATTCAATGCAAGCTTTTTAAACCACAGGCCTCCCGAAAAAAGCAGAAACACAGCAAGCCCATACTGGGTACAAACGTGCAGTATTTCAGTTTCTCTGAGCTCTCTTAATAAAGCATGACTATTTCAGTTATTTTACCACTAATAACATTCCTATTATGCAATGAATATATGGATATGACATAAAATATCCTTATTGCTGGGTACAACGATTTTAAGTACAAATAAGACAGCAAGCTATCTTCAAAACCACCATAAGCATTCCATTATGTTATTTGAAATTGTATATTCCATAGACAATCTCGGCCAAAAATAGTTAAGACAATTGTTCTCTTCATTACATTTTGTACGTAAACTACTCATCGGATATAAAATAAACAATTTAACCCCCACCTCCTCTCCACGTGCATTATTTCAGTTTCTCTGAGCTCCCTTAATAAATGACTATTTAATAGTTATTGTACTACTATTGGAGAAGTCTCTTCAACTCAGCGATTGGTTACTGTTGGAGTGCCCCAAGGTTCTGTGTTGGGACCAATACTCTTTTTGGTCTACATAAACGACCTTCCTGATTGCCTGAGACATACAAAGGCGTCTTTGTTTGCTGACGACACAGCAGTTTATTGCACAGCACCCACGGAAAGTGAATTACAACAGAAGCTTAATGATGACCTCTCTCGTATAAAGGGCTGGTTAAATGTTTGGGGGGATAAAGCAAATGATACTTTAATGAGTTCCCTCCAAGTACTTCACAATAAAGCTGCTAAAGAGATCCTTAACTTGCGGAGAGATGATGACCTCTCTCGTATAAAGGGCTGGTTAAATGTTTGGGGGGATAAAGCAAATGATACTTTAATGAGTTCCCTCCAAGTACTTCACAATAAAGCTGCTAAAGAGATCCTTAACTTGCGGAGAGATGACTCGAGTTCAATGGCCTTAAAGCTTTTAAGCTGGAAGCCATTAGAGTTTAGAAGACATTTTCATCGATGTACCTTTGTCTTCAAGTCTTTAAAAGACTCTGTTGACTTTACGTTTAATAATAGGTTTGGCACTGATGTACATTGTTATAACACCAGAAATAGGAACATGTATAGACTTCCTGCATCACGTACTAAATGAGGAAAACAGAGAACTGGCTACCATTTTATTAAAGATTGGAATAATTTACCTTCTATAATTATTCAAGCTAACACATTAGCTCAATTTAAACTTGGTTTTTGGAATTTTTATGCATAGTTATATTTCATTAGTAAATCTTCTTTATGGTTTTAGCATTCTTAAAGTAGTTTCTATTATAGTTTTTCAGTGTTTTTTAAAGTATACTTGTTTTTAATATTATGTTTACTTAGCGTAGAGGGCCCTCATGAAAAACACCTTCGGGTGATTGTGGCACCCTCTGTAAATATTTGTATTATTATTATTATTGAACTGCTAATAAAATTCCTATTATGCAACCGTTTCAATAAAGAAGCGTAAAGTTGTCATTTCATGCTGTGAGAATTGCTGTAGTGGTGGAAAGAAACGTGGTGATCTACATGGCTTGTAAACGTTTTTTAGCACACTGCAGAGCACATAACAACACTAATTATTGAAGAGTTTATGTCAACATGCAACACCGGTGTCCTGGCATGTTTGTTTAATGTGTGTCGTCGGCTTGTCATACGATGTTAAAATGTCAAATATCACAACCGCTTCTGAATGAATGCGAAATTCACAAAACTTCATTTGAACACCAAATTGAAAAAATTAAGTCCCAGAATAATGAACTATGAACTTATTAGTGGTCCTGTTTAAGTTTCATGAATGTTCTGGCTCATCATTTACACGATGTGAAAAACATTTGGCGCGCTTTAACTGGTAGCATTACCGCTCATGGTAATACTTACCATAAAGCTCTAGAGCGATTGGTTGTTTACGGTAATGTTACTGTGGTCAAAGTTGGCTTAAAACAAAATTATTTGATTGGCTAAGACCTGGTAAGTCTTAGAGTCATTTTGGTAACTTTTTATCTCCAGATTGTTTTTGTTCCCTCCATATTGTTTTTGGCCTCTGTTAAACAAAACTTAACACACTAAAAACAAGATGGCAGAAGTCCGTGGCGGTGGAAATTTCTCAGATGTAAACAGCTTAATGTTTTATTTAAAGTACCTATGAAATGAAAAACATTTATGCCGTTTATATTTTATTTTATTAAATTATAGACTTCCCTTAGCCATTTTGTGCAATTAAAAATCAATTTGGAGAGCACAAACATAATCATATTTCGTAACGAAGTCAGGTGAAATCTGGCGACAATTTTTATGCCGTTAAAGTATGCTAATCACATGCGTGACATCACTAGGTTTGCGCATTTATATTCACAAAGCCAACTGCAAGGATTCTATTAAAAAAGTTGGCTATCTTCAAGGTTTCTCAAAGTATTACATATTTAAATTGAAAACTGGCCAAAAATGCACTTATTTTGTAGTATTTATGGGGACGAATATAAATGAACATATTGTGACGTCACGCATACCATATCTTTAACGGCATAAAAATTGTCACCAGATTTTGGCAATTCCGCCTGACTTCGATACAAAAAATATGTTTGCACTCTCCATATTGATTTTGATTTGCACAAAATGACTAAGAGAAACCTAGAATTTCATAAAATAAAATAAAAACGGGATCCATTTTTTCACTTCATAGGCACTTTAACTTCATTCATGGGAAAGCCTTCCAACAGGCTCAGGATATATTTTTACCCATATATTTATATATTATGATTCAACACAATGAACGCCACACAAGTACAATTTTGCTGAAACCAAAGGTTTCTTCAATGGAAATCAGGCAAGATGTTGAGTTTTCTAGGACTTTGGATGTACAGTAATTTCTCAAATTTTACAAAACGATTATGGATTAGCTGGTGCCCCTATGCACATGGCCTGATGTGGTGAAATATTTGAACTGACATTGTAAGTAAAATTCAAATAAAACTTACCAGATTGCATATTACTTTATGTTAAAAGTAATGGCATGAAATATAGCAGTAAATGGCTTGAATCCTGTTGTTCTAGGCCAGCATCGGTATCCCAGTGATTGAAAAAAAAACGAGTGGAAATCAGCGTCCTTCACGATGTAGAAAATGAACACTAGCACTAATATTTTAAAATTCACTACTCTAATCGAAAATAAAACTGCAGATCTGATAGATAACTGTCTTTATTTCACATTTAGAATGGCATATATCCCTAGTAAATATTCACAAGGGTCATATAGCTATTAGCTAAGGTATGCTATGTACAATATAATAGCAACTGTGCTTGGACAGTGAAGTTAGAAATAATATTATCAGTCCATGAATCCTACTGAAAAGCACTGATTTCTAAAAATCTTAAAGTATGGGTTGGTAAACCCTGCTAAAAAGAATTGCTTTCTAAAATACAAAGAAAAACCTCAATTTTGATATTAGATGTCTATATTAGATATTGTTATAAGTCATGCAGTGTTCTGATGAACCAGCAGGGCGATTGAAAATATCCAACCATCCTTATGTCCTTTACAAAACTTGGCTGGCAAATACATAATCTATAATCGTTTGAGACTACGAAGTGTGTTTCTTCTGTTGTAAAATAAATAAGAGTTCAGGCTTTACCAAACGGTTTGGTTCAGGATCAGGATCTATTTCAGACAATAAATAATTATTAGTAAATACCATATTTAGACATGCAATTAAGAAAGTGGCACATTATTAGTGATATTTAGTGTGATATTAGGTATTAAAAGAACTTTGCCTCTCACCACTGTGGCCAGAGTTTGAGCCCCGGAAACGTGAGCATGAGTTTGGTAGATTACCCGGGTGTTTCTACGGGATTACCCGGGTGTTTCTACGGGGTTCTCCGGTGTTTATCCCTCCACAAAAACCAACATGCTAAATACCATTTCGATCTGTGTGGTTTAGCCAGGTACTGCCTTTGATCAGCCCTCAACATTGTTACACATCCAGTTGCAATGTTAGTGTTTTTATGTAGATTAATTATTATTCATTATTCTTAGATGTATGTTAAACAAAGTAATTCCTTTTTTCTTCTTAATTATTTAATTATTATTCTATTTAATAACTCAGAAATATTTGACAATGTGTTATATTTTAATCAGAACACACTATAAATGACTGCTCAATCTTTTTTTAGACAAATACTCAGATACACTATATTATCAGATATAACTGTGTTTATTACAATTAACACTGAACTTGATCAAAGTTCATCGTCATGTACCTAAGGAAACAGGACTATTATGTAAGAAATGAATAAATTAACATTCCCAAACTGACCACTGTCAGATGCATGGTCATATCCTCATGGACCTGGGGCTGGAGATTAAGGGTTCTCCTCCATAATCTTCCCATGCTATTATCCTCGTGTCCTGGAACCTGAAATTAAAACCTTTTTAGTATAGTTATACTCAAATAATATTATGTTAATGAGTCAGCTTAGCTTACATTTAAAGCTTTAAGGTTAAAACTGTTAATCGTTAAGGCAAATCTGAAACCCACTTAAGTGAAGACTACATGCAAGTGTTTCCTTTGTGGTTTTTCATTTAGGGTGGGGGATGAAAAACTCCCAAAAACAGCCTCAAATGGTTTGAAGAGAAGAAAGAAAAAACACAAAGGAAACAACATGGAAGAGAAAAGGTATGTTTATTAATGCATTTATACACAAATTGAAAGGATTTATAAAGCCCCATACATATCGTGTATATCTTCTATTGTCACAAACCCATAGATTGGGCTACAACTTAGCCTTGTGTATCAAGGACAGGTTAACAGTTAAGGTTAAGCTCAGACAAGGTAAATTGACACCCAGCATCTATTAACAGTAAACAATAATAATGTTGTTCATATATGGGACATTTTAAAAATGGATTATATCGAAAATTAGCATTGTGACTTGCGATCGCCCCTTAAATAATATTTGTTCCTGATATCCGTGACGTGGGATCTCTCTATCTTTTGTGGTCGGGTTGGCGACTGCGTACGCGTATAAATGTTTGCTAGACCGCTGACCATTCGTACTATCAAATATTGAGCGCAATTTTATCACTTCAAAACTCGCACAACTAAAAATAATTCAAACTTAAAATAAATATATCAAGTGCCTTCCCTCGATTTACGAGCCCCCTTGTCTACAAAATTTGAAATCAGGGGAATACGGTATGTATTACGTATTTTAAAATATAGCTTATCAATGGTCAGCCGGTTTCAGCCGTTGGAGTGTCGTTTCTCCAAACCGGAACGGTATGTTAGTTCCGGTTATAACATATTCGACGATAAACATACTATACCTCCTGGTAAGATGCGAGTTGAGTCAGCAGCGGCCGGATGTAAATCGGGCGGGTCGACCGCCATCTCAGGCGAATCGCATTACCACCGAGACGCCTCTGCTCGGCTCTGTCCATCACCTGGAGAAAGAGCCGGTTGTTGGCTACTGGCCACAAAAACTCGAAATCGTGGACTGTCCTGAAACATATTGAATTGCACTTTACTTTTGCGTACACATATCGTGTCGGCTGAGTTGTTCGAAAGCTGCTTAAATATATTGTTTGTTCACTACATTTTCAAGTATATTAGGCTTTTCGTTCTAATGGATCGGTTTGGTTCACGATTTCGGTGACCCACGGAAGTGTCTATAAAGCTGAATAGAGCCACGGGAATAATTGCGCATATTAAAAATATGAAAGAACTCTGCTAGCAGTGTAGTACCTTAAAATCCAGAGAGAGATGATAAAACACAAAATACCGAAACTAAATAAAGGGGGGAAAATCGCTGACATCAATAAAATAACTCCCTAAATACATACCTATCTTCAAGGTGACCGAAATCACGGAAGGCAGTCGCGATCCCCTCTCTGACCTCCTCCGGTATCATGTTCACTCGGAGAGAAACATTTCTCTCACAATTCTGGACAACCAGACTATCGCGGTACGCCCCTCTGGGCACAGCTGAGTCGTTTGGCCCAGGCAGCAAAATAACCGTACGATTATACTCGGCACGCGCCCTTCGTGGTCTCCTGGCCACAGGAATCCGAGCCACTTCGGCAATGGGACTGTGCGGCGCTTCTTGCTGTGACTGCGCGGGTAAGGGCTGGCGAGCTGGCGTCTATTGATCAATGGGGTCCGGCTCAGGCTGCACTGATCTCCCTGAAACTGTCTGCTCTATCATCCTCTGCAGCCTGCAAATTAAGTCTGTTGTCCATCTTTCGTACGTGTCTCCTCCGTCTACAGCTTGACAAGCACGTTTTCACAAGTTTTATAGTAACGAGCTGTCAGTCATTACATGTAAAATGTTACCTGTCAATTATTCGAACAATATGAGTGTATCTTTAAAACTTTCGACATTTACCGCCGCCACTGGAGATATTTGTGTCGGGAAATCTATTTTCATGTCGATCAAATTGGAACATTCAATTAACCTCTAGAAAAAATCCTCATTCAGAATGGAAGATCAGAATGGAAGACCTGTAGTGGCCTCAACGTTTATGGGAAGGCTTGGCCGGAACCTGGAATCTGGGCCTGGATTCCTGGAACGTCACGGTGGTAACACACACAGCGGCAGTCGGCTTGTAAAAGGCCGTTCTTATACTAGCCTGAATTTCAGACGAACCGGATTACGTCGATGAGGAGCCGGCTGAAATTCAGGCTATTCTTATACAAATACTGTATGCGTTTTTTTCCTGTACCGTTGTAAACACCCTCTTACATTTCCAGAATTATATATTTTTATATTAAAATAACCCTGTATCCAGATACAACTCGAGTGAGTTGTAGCCAAGTAAGCGTACCTTAATACCGTACACTGATAGAGAAGAAAGCAAAACCGGATGTAAATTATGAATATTAATTCTAGAGGTGTCAGAGCCACAGCAGAAGTGACTTTAATAGTTGATGACATAAAGCGAAATTGGCAATATTGTTTTCTGATCAACATGGATCTGAGAGATCTAACAAGGATTCTCATAAGACCAGATATAGATGTCATACACTGGCTACAAATGGCAGGGTTACTGTCAAGTGTAATGAATTCCCTTGAACCGATCTAAGACTAATATATACATCTAACTAATATCAATAATAACGACACAGAGGACCCTTCGTTTGGCGCATAAAATCCCTAGACCGCCAAACCCGTCAAACAAAGGATTTATCTGTTATCTGATGATTCAGCAAGAGAAGAGATCATTTTACGAGCAACACATAATTTAGCTTTCATTGCAAATTCCAAGTAACATTTATAAGCATCTGAAGCCCAATCACCAAAAATCTGAATAAGCTCAACCGGAATACCTGAGCTAAAGGCCCAATTAGCTCCCCCTCTGCGGAAGGAGTGACCCCGAAAACACTGTGGATCAGGTACACGAATGTGCGATTACCTCGCTCGTAATACCTCAACAAACTGCGGTTTGGAGAAATGAGAGAACCGGACCGTTTAACGATAACGAATGCGGGCGCGGCATTCGGAGCTGGAATGAGTGTACACATATCTTGAAACATGCGAACTGGGCACAAGATGGAGTTAGGAATTCGCAAGAGAGGGAGTACTAAACGACGATAACCCGACTGATTGGTTTTTGACCATCTGAAGGTAACCTGAAGGCTGAAATCTGTGGGTCTGACATCTTCATGACAAAGATGCTTGCTAGGATCAAAAAGGCGTGCCGAAGCTGGCGCGATGTTAGAAAGACGCGCGAAGAGAAAAAAGGCGAAAAGGAAGGCGCATGAATAAACGGTATTATTAACATTTGCCGAATCCCCGTCATTGATCAACTGTCGAAGAAGTTCCGGTGTGATGGGGGAGCCCGCGACGGAGTATGTTTGCTTAAGCGTTCTATGCCTCTCAGTATAAGTTTAAGCTCAAGGGAATCATAAAAAGGAAATTCAAAACCCGCTGAAACATGTAACAACTTAACTGCACTTAAGTAATTACGAACCGACTGGGGTGTGAGGGATCGACTGAGGAACTGACAATACAGACACACCGTCTCCAATGTAGGGGGAAGAAATTTAAATTTAAAGTGCAAACAAAAATAGAAGTACGATCGCCACTATGTAGAGTCCCATCAGCGTAGGCTGCGCGCCTGGTCCTCTTGAGCTCCTTCTTTAACTTCGACAAGGTAGAATCTGTCGAAAGAAGAGAACGATTAAACGCAGTCAGAAACAACGAAAAGACTCGCAGGAACTTTAACCTCAAGCAATCTTGCGTTACGGTGAGTAGACCTAAACTCGTGTTCGCAAGACTCGCTTAAATGTCAACGACTCAGTAAATCTGCAGCACGATTTTCGGTACTGGAAAGATGAATGGCCCGCAACTGAAATTCATGAATAGCTGCTATGAACCAGAGTTCCCGCAGACACGATGCGAGCAATGGGTCCTGCACCCGACCGGATTTAAGCGAAGTTGCCACCGCCATGTTATCACAATAAACTACGATATTTAACCCCCGCCAGTCCTGCCCCCACAGTCGTGTGGCTACGAGAATCGCTAGAACCTCGAGATGATGAATTGAGGGAAAAGTGGAGAGGGCCGATGAAGGAAACTGTACATGAAAGAACTGATCCGAAGATAAACCACCACAGCCGGTCAAACAAGCATCAGTTGAAAAAAATACTTCTGGAGAAGACCAGACGAGACTCGAAATAACCGATAACCCATTGTATACTCCAATAAATCGTAACCACCAACGAATATCTTTGTGAAACTCCGCCAATAGCTTGACTCGATGATGATTACGCCTCAGCGTCCGTAATGTGGCTAGAATGCGATTTAAGAACAAGCGGCTCTTCCGGACACATTTAGACACGAACGAAAGTTTACCAATTAATGATTGGAGCTCCGTTTTCGTAGCCGACTTCTTGATGATCCACCGAGGGAGTAACTCGTCCTGCAATTCCATTAACCGATCTGGAGTGATCGACGTGGTCATGTTCTTCATATTGAAAAGTACCCCGAGGCACGAAACGACAGTGGACGGAGGTCAGGCTTTTTGTGTGGATTCTTGTAAGCCTAACTCGCGTAACAACGTACCACTAATTTCATAATGATCGAGAGCCTGGTCTGACATCGAAACACCGATGAAGTCGTCTAAATAATTAAGAACCTCGCAACCTGCTTTCGAGAGCATAAAACAAACTGCACTAGTCACCCGTTGACAAGCCATAGCGGTTGTCCGTAATGCCATGGGTAAGACTACGTTGAAGTATAATAAGCCGCGACATGAATATCCCAGCATCGGGTAATCAACCGGATCAACTGGCAACTGAGGATACGCACGCCGCAAATCTCGCCGCAAATCTCGCCTGAACCGTGAGCAACTACACGTGCGGAGATATCGTCAACTGTGGGGTAAGTGAGAGAAATCGGCCGACCTAAGTACGTCTCCGAAGATATACCATCATTCACGGAATGACCAGTCGGCCAGCTCAAATCTAAGATGAAGCGCCGCTCACCTGGCGTTTGTTTCGGAACAGAATTCAAAGGTGACACGGCAACTCGCCCAGAAACGGGCTGTCACAAAAAGGACCTATGATGACTTGACAGGAGAGCTCATTATACAAGTAACTAACTGTCCACCGCAACCGGAAATTCCGTGGCCCCATTGTGGTTCCGAAACTCGCTGCGTGGCAAACCGCTCTGATAATCTTAACCAATAGGCCAACGATAAGCTAAAAATTCACAAACTACTAAGTCTGAATAATCGTATAAATATCTACGCCAGACCGGCAAATTCAATGCTGAAGGAACTGGCAAGCGCGCACCCTCAATATTCGGAACTCCAAACGCATGAATGTGGTTATGCAAACTAACTAAGTCGTTAATATCAAGTCTCGAATCATGACACGAAACTGTGTCTGGCAAGATAACATGAAGGTCTTGAAAATCTACGACATTTGAGTCTGGAATGTCGTTAATACATAAATCTGGAATAGATGAACCGTCTAGAATAGTACTATATGAGTCTGGAAAGTCTGGAAAGTCTAGAATGCAGTGACCGTGACCGGGAGTATCAATGATAGCTCGGTCAGCAAATTCTCCGCGTCATTTTGTCGGCTGTTGGCTCTCTGTTGTTGAGATCTAATAACACAATACCTCCCTATCATACACGGCCATAAAACCACGAAATTGATTATCTTTGTAAGATTCTTACCTAAAACTAAAACTTCCTTGTCAGAGGTGGTACTTTAGCCTGTTATTTCTAACCATTATTCTACTCTAGTGTCGGCGGTATGATGTGTTCATATCTATATCTATACAATGTATGTCCTTGTAATAGCAAATAATTACCGATAAGCATGTTCCAGTATGTGTTTGTTATACTGGAATACGGGCATTCGTCTCCACTCGTAAGTACAAAAATAATTTCGTACTTACCTTTTCTGACAATTTATTCATTTCCTCTTTGCTCTGGGGAGAAAAACAAACATTCAGGTTTAAACATCGACACACAAATACTTCGCTCCTTTGACAATTCGATGTTAAATACAGAAGTGATGACAGACACGTAATATTTAAATAGTAATGATCTAAACTACGGTAAAGAGAGATCTGATTTACGCAGTTAACATTCGTGTGGAAGTGTATTCCAAGTTCGGGAAGCTTTTATAAAATAACTATTTTGGTAACATAGGGTCCTGACATTAGGAATCTAATAAGTAATACGATTAAGTCAGTTATCCATCGAACGTAGAGAGATGTTTAAATCCACCCTTTGGCAAAACATCAGCTGGGCCGGGCTTAACGCGATCCGTCTCCTCATCGGAGACTCGTCGCTTCGCCACTCGCAACTTTCGAGCCTCTTGTAATCAGGATACTTTAACCCTAGAATAGCGCTAAATCTGTAACAGTTTAACCCCGGGTTAGCGATTTAACCCTGGGTTAGCGCTTAACCTTGCTTCGAACAGTGTTTTGCCTTATACAAGGTCATACTAGTAACATAAAAGTAAAAGCTTTAGAGTTAAGAGTCTAGATTGGTAAGAGATAACTGTTTGAAAGGGCAACAGGAGAATGAACTTAGTGGCCCTCCTTTCAGTTCTTTCTAGATCCTGCATCAGTTCAACAGTTTGTAGGTTCCATACTTGTGAGGCGTAGCCCAATGTTAGACCTATTAAACCAGGGACAAGTACAGACGGAATTCTTCTTTGTCGTAAAAAAATATCAAATTATGGGTTAACTAACGTGCACGAGTTAGAATAGTAAAAGAAGAAGAAAATCTGGGTTGGTTTTCATAAAAAAAAAATGGAAATCTGGGTTTGGGAGCTATTTTGCTCTTAAAACCGCATGTGGTTGCAGACCCAAGCCCACCCTCCCCCTCCCTGATCCCCAACGTGTCCAGCCAACTTCGTTCCCAGGGTCTTCTCGGTCATATCCAAGATGGTGTAAAATGACGACGTTATTGTAAGGCAGTAAAAAGCAAAATATGAAGAAATGATTTTAATCAAAAACAACCTATGTGCAATTTGGCCAGGAAGTTTCCTCTTGACGACTGGTCTTGCTCTCGATTAAGACTTTGAACTCCATAACTACATAAGAATAGTCGAATGGGGCCTTTGGCTTTGGCTTTGCCATAACGGTAAGTCTTTAAGTTAAACTGTCTATAAGTATAGTTTATAATTAAGCTTACACCTTAGTACATTCACTAGTACATTCATGTACATTTTCAAGCATTGGCAAACAACAATAACGAAGTTAAATCTTTTATGTTCCGTTCTGATTTTGTGATTTTAATAGTATTTTGGGTCGACAAATTCTCATCATTCCTGCCAGGTGTGGCTGTACATGTGGCAAAACCAGCGCTATCCTACTGGGAGATGAAAGTTGAGTCTGTTTACATGTATTTGTTAGGTGAAACACTTCCGTCTGCCCATGCAGTACATATCACTGAGGTAATATACTATGTAATATAATTATTTTACATTGTGTATTATATTTATTTAAGAAATAGACCACCCATTGCAATGTGTTTACTGGCGAAATAAAGCATGTGGGATGTTGGGAAAACACAAGAAATGCTTGAAAATCACAAGTTGAAGGCACATGATTTAAGCATTTCAAGTGTTCTCCCAACATTCCAAGTGCTTTATTTCGCCAGTAAACACATTGAAATGTGTGGTTTATTGCTGTTATGATATAATTACGACACACCGCAAGCAGGCGTGCCGATTTCTATGTGTTTACCAGCACAATATAATAGAGCATAGATTTTTGAGTCTAAGTCAATCAGAGCGCTCGTACTATCTGGGTTATATTATAAAATATAATACCTATAATACATACTTGATAACATGCTCCAGGTTTAAGTTGCATTTCATATATGCCCTTTGGTGTCCTAATCTTTATGTATATTAATTCTGTCAGCCCCACTGTACTCTTAAGATTCGCTGAGCTTTGGCCTGTCTGATCTGCTTTAAATTAAAGGTTTAAATTAAAGGTACACGTGGGAGATCCATGTTTTCACACATCAAGTTGAAAATTGCGGGGTCGTTCCTATTTTTACAGCTATAAGCTAACCCTAACCTTAAAACTACAATACATGTAATCCTAACATTGACTCATTTGACTGTCTCATAAAACAAAAAACTTCAACCAATGCAATTAAATTAACTAAATTAATGTTCTTGTTGTATGACCATGAAGGTAAAGAAGTACATGTAGTATTGTTAAGCAGAAAAGTGTGCAATATCACAAGGCAAATGAAAAGAGAACAGTCATATAATTATAAATTATCTAGGCATACATGTACTTAATTGGTATAAGTTGGAAGATTATACATACATTAATGGTGTTACTTTTCGGTTAACATTATATTAATTACATACACTTTTAGGTATATCGAGTATGGTCAAATTAAGAGCATATAAAGAATAGAAGTATTAGCAGAAACATTGAAACATGTGACAGCGGTCCCATGTTCTGGATTATTTAGTGAATAAAACGTTCCATATTTGGGAAATACTGTCTAGTCTAGTGTGGCAGTCTAGTCACAGAACCCAGGTGTCATTGTATTCCATATTTTTTTATATGGTCATTTTTGTTCACTGAATAATCCAGAGTATGGCACTCTAGCAAAATATTGGTATCCTTACATGTTTTAACTCCCTTATGTATATTTATACAAGTCTTTTTTCCATTCCAGTCCCAGGAAAAAGGATATGTGTTTATAACCAGTAATTATAAATAGGCAATAAATTGCTGGTGACTAAATTTTATGGTACCACAGTGATATAATAAAAGTTATGCAATTACTGTGAAAGGAGATACATGTACATGTATATTGCACGTCAGGAGAAGTATAGCGATACTTACTGTTTGTAAACACTGACGTCATTTATATATTTGCATATATAATGTAGTTGGCAAAAAACCCTGTGTGTTTGTATGTCTAGTATGGCACCTAGCGATTTAGGCCTCACAAAATACATCTAAAGTATAAATTCTGCTTCCAAATCTTAATTCTTAATGTTAAAAGACTTATAAGTTAAGATCATATACCGGTAAGCTTTGATGAAAGGGCTTGCTTGCATTTTGGAAGAACAAGAAGAGTAATTTGGTGATGAATAAGCACTGACTCATGATATTTTATTAGCAACTGACTGCGTTCATGCTTCAACATTTCTGCCAACCACAGAATACAACAAATGTGGTGTGACTGGCCTGTGTGATATCACAGTAAGTATCGCTATATAGCCTAGCTAGGATTATTAAAGCACTAATCAGCCTTTCAGGAACTTCAGATCAGACATGACATATATATATATATTATTATATAACATGAAATTTTGTTCATGCTCTTCATACCATATATAACATATTTGTTTTACCTTCAATTTGCTCCTCAGTTGCATCACCTTCTAAATCAACGACAGGGATGCTATCTTCCTGCAGTACTACAGGTGTTGAGGTGGCCATAAATGGACTGTGCATGAACTGCACATCACCACCGTCTTCTGTAGGTTCATGAAGTGGATCTTGTCCAGGATGGTTGGTGGTGGTGGAGGTGGTGGGCACTGATGGTGGGGACATATTACCACTAGTTACATAAACGTTTGTGGTGGACGATTTATATTGCATCACCACATCTTGCCCATTAAGGTTTCTGCCAACCCTATAAATGGAGTGGCTGCCAGCACTTCTTGATTTATAGAAATCCAACCTTTAGTAAGAAAGCAATAATTTTATTGCACATACTGTACTCATGAATTGATTATCCTGACCCATTCCCTGGTGGTCGAGTCTGACATTTGTCACATGATGAAGATCAACCAATCAGAATGCACCTGTCATCTGCAGGACGTCCTGCTGTCTCCAGACTAAGGTAACAGCAACTGAGGGTTTTTGATACCACAAATACGTGGTTTACATGCAAGGGCTAAAATGTATTATGAAAATGTATTTTGAAAATTTTCAATGCATGAGGAAATACACTCCTTCCTTATTCCGATTTCTCTTCTTCCTAAACATTTACATACCTGCCAACCCCCGGAGTTCTAAAATCTAGAGAATGTTGGTTGAGGCTTTGTTATGACGTAATGATTTCCGAATTTTTCGGAATATACCTCTATTAGTTTTTTAACCCTCGAGCCTGAAAAATGGCGAACTCAATCCATAAAATGGCTAAAAACCGGAAAATTTGAGGTTCTATCTGGGAGACCGGGAGATGAGGTCTAAAATCTTGAGTCTGCCCCATAAACCGGGAGAGTTGGCAGGTATGCATTTATATCTGCCTAGCTCATTTCTCAAAACTTTACCCCCCAACAAAAAACACCGCCTCCTTAAAAACTAATGCCGGACCTTCTCCTGAATAAGCTGCATTCAGTTCGGCTGCAACGAGGCTACAAAAAGGCAAATACTACTGAGAGATAAAAGTCCTATCGCAGCTGAATCATTTACATACCTTGTATCGTTGCCCATTTCAGGGAACGCTCTTCTTAAAGTGCCAATAACCCCCAAAAAAATATTTTTGACGTCTATTCTGTATAGCGCCCTGACAAAGAATTCGAAAAAATAAAAGTGAAAAAACTAAACTTCGACGATTTTACTGGCGTCAAAGTTAGTGAAAACATCCGTTTTGGGCTTCCTGTTTCCAGTTGGAAGTCAGCGCGAGTCTTGGTGAGGGCCTGGAATTATGACGTCAATCGGGCGCATTTTACTACAACTACCAGAATCCTTTGCACGGTTTCTTTTGTTCCTTTAATTTAGACTATTGTCTTGGTATTCTCAAAGGAGTTGGAAAATCTGAATAAGAAAAAGAATTCAAAAAGGAAAAACGTCCTATTATAGTCTAATCAATAGGAAATAAACTCCATCACAAGAAAGAGCACAACGAAATTAGTAAATTTACCAAGTTTGGTGATATTTCATTGGATATTTATCATGTGGTGAGCTTGCAAGAGTCGCAGAAATAAGAGACGTTTGTATGGGATTGAACGAACGCCTGACTACTTACACGTCACAGGCCACTGGTCTCCAGGCTCCCAAAGGGAATTGAAAACTGACGGCCACATGTTCTGGTTCTCAACTTTGAAACGCCGTAAAAAAAATACTGTTGAGTTTTAGCCTCCTATTTTTGCCTTAAGTTCTAAATAATGGTTTAAAGTTTCAATTCAAAAAAAATATTTTTTGGGGTTATAGGCACTTTAAGGTTACCGGATACCTTCAAAACGAAAAAGATGGAATTATTATTTTTTTGCACAGAAATGTAATTTTAGTAGTAGTGTCTCGTATACCAAAAACTCCGTTCAATAAAAATTAATGTTGACGGAGAAATACCAAAAGGAAGTTTTTGACCGGAAGCAAAAGGTTCCGTTTGATTGACAGCAGATCAATAAACACATGACAAGGGCTCACTCGCCCGTAACGACGGTGTGGGAAAGCTTATAGCGCATATTAAATTTATTTCATATATCAATGTTTACGTTTATTGAGAAAAGTTTTTCCACACGATTCCATAATTCCATCGGTTGTTGGCCTTATGCCTTCCAAAAAGCAAGCAGGATGCCCTTAACTTGGAAAACAAAGAAAAAAGAAAAGCAAAACAAGGCCAAACAATGCATACGACTACAAAGCCAAATAGTAGTCCTCGCAAAACCCGACAAGGGTTCGTATTTTCACTTTCAGACAGAGTACCGAGTGGTCCACATCTGAACATAAAGAAGAATTGATAGGAGCCAGCCGAGAGAATATTTGTTTCCAAGAAAGCTTAGATGGAAACGTAAAGTCTGACGGTGACTCCGAATAGCTTTAAACCAACACCACGATCTCGCTATTGCCGTGCTGTTTCAGCCGCCTGCAAATCGCTGTCTCCTCTGCTAACTATGCTGGCATTCAAGGCGTCTCGAGGTGTTCACCTTGGCTTTGTCCCTTGAGGTCTTTTTGTCTTGCCCATTTTTCAAGTCACACAAGAAAACTAGAACGACCAGCTATAAAGTAACATTTTCTCGATGCGGCGCTAGCTTTGATCAGAAATCGACATTGGCGGGAAATCTTGACAGATAGTTGAACTTTGATGAGAAATGATTGGCCAAGAGCTCGCTAATTGTTGGAGAGGCGGGGCTTCAGATTCACGCACGACAGACGGCTAGATTTTTAAAAATGCTATTTTCTACGCTTTCGATTTTCAACCAAAATAGAGTTTTAAAAAAGCTCCCACTCAAGAGGAATTTATTCGATTTGTTTGAAATTTTCAAAAAAATGTCAATTGATACTTGAGCTGCAAAACCGTGTCGGGGAATTGGAAAATTCTAAAAAGAGAGCTCTTTTCGCATATCTACTCTGATTAATTTTCGCCTTTTCACGGAGAGCATGATAACTTTTGAACTAAATCGAATTTTGAAATTCCCCGACAACGTTTTGTAATACGATTCCTCTGAAATGCGACAAAGCAAACAGATTTTAAAACTTTAATATATTTTCGGAGTCGGAGCTTCTGAAAGCCATCTCACTATATCGGAGAAATGGGATCGCGGAAAATTCGATATTTTCAAAGAACTCAAAACTTTTTATGTATTCTTGAAGCCAATTTTATAAGCTTTAAAATGATACATGGATTATTTATCTACGATGTTTCCTCGACGCGCTACATAATTTAGACTGGAAATGCACCCTGAAGGTATCCGGTAACCTTAAGAGAAGTGTCATGTCTTCAGCCGAAGACGATGACGGGAAATTGATTTTTTTTGCCGTCGATGCCAGGTCTATAGTGTTGACATCGATGTTGATCGAGCCGAGCCAGACAAAATTTCTTGAAGGCTGATTTCCACCGCTCCTACTGACGGGCAATCGACGATCGGCAGTGCGAGCGCTGTTGAACACAGGCCCAGTTTGTCCAACTGTAGTACTAGTCGTGGTACTTTAATTGTTGTCCTCGTCACTGATTTCATCGTTCAAAGTCGCAGTTAGGTTCTCGATCGACCGATTGAGGTATTCAAAAACAGCGTCCACAGAGCTAGAATCCATGAATAACGCAATGCAAGGAGCACGAAGCTATTTAGAGTAGCGCTGAAGAACAACCTGACTGACCGAGTAGCTTTAGTGTGGGAAAGCAACGCATACGAGCCTTAGATAGTTCAAGTTTCCTGTTTAAAACAATGGTAGGAATGGCACTGTAACTGGATTAAAAATTAAGGTGGCAAGCAAAGGCAAGCGCAAAAAGACCGCATGTCATATTGACAAGCAAAATATAAATGTGAGCACAATAGGCAAGGATTGGGCCCACGTTTGCTTTAATTATCTGATTGCAAACCATTACTAGCAAACTATGTGTTCTCTCCGCCCTTTGAGTATAAACGTACGTACACCACTTCAATTATAGCCACTGACAGCCCCATGCCATAGTGTGAAATCAGTGGTTTTGTGTTACAGAAAACGAATTACAAGGCTTTCCTTTGGGATTTAATATAATTTACTTGTGAGTATACTGTTGTCCTCTTGTCTTCTGGGCTCTTAGAACTAACGGTAATTTTAGAAAGGCTCACTGTTTTCTAATAGCCTGCAGAAGACAAGCTTATGTCACACAGATGAGCTTGGGCTGCCTGTGTCTCAGCAAGAGAGTTAATTTATTTTCAGATTTCATCGCCAGTTTACATGTCCTGATCACCCGTCGTGATATAGTGTGTGATAAAGATATCTGTAATATATATTAAACAATGGTAAAGGAAACTAATGACTGTTGTTGTATTCCGATTACATGGGCCCAGACGGTGTTGAATGGGTCTGATACACGGGAAACAGCGGGCAAGAGAAAAAGAGGGAAAAAGGGAGAGAAAATCTCTTTATAACTTCAAGTCCCCATCGCTCGCCCCCCTTTTTTCCGCTGCTCCCCCCCCCCCCCCCAATGTGTATCCCATGGATGCACAGTTCAGTTACTAACCCCGATTAGATATCATGGCGGGGAAAAAAGCCCTCTCCTCTGGTACAAAAAAATAAAGTTTACATTGTTACACTCAGTTAAAACTGATGTGCGAGTGTTTCTATAAATACTTTAAAGCTCAGGCACTGAGATTCTTGCGAGTAGCTCTTTACTCTAGAGACTCTCTCGTTCGACTGCCCCAGATATCCGTTTACATTGGAATATACCTCTAGCGTGTACGGTATGTGATTACAACAACAGATTAGGACATAAAGAATGTAAGAAGACCGAAAGTATTATGGGTAACCCAATATTCTAGCTTACAATGTAAATATTCTCATAACATCCCCCTGACCTTAGAGAAAAACAATCTCCTAATTCTTTAACAAGAGGAAAGGGATGAGTCGCGACTAATAATCTGCAAGGTGTTAAATATCTGTGTTGAAAATACTATTTTGGTCTGTGTTTGTTCGGAGACAGTGCAGTGTTGTATTGGCAGAATGGTTGATGTTTGCCCTGAGGTTTCATATTATTTGCCCTGAGGTTTCATATTTTTATATTGGTAACGGAGTAGCGATGTGTATTCGGGCTACCCGAGAGTAGTGTTGCCATGCCTGGTTAAGAGTTATTCAATGCTTCCATTTGAACTAGTGGTCAAGAGTGTCACTGCTATAATGTCGTATTCGCATTGTTCCTCTGGGCTCTGAGTTTTCCCTGTGGTTGTATAATTTCCGGGAGAATAGTTGCTGCTACAGTACATGCATGTTCATAAGTTCAGTATTCGTTCTGGCTAAGCTGCATCATCAGTTGTATGAAGGAGGTAATACATGAGTTATAAGAGAATACAGCGTCATTTATGCTAACTTAGTAAAGGACACGTGAAACTAAGTAACGCAACTGTAATACAATGAATACATAAAATATAATAACAACAAAAAAACGCTATGAAAAGCTGCGCCTTTATGCACCCTGCGGATGACGACGACAGTATGCATGCCCACGTGTACTGAAAAATATAATGTTAAGCGCACTGGGAAATACGCTAAGAGACCGGCCACTCCTTTGAAAAGGATTGTGAAATATATATCTGTAATAGAATTGCAAATCGCCGCAGGTAGGCATACATGTTGTATAGTGCGCGTTGAGGTATGGTGCATGTGCTGTAAGGGTTGTATTGCGTGTGGTAACAATTTAGGACTAATTGGGTAGATCTTGGATTACCGCGGGATCCTCGAAATCGCGTTCTTGTACCCAATAATTTTCGCTTGATGGAAATCCCTTCCATTGTACGAAGTGTTCTCTCCGACCTCGCCGAGTACGCTTTTGTAAGATCTTTTCGATCTCGTACACTTCTTCTGCGGTAGCTTCCGGCTTTGTAGCTGGCGGCCGATGTTCCTCCTTGTGTGTATTCGTTTATTAAATTCTGTAGGGTTATAACTTGATCAGGAGTGAGTTCGGTGTCTGTTGAGTCAACAGTGACGTCGGGTTTAGTGCCCGGGGTGTGTATTTGTGAAGTACTAGTTTGTTTCGCATGGCTAGGATCCTTGATGTCCAAGGCGATGACAGGTCCTAAAAGGGCGGTGAACTGCCCAAGATTAGGAAAATTTTCACCGGATTGGGTGTCGGATTGATGAGCCTAAATGGTACTATTCCATCAGTAGATACAGAAACTAGGGCGGCAGCTCCACAAATGTTGTAGCGTTCGGGGAGCTGGTCGTTTGCTTGGATAAGGCTTGAGCTATAGGAGCGAGCCGACAAATTAAGCTTAGCCGATATAACAGTTTCGGATTCAGGCAGTAAAACATACGTGGCTACGGCGTGTACTGAACAACCTGTGTCTGTACCATTGTAACCGTCTGCGGAGTCCCGACCGAAATTGATAGAATGTTGCTCAAAGTTAATAATAGAGTGGTAATGGGAGTGAAAATCGCAACCGAGTATGACATCGTACGCTAAATTATCAATAACATAAGCGGGGAATTCATACACTTCTGATCCGATAGTGAACGGCACTTGGATGGTGCCTATTATTGGCATACTGTCACCACTGAGATTGGCGATGGCTTTGTGGCCCTTCTTTGCCTCCTGAACCTTATCCTGTAGGCTGTAGGAGGCATCAGCCGTGGAACGTAAGTGGCCCATGGTGGCCGCCAGCTGATTTTTCAAGGGCGACGGCTCCTCCCTAGTGTTGGTAACCACCACCTTTCTAATGCTTGTTGAGGAGAAGTTCTCAATGGTATCTTCCCTGAACATTTTGGTGGCCCTCGCGAAGGACTTTAGGAGGTGGTGCACCTCGCTGTTCCTCACGTAACGACCATTTTGGGTGAGGAACAGCCGGTCGTCGTCTTCCGCCCATTTCACCAAGAACAGTGGAGGCACCTTGGCCACGAAGAGTCGCAGGAGGTCGTAAATCGGCCCAGACAGGTATAGCATTAATGCTCCATAGGTGGTGACCGTCTTGTGGTTGGCGATGGGGATGCAGTAGTCACCATCTGGCCGTAGTTGTTGGAGTGCCCGCACTTTTATTTCGGTCACGGGACCAGCCCGGTTGGCGTTGGACATGTTGAGAATGTAGACTAGCCAGTTGCGGATCTTAGTCGCCTCCTCCATGGTATATGCCTTAGCAGCGTTTTCTCTCAGGAGGCGCTCACAGGTTCTTGAGTGGCTGCCATCCCTCGCCACGACGAGCTATTCGCGAGTGGCTTGGCGCTTCCACTCATCGAACTCCCTATCCACTTTTTGAATTGCCTTGGTCTTCTTCCAGGAGCTGCGCCACATTTTCTGTCTGTCCCTGAGGGTCTTCAGAGCGGTGCGCAGCTCACTGCTCAGATATTGCTCATGAATGGACAGGACGTATGAGAGGAACACCTCCAGAGACTGTGAGTACACCCGCAGGGTGGCGATGGTGAGGCCTGTCCCCTTTTCCCTGTCAATGGTAGATGTTCTTCCGAAAAAAGGCGTTATAAACTCGGTCGGAGTCGGCGAAGACGGACATTGTTGATGTACTGGCTTTGACATCATGGGCGATCTTTAGCACCTGTTGGGTCATCATGGTTACGGTTTTCGTATCTTTATTGCCCCCATGTGGCGTATAGAGATTTTCAGCCCACTTCTGCACAAGGTGATGGAGGGTGCCATGGACAGCGGGGGCGGGCATTTCATCTGACGACGACCCTTCTGACAAGTCAGGCTGGTAGTCCGATGAACCGTCAGATTCTACGCTGCTTTCCTCTGTATCCTTGCCCTCTTCCACCTCCCATTCTGCAACGATGGCTTCGTGCTCCACGGACTCTTCCTCACTGGACAGGGTGCGTGTCTACATCTACATCTACATTTATTGAGTCGGTAAAAGTCCTGCGACAACACACCAACCGTAAACTAAATAACTATTGATATATGTATATATACACACATACATTCACTGCCACACATACCCGCACTCACACACACACTAGCACACACTCATATTTATATGTATAGGTACCAGTATGTACATATGTACATGTATGTAAGGCTTAAATGATATAATATAATATAATATAACAATTTATATAGCGCCATTTCCACTAAATGACCAATGGCGCTTTACATCACTACTAAAAATAATTAAAATAAATAAATTAAATAGGGCAAAATATACAAATTAATTAAACATACTTACGGATTTAACTATTTTAAATATAAGATGTTAAAAGCTTTTTTAAAAAGAATAGTCTTAACCTTAGTCTTAAAAATATTTACAGATTGAACGTTCTTTACATCAATTGGAAGACTATTCCATAAAGTGGCCGCTGAGAATGAAAAGGATCTTGCACCATACGTTTTTAGATTGTATGTTGGAACTTTGAGTAAGTTCTGAGAAGATGAGCGTAATGATCGAGATGGTGCATATGGTTCTAAAAGTTCACTAATATATAATGGTGCAATATTGTTCATAGCCTTAAATGTCAGTAGTAATATCTTAAAATTAATCCTTTGTTCTATTGGTAGCCAATGTAGGTCTTGTAAAATATTTGTAATATGGCAGGATTTACGCGAACAAGTAAGAAGGCGTGCTGCCGAATTTTGGACATACTGGAGCCTCTGATGTAAATATTTAGGGATACCATATAATAACGAGTTACAATAATCTAATTTGGCGGTGATAAATGCATGAACTAGTATTTTGCAAACATCTAAAGATAAAAATTTCCTAACGCGAGCAATGTTTCTTATATGGTAAAACGCAGATTTGCAAATCGCAGACACTTGCTTGTCCATCATCATAGTGTGATCGAAAACGACCCCAATGTTCCTTGCTGATTTGGATGGATAGATGATCTCGGCACCAACCTGGATGCTATCGAGGGGAGGCTGCGGCCGATGACAAGCCCTCAGAACTAGAAGTTCAGTCTTATCATTATTTAGTTTTAATTTGTTAGTTGACATCCAGTTGTTTACATCGCGTAAACATGCCTCAATCTTTGCCTTTGAACAATCTAACTGTCCATTAACTGACGGCTGAAATGTTACATAAATCTGCGTATCGTCGGCGTAGCAATGAAACGACATGTTGTTTCTACGCATGATATCTCCTAGCGGCGAAGTGTACATCAAGTATAATATCGGGCCAAGTACCGAACCTTGTGGTACACCGCAGAGTAGGTCATGACTTGTCGATGTTTTGTCTTGAATCAAGACACTCTGACTCCGTCCGTTGAGATATGAAGTGAGCCACGCAAGCGCTTGCCCTTTGATGCCGAAACGATTACAAAGTCTAGAAAGTAATATCTTATGATTTACAGTATCGAAGGCGGCCGACAGATCTAACAAGAGGAGTATAACGCAGCCTTGATTATCAATTGCTCGAAGTATGTCATCTTGTACTCTCACCAATGCCGTCTCAGTACTATGACCGCGCTTATATGCGGACTGAAAAAGTTCGTCCAAGTTTTCATCTTTCACATGGGTGGTAAGACGTGACGCAACAACCTTTTCAGTAGACTTTGATATAAATGAAAGGTTGGAGATTGGCCTAAAGCTGGGAAAGAGTTCGTGATCCAACGATGGTTTCTTTAGTCGGGGTGTTAATACCGCTTCCTTCATCTTTGCTGGCACGACACTACTAGACAATGATAGATTAACTACCCTAGTTATAATGGGAAGAAGGACATCAAGACAATCAACTAATATAGTTCCAGGTAATGGATCCAATGTGCATGACTTACGAGCAGAGACACCAATAAGTTCCAATAGTTCTTCATGGGTAGTAGGCAGGAACGTGTGTAGCTCGGAAGCACATGAGGATATATCAAGGGCCTGCTCATCATCACAGCTAAAATGATGCATTGTTGCTAGAAATTAATCACAATTAAAAATCGATATAAGTCTAAAGACTAATCAGTCTAGCCATAAAAATCATAAAAATCATAAATAAATTTAATTTTGGTCATTAAAGCTAATTAAGCCCAGTCCACAGAAATAATAAAAGTCATAAATAAGAATTAAGTTTGGTCTTAAAAAGATTAGTTGAGTCTTGGGTTACTAAATCAATTGGAAGGCAATTCCATTCCTTAATTGTCCTTGGAAAAAATGAAAATTTAAATATATCTAATCCAGCAATGGGAATATAATACTTAAAAATGTGACTGCCACGTGTTCGTGTTTCCGTATGAGGTATTAAGTATTGGTTAGTGTTGATGTCTATGAGGTTATGGTTCAATTTGTACATCATAACAAGTCTGGCTTTCTTTCTTTCTTCTTCTTGACTCTAATGTGTCCCAGGTTACGCTGGCTGTTTGTTGATAATTCTGTGTGCTATGTCTTTTTTGTAGTGAGGGTCCCAGGATTGACTAGCATATTCTAGTTTTGGTCTTATGATGGATCTATACACTGTTTCCTTTACCCTTTGTGGACAGTTCCAAAGATTGCGTTTTGCCATCCCCAGTATTTTGTTAGCATTTCCTGTGATGTTAATGATATGTTGTGACAATTGCAGTTTGTGGTCTAGGGTCACTCCTAGGTATTGTATGGATTTAACTTGTTCCAATATGGTGTTGCAAAGGATATAGGTCTTTTGGGGTGGGTCCTTTTTCATGGAGAAACAAATGATCTTGCATTTAGATGGATTAAAATTCATTTGCCATTTAGTCTGCCATTGTTCTAGAAGTATCAAATCATCTTGTAGTGTATCACTCTCAGCATCATTTGAGATGATTCCATATAACAATGCATCATCCGCAAAAAGCCTGATATGTGAATTTAGCCCATCTGGTAAGTCATTTACATACAGTAGGAATAATAATGGTCCCAGTACTGTTCCTGAGGTACCCCTGATGTTACATGGGAAGGCAGTGATGTCTTTCCTCCACAGATCACAGATTGTTGGCGCATTGTTAGGAAGGATTCAAACCACTTCAGCAATATTTCACCCATCCCGTAATATTCCAGTTTCTTTAACAGGCGACGGTGAGGGACCTTGTCAAAGGCTTTGGTGAAGTCAAGTACTGCAGCATGGACAGAGTTTTTATTGTCGATTGAGTTGGCAATGTCATTAATTGTAAGAATAAGTTGGGTTACTGTTGATCTTTTTGCCCTGAAGTCATGTGTCCTCCGCTTCTTTGGCGATTTGGGAGCAGGCTTCTTCTGTGCCTTCCTCTTTGCGGATGGCACACTCCCTGACGGTGGGACCTCCTCGTTTCTTTGCTCTTCCTGCGTGTGGCTCCTCTCGCTCTTGGTCACCTCCAGCATGACCTTTTGGACGTCAGCCTTCTTGGTAGAGGATCCCTTGAAATGGGCCCTCTTGAGATGGGTGTCCAGTCTCCGTCCCCTCCAGTCGCACTTTGGGCAGTTGCGCATGATGCGTTTAATGCGCGGGCCACCTCGCTCCCCTTTCCGCCACATTAGATACTCTTTCACAGTCCAGCCATGCTTCTTGCTGGTAATGTGCTCCTTCAGGTGGCTGGTTGTTTTGTTGCATACAGGGCAGAGCTTACCCTTCTGTCCAGCTGGTTTTGGTATGGCCTTCCTGGATGTCGTTTTGGACACAGGTGCTGGAGGATCCTTTTTTCCGTCTCTATCGTCACCAGAGGAAGATGAATTGGATGGTGGGTCGTTATAGTCCCCATGTCTTTCTAGAAGGAGTTTGGTGTTATCCACCAACCTTGCCCTGACAGACCTCATATAAAGTGGAATATCCTTTCCCGGCATGTAGGGAGTTATGACGTTAGGCTGTAGGGCCTTCCTCTGGCACTCCATGAGGTTTAAAGTGAAGGTGCAGAGCTTGGAGAGGGATTCAAGGCCCCAGATCTCGGCCACACGTTTTTCTGCACATAACCATGTAAACACGTCTTTGCAGTTGGGATCGTCACCCCAGGTGTAAGTTGTCATTGTTGTAAACTATAAATTACACAATTTCAGAAACGAATTACAGAAAGAAAAGGGAATATAGTGTCTTGACTGAAAGGTGATTGTCATTAATTTGTTATCAACCTTTTAGCTAACACTTTTACGTACAGAAAAAAAGGGTATGGATACAATGTGAAATGATGTTAATTTAACATACATTACTAACCACGTCCGACATAAAACTATAAGTGCCTTACCTTGCAGTTATCGTCGAAGAATAACAGCAAGTCACGCCTTCGAAATCTATCGTTCACCCTACAGAAAAAAGAGCATTGTTAAAATGAGAAATGATGTCAATTTTACAGACATTATGGACCACGTCCGACGCAAAACTATATGTGCCTTACCTTGCAGTTATCTTAGTGGAACACGGCAAGAAAAGAACGGCGCTCCTAAATCTCTCGTTCACCCTACAGAAAAAAGAGCAGTGTTAAAATGAGAAATGATGTCAATTTTACAGACATTACGGACAATGTTCGACGCAAAACTTGAAGTGTCTCACCTTGTAAGTATACCAAATAATATCAGTGTAAATAAAGTCGTTGAGATCACTGTAAACATACAAAAGCTGAAACGAAATACAAACATTGGTAAACTAACAGTATGTTCGTAACAAAATTGAGCAGGGCTTCCCAGTATCTATTGGTTGTACAAGAACATGTCTACAGTACCCAGACAGACTATCTCTTTCCGTTCCAAAAAAAATAATTGCGCAGGGGTTCCCCGTTAGGTATCGATTAGGCGTCATGACCCAAAACTCGATATTCATAAATTGAGATCTCATTCAATATGCATACTTATGAATTAAAATATTAGCAGGCATGAAGCCCACGCTGTCCTGTGTACGATACCGTCGATTTAAAAATCGGTTGAGTATTAACAGAGTTATTGATGGTTAAAAACAGTCGAAAATTCAATTTCTGGACTTTCAAATAGTCATAGTTCATTAAATATTCATGAGATGCAAGACCTTATCATGCAGTTATGAAGCCCACCCCGTCCTGTGTAAGAAACCGTCGACCAATTGAAAATCGGTTGACTATTGCCAGAGTTATTCATGCCTAAACTCAGTGAGAAATTCCATTTTTCGATTTTCAAATAGTACTAGCTCATTAAATATTCATGAGATGCAAAAAGGACTCTGCCCAACAAGCCTATGTAAAAAGATTTTCCGTAGCGGTATTTTCAATGTGTGTAGAGAGTATCCAGACAGGGACGAAAAACGTGGTTGGCGAAAATGACATTATCGTAAAAAACTGCGCATGGTTCCACTATCGATAAGGCAATCAAGTACACGCAATCCGCATGAAAATCCAACAAATATTATTTTACATCATTTTTAGTGTTTTGGCAAAAACCAGACAGTCGCCATTTTGATTTCGCAATCGAGGAAAAACGCTTATAAATCAACAGCGAAGCTTAAAACTTGGTTTGTTCCCTAGAAGCTTACACAGACCTCCAGTAACTTTTTTTTAGAAATCGTATTTAATTAAGCGGGAAAAAAAGAAAGAAATCGGACGTAAAAAACACGTGGCCTTACCTTTCTGAAGAGAAGATGAAGAAGGTCCAGAAGTTGGTGTTTCATTAATTTATTTAAAACGGCAGGAAACACAGATATTTAAAAAAAAATAGCGCATCGTTAAGTACCCCCGTCCAGGGTACTGGCGTCGATAATACCATAGCTCTTTTGTTGAATATCTTTTTTTTTTTTTTTTTTTTTCTTTTTTTTAATTGTAAACATTTCTAATTACTAAATTACATTACACAAAATTTATACGACAAAGAGACAAAGGAAAAAAAAAGAAAAAAAGAGAAAAGAAAATACTCTAAGCCAGCTATTCCTATTCAGAAAAATGTCTAATTGCAATTAACAGTTTTTCCCATTTCTTAAGGTGTTCCAGGGTTTTGTTCCTTGATTTTGCTACGTTGGATTCAATTTTCTCAAAATACACTAAAGAGTTTATAAATAGAGCTAATGTAGGGATTTTTCTTTTCTCTCTTGCTTTATATAAAGCTAATTTATACATTAAGATAATAAAGTTTTGTGGCTGTTCGTTTACCCCTAATATGATATTTACAAGATTCGATGGTGGTAGATTTATATCGTGCTTTCCTAACCAAGTTCGTAATTCAAAATATAAATTTTTGGCCTCTATACATTCTACAAATAAATGATCTATTGTTTCTTGGTTAATTAAACAAAAAGAGCAACGTGAACACTCAATTAATTTAAAACGAAATAAATCGAAATTAAGATAAAGGCAGTTGTTCAAAATTCTATATTGAAAATATCGTGAATAAGAATCAATCGTTGTTGAATATATACGCCTATAAATCTCTTCCCAACTTAATGGGCTCTCAGGCTTTAATCGATTTATAATATTTATTTGGGAGGTAGGTGACTTAAACTTCGCACCAATTAAACATTTGTAAATTTCTTTTGAGTTCTCAACATTTTCTATATCAAACGACTTTTGCCCAAGTTTTAAGTATTTTTTTCCGATATCTATAGTACCCTCTATTATACCTATATTTTTGACTACTTCTTTCCATTTTCTTGGTATGGAGTGTACTAAACCTGCCCAATGAAAGAAATCCTTAGCTTGGAGGCCTTTCCTCTCTACCATTTCCCATTTAAATTCACCAGATTCATTCAATAGGTCTACTATTCTATTAATATTGAGTTGCGAAAAAGTCTTAAAAAAGACTGATTTATTATCAATTTTAATATATCTATTATTCCATAAAGATTGTTGCAAAATATCAGAAATATCTATTACTTCTACCCTAGCAAACTCCGCCCAACATCTTAATACACTTTTGTAAAAATCAGGGAGATACTTTGGAATTCGTTCTTTTTCAAAATTTTGATCTATTGCTAATATACCCCCAATTTGATTTAAAAACATTAAGGGCAAGAATTGCCATGCCTCTTGTTTTATACTTAACAGCGCTGTAGCCCATTTTAGACGATTCGCTTTAACAATTGATTCAAAATCAGGTGCTTTTAGACCCCCTAATTCATAGTCGCCTATCAACGTTTGATGCTTTATTTTAGGTTTTTTACCATTCCATATAAAATTTTTCAATTCACAATCAACTAATTTGATAAACTCATCTTTCACATCTATTTTCGAACATATGTATAATAACTTGGATATTGCTAATGAACGAACTACCTGAATTCTACCATATAATGTTAAGGGTCTACTCCGCCACATAGATAAAATTGTTCTTAAGTTAGTTAATATACGCTGGAAATTATTGTTATAATGTAATACCTTGTTGTAAGTAAAATAAATACCTAATATTTTAACTCCTTGTTTCTCAAAATCTACCCATTTAAAATCCTTAAACTTTCCCTCTTCCACAATTTCTTTCCCTATCCATCCTATTTCCGATTTTTTTACATTTATCTTTAAAGATGAAAACACTCTAAATATATCTAACATTTCTAACGTTTTCTCTAGCGAGGTAGTATTTCTTAAAAAGAAAGTTGTATCATCGGCAAATATTACAAACTTCCGAACATTACCTTCTAATTCCACTCCCTGTATTTCTTTACAATTTCTTATCATCAAAGCCATTATTTCTAAAACTAAAATAAAGATATATGGAGAGATAGGATCTCCCTGTTTTGTACCTCTTTTAATTGCGAACAAGTCAGTAGCTGTACCATTATTTGAAACACACGCTTGATTATCCTCTAAAAGAACTTGTATCCATTTTATAAATCCCTCACCAAAACCATAACTTTTCAAAACTGCAAATATAAAAGGATGCTCTATCGAATCAAAGGCTTTTTCAAAATCTGCTGCAAACATGATCAAGGGGAGACAATTTTTCTTTGCGTAAAACATTATATCCTCAATTATTCTAATTGGTTCATCTATTACTCGCCCTTTAACAAAAGCTGTCTGGTCATGATGAATTATACCAGGAAGGATATGAGATAACCTCTTACTAAGAACCTTACTACATATTTTAACATCCACATTTATTAAACTAATTGGACGCCATGAATCTATGAATCTATTATCTTTACCTGGCTTTTCCAATAATGTAATTATTATTTGTTTCTGTGAAGTTGTTAATGAACCTTTTTTTAAACTATCATTTAAGCAGTTGACCAAATCTTCCTTGATATCATGCCATATACTTAAATAAAATTCTTTTGTTAAACCATCGTTTCCTGGTGTTTTGGAGGACCCCATTGCCTTAAGACTATTAAAACATTCATTAACAGTCATCCTCCCTTCACATGCCATTCTTTCTTCCTCTGACAATTTGGGAATATTAATTTTACTAAGAAATTCTAGACACTCAGACTCTGTCTTCCCTGATTTGAATTTAAACTGTTGACTAAAGTGCTTCCTGATTTCTTTAAGTACTTCACGTGGCTGTACAATTTCATTGTTATCAGCGTCAACGAGTTTCCTAACATGTGTTTTAGATTTGTTTCTTTTTTCTAGTGTCAAGAAATATCTAGTATTTTTTTCTCCTAATTCATGCCAGGTTGCCTTGGATCGTACTATAACACCGTCGATTACATAGTTACTTAACTCTTCTAACTCCTTTGTTAGCTTATCATGTTCCGTTAATTTACTTTCATCATTTTCCCAACCTTCCGTATTCTCAATCTGAGTGATTTTGTTCTCAATATTACTGTATACGCTCCGTTTTTGTTTAGCCAGATGTTTAGAAAACTTAATTGTAAATTTACGTACCTCATATTTAATCAGTTCCCACCGTAACTGTGGATCAAAGATGCCCTCTTCATTCAAAGCCTTCTTCAAATCATTTATTACCAATTTCAATTCTTTTATATATTCTTTGTTTTCTATCAATGAATTATTAAATTTCCAAAACGAGGGACCCCTTTTACCCTCTTTAAATTTTAATAATTTTAAAGTAATGGCCGAATGATCTGTATTAGGGGCTGGAATTACATCACAGTTATCAATAGAAGGTTGCAATTCATTTGAAACTAGAAAATAATCTAATCTACGATGTATACGTTGGCTGCTACTACGTGTACCTTGTCCTTTACCCCTCCATGTGAACCTTTTCAAAGCGGGATTCCGAATTCTCCATATGTCACATAAATCTAGTTCAAGCATGATTGTTTCCATTGTCTCGATGGACTTTACCTTAGGAATTGGATTACCGCCGGATGATTCAAGGTCTAAATCAAAACAGAAGTTGAAATCACCTCCCCAGATAATATTAGTTTCAACTGGGTACTCAATTTCGTTAATTCTAATCAAGATCTCATTAAAAAATTCAACTTGATTTTTTTCCACATTGGGAGTATACGAGTTAACTAATAAAAAATTAGAACCTTGAATTTCACACAATACTATCACATATCTCCCTCCTGCATCTAATATTTCTTGGGATATTTTATAATCCAATTTTGCTCCAAAAACAATCGCAGTGCCCCTACTTTTCGAAGTCCCGTGGGCCATCACTAACTTTGCTCTTGTTCTATGGGACCATTCAACTGATACATCGTTAGTACTATGTGTTTCTTGTAAAAACGTGATTCCTTTCTCACCCTTGTGTTTCGTAATCCAATTTAAAAAAATTCTAAACTTTGTATATTCTCTCAAACCCCGAACATTTAAAGATAGTAAAGAAAAATCAAATTCATCCATTTATACAGGAAAGCTAAAGATCAAAATATAAAGATGGTAAATTTGGCTTGAGTAAACAAACAGAAAGAAAATAAAAAAACTAAACAAACACATACCAACATGCACATTTATGCAATTATCTAAAATCATGTAAATTGAACCTGACTGGTGAAATAGATGGACAATTATCTCACAGCGAGAATTAATTCTGAATCTTACTGCAAATTTAAAATTAAACTTTCGTAAATAGCTAATAGAGTAAATAAACATTTAAACTTATTGGTATTACTATTAAATAAGTTACAGTAACTTATCTAAATCTTCAATATCCTTGATCTTGATAGGGCGCGACTCCTCGGTTTTCCGCATGAAAACGTTTCCATCGATGGTCCAACACCCCTGGAGTTTATTATCTGACTTAAATTTTCTTGCATCTTTGAAGAGCTTCCTTTTAACTGCTGTTAGGTTTTCATTAATGAATAAAGGACCAGCATCTGGAAAGATTTCACCGTGGCCAAACTTCCTTAATTCGCGTCTTGCTCGATACATTTTCTGCTTAGCCTTGTAATTACTGAACCTAGCAATAATTGGTCTTGGTTGCTCCTCTACTCCTACGTATCCAGGACGCTTCTTTGCCTTTATCCTAACGGACATTCGATGAGAAATGTCAATATCGTCTTCCGTGAGGTCCACTTCCACTGCTTCAGCGATCTTTAAAATAAGGCGTTCGGTTGATTCGCGTCCCTCAGGGATACCATGAAATTCGAGATTAAATTTCCTTGTATATTGCTCTAAATTTTCCAGTTTATCGGCGGTATCGTCGAGGTCGTCAGTAACTTCCTTCAAATCTTGCTTAAACTCTCTCGCTTCATTTTCCAACGCCTTGACCGTCTGCTTCAGCGTGGAATTATCGTTCTTGAGTGAATCCACTTCAGCAATATAAAACTCTAAAGAATTCTTTAAGTCTTGAAACTCCGTTTTCATCGTCTTCAATTCCGTTTTCATCACCTTGTTATCCTCCAACAACCGGTCGGTATTACTTTTAATATCCTTTAAGACACTCCATATATACTCAAAGTTTCCCTCTGCTGAACCCTTGACCACCTCGAACACTTCTTCTGTAGCTCCGCCATTAGACTCTATTCTTTGAAATTTCACATCTCTTGACAATATAGGCGAGCTCGCTGAGTCGCTGCTGCTAAGTTCGTCCCTTTTTCTTCGACTAAAAGACGACTTTTCTTTCGGAGAAATAGTCGACTTAGCTGATATATTTAAAGACATATTTCACACAAGGATAGGTTTCGTATAACTCTATAAATTTCTTCTCGTGGAGAAAAAATATCGAGAGCGTTTATAGCACGCGTCCGTACGCCATGCCTCTCGAACCCAGTCTCTTTTGTTGAATATCTTATAGATTTTTAAACTTTTAGTAATTGGATGTTTTGCTATGTTTTTTTTTAAGTCTAAAAATGAAATTTCCCACCGTGTTTAAGCATCAATAACTCTGGCAATACTCAACCGATTTTCAGTTCGTTGACGGTGTTGTACACCCAAGGGAGTAAAGTGTTTCGTTGTTTGATTTTGGTTCTCTCTATCTTCTGAGTTTGTTGGTCCGAATAAAGTGTTCACATTAAACGTGTTTGGGGTTTCCGTAGCCTCCCGACGCACGAAAACCCGTTTTAGTTTAAAGGTTGATTTTGCCGTTGTGAGGAACGGACTGGAAAACTACGGTTTTGCTTACCGTTTTGTTGGTTTTGAGGAATGCGGGGATCATTAAAACGGCGAGAGGCCCTACAATTGCGATAGTGGTATCCAACTTTCTTACAGTTGAAGCAAATTATCTGTCTATCAGTTGAACGTGTAGTTCTACCGAAATCTCCCCTATCGTTAAAATATGGCCTGTTTCTAGGATGAAAATTGGAATCGTTTTCGCGATTACTGGAAATATGCCTTAGTTCCTCGCGGATGATTTGGCGTATGTTAGGTGTGTTGCGCGCGTTGTCGTGTTGATAATTAGGAAAGTTAGAGTTAAAGGTTGGATTACGGGACTGATAGAACTGTTGTGGGGCTTCATAAGCTGCGACTGAACCTACTGAAGGTGGAAGTAATTGTTCGGTCTTAAGTCTTTGGACAAAACCCTCTTGTAATGCCAGAATATCAGCCTTAGTTACTGCTGGCGCGGTTTGGGTAACTATGGTTGCTTTAAGTTTAGCGGCGTTCTCAGCTTCTTCTAACGTTTTAGGTTGTTGGAGAACCACATAATGTTTTATCTCAGGCTTTAGCCCTTGAATGAAATAATGAATTCGTTCGCTCACGGGCGTTGGCATCGCTTCTTAATATCTGATGTGTAATACTTCATACTTCATACTTATACTTTATTCTTTATTCATCTTTCCTTAAAAGGCTTTTCAAAGACAAAATACAAATACAGTACAAGTACAGTGTACATGATAATTTGAATTACATCTATTAATTTAACCTATTTTGAGTTTGATATAATTTGCTCTTCAGCTTTCGCTTGAAACTTAAAACGTCTTTACTTAATTTCAGTTCATTATCTAGTGAGTTCCATATTTTTACTGTTCTGTAATAAAAACTTCTCTGACCACTCGCAGATTTGAATAAGGGGATTTGTAATAATTGCGAGTTTCGAGTTTCACGACCACTAATATTGAAGCGCTTCGTGAATTTAGATATTAAATAACCTGGTGCGGAATCAGTCATGCATTTGAATGCCAGAGTGGCACTTATAAAATACACTAGCTTATCTACTGGGAGCCAATTTAGCTCTTTTAGTATAGGTGTAATATGGTTTTCTTATTAAACGCGTGTTTAACACGGTTTATTTGTGCTAGTCGAGAAAAGCATGAAGAAACGGTCTTAGTAATGTGTTCATCGTAGGTTAAGTTCATGTCTAAGATCACGCCCAAGTCTTTGGCACTGGATACTGGTAACAGCTCCTTTCCTAGCAATGAAATATTCTAGTTCAGCTACCTTCTGTTTACTACCAAATACTAAGAGTTTAGTTTTATCTGGGTTTATTAATAAGCGGTTCTGACAGCACCACTTGCTGACGTTAAATAAATCTTCTTCATTTAGAGATTCGAGTTTGCCTTGTTTGCGATCGCCAAGTTCTTGTCTTAGAACCCAATTTGTTGCGGGTGAGGTAAATTGCTTGAGGAAGATTGCTCTAAGTTCTTCAAAGGAAGTAATTTTGTCTTTTTCTAAAGAACTGTACCAAATTTGCGCGTTTCCAACTAAGGACAAAGGAAATCCCTTAAATACTTTATCTCGCTTCCAGCGGCAGAAATCGGCATACAGACTGAACCGTTCTAAGAAAGTTAAGGGGTCTTGTCCATCTCCTTTAAAAATCGGGGCCCTAGCGAGTTCTGAATTTCCATTAGAAAACGTGTGATTTTCCAACAAAGAATCCTGCATTGCGGCAATTTGGGCGTTTTGGCTTAGTGTTTCTTTAGATAAGCTAGTCGCCATACCGGCAAAAGATTTTTCAATCACTTCGCTCAATTGAGTACTAAAGGTTTTGAAATCTTCCGTGGAAGCCATGGTCTGAATAGGTGTGCTAGACTGATTATAGTGTGGTGGGGAGGTTATGGTTAAAGGCGAAGGTGCAGTTAAATTTGGGCTTAAATCTACCGTTTGGCCTAATTGTTTGGATTTTGGTGTGGTCTTCGCTGAGCAATGAGTACACGTTTTGTGAGGTTTGCTGCTAGGAATACTAGCGGTTTTCGTTTTCCCACTACGTAAAAACAGTTTGAAACTCGAGATAACCGTTTAGAGAAAATGTAAAATACGCTTATGAGAATGACAGACTAAGAACAACAAAAATAGCATTTAACAGCAAAAAGTAGGAGCAGAAAATCTAGGTTAAATAACCAACTATTGTAGCGACGTTATAGTTATTGAAAAAATAAATAAATGGTTCTTAGTTAAGCTGACGGCCAGTAGTCAGAAATCTAAGGCATACAGAAAAAGAAAATAGAGAGCGGTTGGCTACCTGGTTGTTGAAGAGTAGAGTTGAGTCAGTTCGTCGTTTCGTCAGGTTCGAAACCGTGGATTCTCTCACCAGTTGTCACTTTTTCGTTGGGATCGAAACCACGGATTCTCTCACCAGTTGTCAGGGAGTCTTTTCCTGAGCTGAGGGGGTTCTCGTAGAGCTGTGACGACAACCAAGGTTGGATCTTAACGCACTTTATTACTGGTCTCAATGACTGGCAACTTACAAGAGTATTCGTTCTGTATTTATATCATTTACAAACAATGGTCTCTGTGGTGAACAGATGTCTTTGACCAGAATAATTCTTAAACAACGCAGGTGTCTTTACATGGACTCCTATTGTACGTAGGTCGTGGCCCGAACAACGCAAAACTGACCTTGAAAGAAAACTGTTCCAGACGATCGACAACGTAAATAAGATATGTGAAAGGTGAAACTAGAAATCAAATATCATAGTTTGAGCGTAAAACATTATACGAGTCTTTAGATATGTTCCATAGAAATTCAACTTGAAGTTGGTAACTAATTTGCATTGACGGAAAGTTCAATGGATTTGGTACCTGACAATTACGGAACTGTAACTAGAAATACTCAAATGTTACTGGCTTGTTGTCGGGATCGCTTGGTACCGATAGCTTAAAGTGCCTATCACCCTTTTGCAATTTTGATAGTTTATGAACCTCCGAAAAGTTTTGAGTACTTCTGTGAAGAAAGGTTTGGCTTAAAGTGCATACTTGTAGAATATATGTTCTACGCTTGTTTGAAATCGTGTAAATTTGACCTTTCCTGACCCATGACCGCGTAAGTAAAAGCCTAGGTCGAAACCTGGGTAGACGTCATCTCATTAATGCATTATTCTCCATGGCGCCTTTTTATCACAACAACATCGATTAATAGAAAATATACACAGTTTTTGAGTTGTTAGTAAAGAAAATAGTCATTTTAGTCAATATGTTAAGTATTTCTTCAAATGATTGCAAAGCCGAATTAATTAGATGACGTCAAGATGACGTCTACCCAGGTTTCGACCCAGGCTTTTACTTACGCGGTAATGGGTCAGGAAAGGTCACATTTACACGATTTCAAACAAGCGTAGAACACAAAGTATTCACTTTAAACCAAAAGAACGAAAAGCACATTAACAGACTATAGAATCCTCGTAAGTCTTGCAACGATACCGAAACACGATCCCGTAAATTTTGAATGAGTAAGTATATCGAGTCTTGACAACACAGTGAAAAGTCTTGAATAAAATCCCGTTCGTTCATTTTATTATTATTATTATTAACATACCTTTACGAGACAGCTGTTCACAACTAGACAAAGAAGTTGTAGCCTTTCCTGTATTATTAATAGCAAAACCGTTTCACATTACTCAAAGTAAAAAAGGGGTCACTTTCACATACAACATACAATGTACATACACCTTATTCCAATATGGCTGCTCTATTTGCATAATGCCAAAAAACTTAGGATATTAGGCGAAGTGAATGGCGTCTTTATTAAAGCATGCAAAAGTAAGTAATACTGAGCAGTTTGAGAGTTTGGTCTTTCATTGTTGCAAAGTTATTGACATTTAAAAACAGTGTAAATCACGAAAACGAGGCTAGTAGGTATAACTGGCTTAAACCCATATAAAACTCTCTATATTGAAATCTCGATAACTTAGTACCATTTTATGCTATCACACCTAACATTCAGAGTATTGCTAATCTTGGCATACTCTTTAACGTGGTAACATTCAACTGTTATTTACTGCTCTCTAAACTAGTCAAACAAGATTTGCCATTTTGGAATAAGGTGTATTGTAGTTCCTTGAATCCACAATATCTCATTTTAACAGCATCCACCTTTTTCCAAACTTTTATAGAGTCATGTGTAAAATTGATAACAACCTATTAAAGCCTACATGTAGGTATACCTTGTTTGTGCAGAAGAGCATCAGAGCGAACATATTCTGTGCCCTCTGGTCCAATGGACTAGAGGATTCGTCACAGAATTTCTCTAGGATTTCTGTGGCAACAAGGAAATCCTCATCCATAAGCCTTGAACTTAAGGCTGATGCCATTTTACATGTTACAACAGGGATGCTTTTATGAGCATGTTCCATTGCTCTCCTTAGTCTCCCTTCTGCTTGGAGCTTGGTCAGTCCCTTTAACCTGGGACTCCTCAAATGGGATTCGGAGCCATCGTGATTTGAACCTATAATTAAAATTCATGAAAAAGACATTACAAAGGACACACTAGCTGTACTGGTAACTAGCTGTACTGGTAATACATTTGGTAGTTGTATTGCCAAAATAACTGAAAACATGACTCTATACATCTAGATGTTTGATAAGTCAGATACAGAGTTCGTGTCTCTGCTTTATCGGATTTACAAACTATTGCTTTCAGCTCAAGTTTGTAAATCAGATAAAGCATGGCTACACATTTTTTGTCTATCACTAATGTAATAGGTTTTCATTTATTAAATAAAATATATCAGTATAGCACATTCATGAAAACAAACACGATTATTACATAAATTTAGTTCAATTTACACTCACACTTACTTTATATCAGGGCAGTCTAAGTTGGTGGTCACCATAGGTACTGTGTGGGGAATATAGGAGGCCCTGACATTGGCACTTCCACACTAAAATAATCAAATAAGTTATTAATAATTGTGACCATCAAGCATGTACTGTCATGAAGGGGATGACAGATGAAGAAGGATAAGTATGTTACATACATACATGTACATAGTTTACATAAACTTTATTTAACTTCGAATTTACTTGTAAGTAATCAATAGATATAAATATAGAACTAATAAAAGTTATTTGAATATTTTGATACAAAATGTACAAATTTCAATACAAAATGTACAAGATTTCAAGAACACGGAAAAAAGAATTTCCAGGGTACAATGTAGATTTTAATGAGGAGAATATAGAAATGTTTTGTGTTTATTTTTGTTTGATGTAAGTACCCAACGGTGGCTGATGAAACAAGCTAACTGTTTTGTTTAGTTGCTGGGTCCACTTCCACAGGTTTTTGATGCAAAACTGTTGTGAGCTGGAACAAGTGCTGGTGTCATAAATTATACATAGATGTGGTTGTGTTATTTTTGCAACAGACAACATTATTGTATCCAATCATGCCCATATAATGAGCTGGTCCTCATCAGTGACCCTTAAGCTTCAGAGCTGGCACACTGTTATATAGTTGTTGTTATAAGAGTAAATGTCACATTCAGACTACCAAGATTTGAGTGGCATTGCACTTGTGAATTGGATAAAAGGTTTCTGCCCTAAAAAAAAAGGTAAAACAATATATGCAGTAATAAAATTGTAAACCTGCATGTATCAAACACTTCATCCAACAAATAAAATCTACCCCTAAAACCCTGGCCATGCAGAAAAATAAATAACCAGGCAAGAAAATATTACATGTACATTGATAAAACTTATAATATAATTAAATTAAAAGTATGTATACACCAACCGCATTATAAAAATTAAGTACAATGGCTTTCAGTGTTTTGAGGCATGAGGCATCATCCCACCCAAATGGTATTGTGGTAGATGCTTGTTTGGCTTCAATGTATTTGGCAGTTGACTCTGAAATAAGGAAAAAAGAAAAAGAAATGATACTGTTACATGTTTACCTTTCAACAATGTTCATGCCACTTGGATCTAGAAACCATATCTAAAACAATCAGTTGGCTTTGAAATATTTAGTAATACATGTAGTATTAGTTTAGTAATACCATGGCATGATCCCCTCGGTTTCCTTCATTTGTTCTGGGACATTTAATCTCTAATATCCCTCATCAGCATACATACATGTACTTTCACTAAATCTCCCTTTTGTAATACGATTCCTCTGAAATGCGACAAAGCAAACACATTTTAAAACTTTAAAATATTTTCGGAGTCGGAGCTTTTGAAAGCCATCTCACTAGATTGGAAAAACAGGATGGCAGAAAATTCGAGATTTTAAAAGAACAAAAAGCCAATTGTATAAGATTTAAAATGATACATGGATGATTTATCTACGATGTTTGCTCGAGGCACTACATAATTTAGACTGGAAACACACCCAAAAGGTATCTGGTAACCTTAATACACATGTACCATTTGTCTTTCTAAAATATATACAAAATAATCATTGACAGTACTCACCACTACTGAAATGTGTTTGGCCAAAAACACTCAAAACTGCCTTCAAAGCAGTCGTTTTGCCTGAGACTGGGTGGCCTTTAAGTACAGGTGTAGCACATCCGTCAAATTCTTTAACAACCTGGTCATAGTTTGCTGCAATGCTACTACCAGCATGTGCCAACAGGACTTGTGCAAAGTTGTTTTGAAACAACTCCTCGGCTTCAATCAGTTCTTTTATTGACTCCCCCTGATCAAAATCTATAAATTAAAGTATAAAAGTTTAATAACAAATGATTATATGATTTAGTTATAAAGTTCGGGCTTAACAAGTACATGTTAATAAAATTAGACCCTCAAATTTGTTTCGTTTAACTATACAGTACATAGTACTGTAAATACCAGTGATAGACCACACCCATGTGCAAAGCTGCATAACAAAACTTTAGAGTGAATTTTCATCATGCAAATTTCGCCTTCCAGCATGCACAATTGAAGGGCTGTGTGCAAAAAGGGCGTAAGTGTTTCCTGATCAGATTCTAAATTCTCCTTTAATTTCTTTATTTTCTAAGGGAGAATTTAGAATGTGATCAAGAGTCACTTATGCCCTTTTTGCACACAGTCCTTCAATTTTCATTTTGCAAATCGCACATGTCATTCAAATCACACAATTTTTGCACCCCACAATTTTCATTTTTTGCACTTTTTGCTATCGGCTGCGTACATTACTTTGCCAAGCAATATATTTACATTGATGTGAAACTATTCATAGTATCACTTAAATTAGAGTGTTGGATGACAAGATTAAGAATGTTATTAGCCAGTCAGTCCTATTATCTAGCTATCCCTATTTACAGCCTGGGCACTGAATCTCCAAATTAAAGTGCCCATGAAGTTAAGGAGGTTTTAATATCCAAAATGCTAATTACATGACGTCAGGGGATGTATTTGCTATTATTTCTTAGTGGTTGTGAATGGGCATTTCTGCTGATATAGTAAAACAAATTTCTAACATCATTTTATTTCAACCACGAGTACTGATAATTTGAAAAAAATATTTAATTGTAACAACATGTTTTGTAATTTAATTGTTTTGTTTAATTGATGCCTCCCCTACCATTTAGGAAATTAAAACCTCCAAGTCATTGGCACAGCATTCAAACCAGTATAATATATTGTACCATTCTACTATTCACTTGATGTAGAATTGATATCTAAAATAAAAAATAAGCTTCATAGGCACTTTAACCTCAACACATCGCGTTATTACCATTCTGCTTTCCATAACCATGCTTCTTCTATAATTACAAGTCAAACTTGCTAGTTAATATAAACAGGGGTTTAAACCAGGGAGTGAAATATACACAGAAGTCGTTGAGTAATGTTCTTTTATCGTTGAAGTTTAGGCAAACCAAGTCAAGAGCAGTAGCGACATGGAGCTGAAAGGTGCTCAAGATTGTATTATGTTTCTTGAGGTGACAGGGCTGGATAGTATTCTTCTAGTATTCATTTCAGACAGGCACAAGATGGATAGCCGTACAGCACTATTTTGACATTTGGCATGTCGCTCTGGCCATCACCAAAAAGCTGCTGCAGCTTGGAAAATAGAGTGGTTGTGAGCGTATTGTGAAATGGCAAAAGGAAATCAAAAACCATCTGCAATAGTGTGCCACCTCTACAAAAACTGGCTTTGGAGAACTGATATTGGCTAAATGGCAGTCAGTTGTTCGCCATGTCTGCGATAAACACGGAGAAAGGGGGCTTATAACCGGCATTTTATGGTGTTACAGCTTAATCGCCGAGTACACCGACATGCCCATGTGTCTCAATACCAGCAGCACTTTGGTGACAGTTGCACCAGCCATGAGAATGTCAAAGCTCAGCATTAGATTTCCAGCAGGGTAGCGGCCAAGCACCGCACCAATGGTTACGACCTCCAGATATAGGACTGGGCCCCGCAGTTCCTGTGCCACTGTCACCATGGTCCCATTCTTTTTCATCTTCACCTCATGGCTTCCCTCCTTGCAGTGGAAACAGAACATACAAAAAATAGCCAGTATCTGGGAACAGAAGACAATGAACTTTGATTCATCATGGCAGGGCAAATCCTTACCAGTACTGGAAAACAAATAAAGCTGAAAGAGTTAAACATAATCTGAATGGTGAAAGTATTTATGGAAAAAAAGATGTAATGCCATAAGAACACTAAGAAATATTTATGAGTTTGGGAAACTTCAATTTTGGAAAATTTAATTGGGGTAAACTGCAATTATTAAATATTTCCAAAGGGGAGGGTGATTGTAGATAAAAACAATTCTAGTGTGGCAAAAAAGTATTATTGTATTGTAATTGTATTATATTTTAGAATAAATATTGAAATGTTTGATTTCTCCTTTTCTGGAATTTGGAATTTGAAAATTACCTTTTTTCCCTTACTAATGCTGACATATCCCTACTTTAGTAAGGTATGTACTGACAACACTCGCCTGATTTAATTCACATTAGGGTTGTCTTTCTCTTCGTCATACTTCTCGTCCTCATATGCCCCCCTGTCCTCCAATCCAGCCCAGTCTGGGTCACTGTCATATACACTCTCATCCATTCCGTTCTCCTCCTCACTGCTTGCAGTTGTGTCACACGTAGCTCCTTCACCCTCACTCACTATCTCAAATATCACTGTTCACCTCCTCTTCATCATTGCTTGCATCGAAATCATCCTGTTGTTAGAAAAAATAGTTTTGCCCTAGAATATGCAGTATACAAAGTAAATATTAATTGGATAGCAATTCTGTCAGCTTACATATTTTTGTGATCGGGATACAGAAAGTAAAATCGAAATTATTAACTCCTTGATGTTTTTTTCCCGTGCAGTATGCTATGAGCAAACACCATAAAACACTGTTTATCGAAATTCTTGTACAATTTAGTAAGTAACATCACTCATCAGATTTTATAGCTAATCTATACTTTGCTAACAATCGTGGTTACACTAAATAATCTATCCCTAAAAACAGATAATAAAATAATGTTGACATTCTCTGTAGTGCAGCGGCTTCTGGGATTTTAGCCTGTTGTTTTGCTTTTGCAACTGGCGTATCCTAGCCTTTATATCGTGGCACCTCAGTATATGAATTACTTATATATTGTCATTTTTTTCCATAGTGTTTTGATAACAAACATACCTATTGTATAGCTGTCTTTCAAGCGGGCTCAAGATTTCTTTTATTGCAATGCTGCCGCAGTCCTCCCAGTTGGGTCTCCTTTCGAAGTCCTTTACGGTAAGTCGGGACTCCTCACCTGACAACCGTTTGTTAAAGATGATTAGCCTTGCCAGCGTCACACGAGCAAAATCACCCCAAACATTTGGTGTTGCTCCCTCGTTGTTTAGCAAAAGTGACATGGCACTTATTTTTGCTTCAATGTGGCGCGTCAGCACTTCAGGATCTTGTGTGAGAGGCAACAACTCAACCTGGTTCTGTTGCCGTTTTCCGAGTGAAGCCAGGGAGTGTGAAGATATTTGATCGCTCCAATCTACCTCAATCAATTCCAATTTTTTGGGGAGATTGGAGCATTGTGTCATCTTTTTCTGGTAATGCCTGCCCTTTCGTCAAAAGGGCACACTTTTTTAGACTATGGCCCAATTTGAGCGCAAGGGATGGCGTCTTTACTGTGTCTTGGATGCCTTCTTCAAATTGACAAAGCTCTTTCGCTGCTTGAAGGATCAGATCATACTTGGATGTATCACAGATGAAGTCTTTCAGGCTGCCTGGTGTTCTTTTGTGTAAACAGATAAGAAGCCTCGCAATCTGGCGCATTCTTTGGGAAACATAATTGGCATTTTTCTTCCCAACCTTACCCAACATTGCCGAGCCAAACCTTAAGATGAGGTTGTCGTGTCTCGCACAAAACGATACATCATCGCTTTTCATGGATGACAGCACTTGCTTTTGAAGCAATTCCGTGGCATTTGGGCACTGTACTGGCAACAACAGCTTACTGTGCGCCTGGATCTTACTGCGCGTCTCTTTAGCTTTATCCTTGAATTCACAGGTCTTAACGTGTCTACAGAGGTCCACCTTCTTACAACAGCCAAAACAGTGGGGACAGGGAAGGTAATCGTCTGGGCTGTATATCTCCTTCACCAGGTCTCCTCATAACAAGCAGACTTCCCTTCCCTGTTACCAGCACAGTGCACTTGTGATGGTAGTTGCCAAGGAGTCTTATTTTTTCGATTGCCTTCCTCCGTCCTTTGCTTCCTTTCTTCAGTATAAGCATCTTTGCTACTTCTTCTTCGCTTGAGTGAGAAGCCTCCAAGTGCCTCGCAAGTTTTGAAATAAATTTGTCACAGAAGTAGCAAGCTTGCTTCTTATCGTACATTCGTGTCTTGTGACTGTTTTTCTTGCAAGTTCTAATAATCACTGGAATATAAAAGAAAGGTTTATCACGATTCTGTAATTTTGTAATTCAAACAACTGTACCTTCACCAGACGGCTGATCACCATTAGTTACAGAACTTGTAGACTTGTTGCAAGTACTTTTATCTGATTCATAAAAGGAAAACAACAATTATTTTGTGGTAAAAGTATTATAACAACAAACTAAGTGGTCATATGAGAAAAAAAAAACGTATTCACTGAGTTAGGTCGGGAGGACGGGAAAATATTTGGCGCTCGGTCATTTTGTTCGCGCTGCGCTCGGCCTGTATGTCATGCCCCCGAAACAAATATATTTTCTCATTCGCCCCTTTCAATCAGTTACTAATTGTATAGGGAGAAAATCAGCTATTACAGTTCCACACAGCATGTAAAACCCACAGACGTTCATTTTCCTTATTTTTTGTTTTAGGTAAAACTTTAAGGTCAAAGTGGATGCAGTCGTAATGTACATCAGCTTGGCTAACATTTGCCACAGGTACCAACATAAGGTCTTCGAAAATTCTGAAAGAACTAAAACAGAGAGGTAAATTATCTCCTGCTTGTAAATCCTTATTTGTCAGAAAATCACGCCATAACTGTGATATGCTCAGATTGGGAGCGAGAAACTGCCGGTCCCTTGTCTGTTCTCTTGCATAATGTGATGGTTCCCGTTCGTAACTCTGCATATGTTACACCACCTACTAGAACAAGGAGAGAGAGAGAGTTTCATTAGCTGCGGTTACACTTGACAAGTTTTACTAGGTATATTGGAAATTTACCCGGGTAAATTCGTATTTTCGTGCCTAACCGATTTCCTCAGGAGAACACGTACCTAGGTATATTTCCATAGTTACGAAAGAAAGAACAATGGCACTTTTAACCCGTAAATCCGCCTACTTTGAAAAGACTTTGCCGAAAAAAGGGAGTGTTACCGACTCGCGTGCTTTGTTCTATTTTCAACTGATAACTTTTAAAAGCAAGCTAATCAATTCTTAACTTACTAGAAACTTATTTATAGCAATTATATGCGAAGTTAAATATAACAAGTTTTAACAGTGTAAAGTGTCAAATTGATGTAAAGATACTTATGACCACTTTGCCAAGCCACTAGTAAATACTTGTAAATAAAACGTGTATGTCATGTGACAGCTGTCTGGGTCCATTTGGCCAGCACTCTGGTGCCAACAGTCGAGAGTGCTAGGAACTCTTCACTCTGAGATCTTATCGGCATCTTTAGAATGTTGGGTTTAGGGGGCCTTGCTTGCAATTCAATGTAAGCCACAAGTGGTTTGAATATATCTTCTAACTTCTGAAAAGTTAGGTCTAGTGGAACAGCTACCACAGATGTGTTGTATGCTTGCACTCGTGATGCATTGTCGCGTGGTCGAGACTGTAATTGCTGCATCTATCCTCGTTGAAAACTTATGCTTCCTGTAAATATTTGTGGGGTCTTGCCAGTGCAGATGGTTCTGGGCTACAATTAGTTGTCTTGAGGCGGTGATGATCATCCATTCGATTAACTGATTTCCCATATTCGCTTCGAACTGTCGGTAGACTGCTAGAAGTTTTGTTTTGCAGATTAGGATGCTTCTTGTAGAACTCTTCTCTTTTATCCCGTCTAGTGAACTGGATTATAAGGCGGGTCTCCCACTTTCTTAGTGTCAGGCAAGTGATGTGAAGTTGAGATATCCAACTCGAGAGACTAGCTCGTTCGTATTTTTAGTACCGGTATGCTGGTAATTTCTAGACTGTTTCTTCTAGAATACTGTTGGGCCTCGTCGATTGCAACCTCTTGGTCATAAATTTCATCCCGTAATTTGTTAATGTCGTTGGCTGCTTCGTTTTAACCATTCTTCATGTCGACCAGCTGGCTTCTTCGTTGAATGGAAAGAAGACAAGAGTTTGTCGTACTTCTCCGATAGGGAGACCTGTGATTGTTCTATCGTTGTGAATCTTAGTCCAATCGGAGATTTTATCATTCACAACACGTATTTCGTTTCGCATTAGGTTGTGGATACGAGGAAGCAGTTCACTTGTCCATAGTTCTGCAGGGTATTCATTAGGGTTACTGAGCAAGATTTGCATTCGTAATGCATTTTTTTCTATACTTTAGGACACACTCTCCTGCTATTTCATTTAAATCTCCTGCTACTTCAAATGTTAATGAATACCCTGGTTCTGTGAAGCTTATCTTTGTTAAGATATTCTCAGCCATTACGAAAAGTGTCGAGCAAAGTCTGACTAACTACTGTATATCGAAATTTCAGGCAGCGGCCAAAAGGTAAGAGTGACCGCCATGACGCTAATATGCTAGTACTACTATAACCACAGCTTGGAGGACATTTTGCCACGCCCAGGACATTTTTAAAGTTGTAGTAGTCGGCATAATTAGTGGTAAGCCAAAAAAACCTTTGATTCGTATCCCTCAAACCCCCCCCCCCCCCCCCAATAATAATAATATAATACCCTGAGAAATACGAATAGAAGATACTAAGGTTGTGGTAGTAAAGTAAGATACGGCGACCTGAGAAATACGTATAGAAGTTACTAAAGTTTTGGTAGTAAAGTAAGGTACAACGACCTGAGAAATACGAAAAGAAGTTACTAAAGTTTTGGTAGTAAAGTAATGTACGACTCACTCGCTTTGATGAGAAGGAAAGACTTGGTGGAAAAAAAAATTAGGCAGGAAGATACTTGTTTGGTTGGGACAACGAACCAACCCAAATCATTACCCTGAGGAATAAGGATACTTTTGTAAAAAAAGACTATGGACTTAGACGGGGAAAAAACTAATTAACCCACACAGCGAACCACTATTGCTAGATCCTAATAGGCAAAACACTAAGTTGAAAAAAACCCAGTCAGAGGTTGATAACGTGGACAACTATTACGAAGGGAAAGCGAATTAAGTATTAACCACTCTAAGTCTACAATAAAATACACGAAGTCATGTAAACAGTTACTTTCATTTATTTTATTTTTTAAATCAATGGTCAAGTCCTGCTAAGAATGGAGAAAACGATGATTAGATGGATAAAGTAGAGTCTGTTTAGCATAGAGGGTAGCCAAATGGCTCTGTGGTTTCTCTACGTGTGTTTCTCTGGTGAAATGTTCTTACTCGTTTAACGTCCTTAAACGGTAAGCAAGGGGGTAACGACCTAAGAAGGGTACTCATGGCTACGGTTATGTCGGTAATATCTGCTCAGTCACTCCTAACTATGCATCACGCTATTTCTTTATCCTGACTAAAGTGAAAGATATACGTTTTTTACACTATAAGATTAAGAACAAGACTTACCGGTTATTTTGTGGTGCAACATGGTTCACTGAAAAAGAAGAAGAACGACGGATTAGGAATTTATAACAGGTATGGTGTTAATGTATTTTGCACTTACTGCGACCATTGCATTGATTTTATCTTACCTTCTTGTTAAACAACATATCGGCGGCCCGGTGGACCGCCGCTAGAACGCTGGCGTCCCCAACACAGCCGTCCCCTGCCTTCCTGCAAGAATGATTTATACGATTGATAAGTTATTGCGAATATCGCTAAGGGTTACAGTTTTGTGGTATTGCGTTTATGCATTGTAACGAAATGAAGTAGAAAACTTACCAGCAAGCCCCCACAGGGCAAAGCCCTGTGGCGAAGGCCAAGCGGACACACCCCTCGCAGAAGGTATGCACACATTTACTTAAAGTAAACGTTGGTTCTGGTGTTGCCTTGCACACACAACAGTTAACGGCTGTATAGATAGGATGCAAGAAGAGAATATCTGTGAGGATACTGCACACGATCTTATAATGTATCATTAAACAGTGTGTACCTTTCCTTGGTTCGACATGCACAAACATACAATGAGGTCGTGTTGTCATTTCAACTGGAACTAATATCGAATCCGTTGAACTCACCGACTCGCCATACAATGAGGTTGTGTTATCATTTCAACTGGAACCGCTAAAATCATATCTGTTCAACTCACCGACTCGACAATAAGACTACCAGCATTCACTTTCTGTGGTGGTACTATGTTCGATAGATCACAGTTGATGGGCTCTTGGCCATTGTATAGAATACGGTATAAAACTAGAACAAGACCGAAATATCAATTAGACTAAGAAACATATATACAATTGGTCACTTAAATATTCACAGAAGTACCATACGTTTCAACACATAAAGTAAACAAGCAGTTACATAAGCAAAATGGCGCAGTAACTAAAAATATAAATGGTTGCTTTAAAAACGTTACCAAGAGTCATTAGAAAATAAAGCGAAAATAAAAAGAGAATGACACGACTTTCATTTCCTTGAAATTAGTCAAACAGCAACGGAGATTTCATATTCCTACTCAAATATTTTATTAAGAAAGGTATGAATGAAGAGGTCTATATTGATACATTCTTGAGAATCATGGTTGGCGAAAGTCAGTAACCACAGGTTTTTTTTGCACATAGTGTTCCAGTGCACATAGAATATTATCGGTTAAGTTATCAAAAAGTTGTTCAAAGTGTTTGCTTTGCTTTGCTTCTCGGCTTCCCCCAAGAGATCTTTGCGGAAGAACTCGGGAATGTATTTAGCGCCAGTTTGAGTTTAACTATTTGTATGTGTGGACTAAAAAAACTTGACGGTAAGGTACAGCCAAACCTACGTTTGTGATATACATTGTACCAATGTCAAATACCTCTAAATAAACTATGGAACAGTACTGAACTATAATTAAGGGAATGGTGAGGGAAACGGCAGGGTCTCGGTTAATCCAGCCGAAGTTAATAATCTTGTACAACATAGTTAACAAAAGAGAACCAATATTTACCCTTTAGAAGAACCGTTTTAAACTGAATACTGAAATCGTGAAACGATTGAAAAAGTTGAAAAATAATGTATGTTAGGAACGAAGTTACTGTTCTAAGTACTACATGCATGGAACGTTTGTTTGAATGAAATACTAGATACTTGAGGAGGAACGTGTTCGATTGCATAAGTCCTCATGGATTAATAAAATAACCAGAACATGTGATCATGCGTGTTGTTCCATAAAGGAATTCAAATTCGAAGTGACCCCAATTAACTTTACATTAGTCGTGGTTACACTCACCCTTTTCCCGTGGTAAATAACCCTTTTACCACGGGAAAAACAAAATCGCGTGTGTGTCCGCAATTTCCCGAGCTAAATTTCCCTTAGTGAATTTCCATGGATACGTCAAGAAAAACAAAAGAAATGCCCATGACATTTCCCGAGCTCATTAGCATGGTTTTTGGGATCCCCAAGATAGCTTAACCAATCCAGAGGCTACGGTTGAGATGTACAGGAAATCGCATGCTGTGTGTGGACAAATATGTCGCTCAAGCTTAGAACTCTGGCGTCGTGCATACTGCCAGGGTATCCGGTGGCAACTGATAAGTACAGACCTGTAGAATCTACTATACCCTGCACAACATAGCTATAGAAATGTTTACGGTTAAAGTAGTCCTCGTGGTTTATCTTCGGCGCCTTGATCGCTATATGACTTCCATCTATAGCCGCTACGACATTTGGAAGCTTGCTCTTCTTTGAAAACCCTTCGATTTTCTTTTGTACATCGGCTTTATAAGTTGAAAATTTAATGAAATCCCCCCGAAGACGACATATTTCTTGGATGAATTCATGGCAGCATTTTATGACTGTCGATTTGGCGAGTCCCATCATAAGTCCACATGAACGTTAGCACTCTCCTGTTGCCAACCTCCACAAGCAGGCGCTTACTCTCTTGTCAACTGGAATTGCATCCCGCATTCTCGTATCTTGTCGCTGGAGTACGGGGCCGACGAGCTGGCATATATACTCGAAGGTAGCTCGAGAGACTCTGAAGTTCTCTTTCCACCAGTGGTCTAGTGATCTGTCGTTAAGTAGTTGCTGAAACCAATTTTGCGGTCGCGGAAGCACCCATGCAGTTCTTGGTGATCGAGCAACAATCTGCCTTCGTCGAGCTCTCAAATAAAGATAACTCGGTTCTATAGACGTAGACCGAAGAAAACGTAACTGAACTCGTCGTCTTCGTGATCTCCGCAGTAAAATGTACTGGATTACCAAGTCGATAGAAGATCGCTGATAAAGAAGTAAAAGGGCAATTGAAATCAAACTCTCTTGAATCCTCCATCTGTCGATTTGTTTATAAATCTGATACGATTTTCCGCCAAACGTTTGCTCGGGTTGAAAGTTTACCTTTGGGAATTGTTGTGCATGTAACCGTAAACCGCTTGGTAAATTGAAACCCAGGATAAATTGACCACGGGGCAATTACCACGGGAAATCGCAAAACCCATGGTGTGTGTAACCATAACTATTTTACAGAGCGTTTTTTATCTTGTAATAAATCCATTTATCTTGGGATCCGTTTTATGGCAGGCAGATGTTTACGACAAGTTCATTATCCTATTAAGGTGGTGGCATGAAACAAATCATCTCAAAACCGTAAGTAGTTCTGCAACTTCCTTTGCACAAACATAGAATGAGATTGTGTTGTCATTTCAGCTGGAACTAATATCAAATCCGTTAAACTCACCGACTCGACATACAATTGGGTCGTGTTATCATTTCAACTGGAACCACTAAAATGAAATCCGTTCAACTCACCGACTCGGCAATAAGACTACCAGCATTCACTTTCTGTGGTGGTACTATGGTCGATAGATTACAGTTGATGGGCTCTTGGCCATACAAAACTAGAACAAGAACGAAATATCAATTAGACTAAGAAACAAAAACATGCACGATAAACGAGTAAATTACAGAGTAGAGTCACTCGATAATTCTATGACCGTAGACTAACCATGTCGCTAAACTGTAAAATCTACGTAACCATCATGAAGTCCACAGGCTCGCATATATACAATTGGTTACTTAAATATTCACATAGCGTTCCAGTGCACATAGAAACTTCATTGATGAAGCTAGAATTCTGTTTTAATTAGCTTATATAGGAATACTCCTTTTTCTGAGTGCAGTAATTTTATCAGTTACCAGTTTGTAGTACAATAGCCGGTAAAGTTATAAATTCCAGAGCATTTACTAGAATCAAGCTGATTAATCAAGGAAATTATTTCATTTGGTGTAGTTGACAAAGAAACTATCAAGAATGCATGATTCTAAGAAATCTTTGTGAGATTTAGCAGTTTTTTTCATTTTAGACACTAGGTTTGAAGCTAGTTTATTGAAATAAACATTAAATTTATTTGCCAGTTTAATTGGATCAGTTATCAAGCAATCACCTTCTTGAAGGCAATAACTTTTAGTCTTCGATGATGAATTGTTAATAAGAAGTTTGATTCCCTGCCAAATTTTGTTCACGTTAGATTTAAATCTAATGAAGTAACTCCGATAATAGTTCTTCTTGGATTTTTTAATTAGGTGGTTTACTTTATTTCTATATTGTTTATACTTGTGGAAAAATTCTGCACCTCTTGATTTCATAAAGTAGCCATAATATTTATTTTTCTTATGGATTGATTTGCGAATGCCTTTAGTAATCCATGCCTTTCTATCTTGTTTAAGTTTTCTTTTAGATAGTTTAGAGAAAGGTGCATGTGAGTCAATTATTTCAAGGAATTTATCATGAAAGCAGTTATATTTGTCATTGGTTGTTGGTTGCATCAATACCTGATACTGTAAATTTAGGGATTTAACATTCTTCAAAAAATTATGTTTGTTAAAAAGTGAATAATTTCTTCTGTACACATTAATAGGTTTAAGTGATATGCTCAATCCTGTAATTATTAAGAAGTTGGGTAAATGATCAGTAATATGGGGGATGAGATTACCAGATATGTGATTAGGATTTACAGAATTACAGAATATATGATCAATAAGAGATGGATTTGAATATCCAACAAATCTAGTTGGTTGTAAAATTTGAGGGATCATAAAATGGGAAAAAAGTATATGCAGGTAGTCATTTATATGTTCTTTTGTGTCACATTTTAGCAAGTCAAGGTTAATATCTCCTGTTATAATTACAGTTTTATCTTCTTTACTTGTTAAGAAGAGAGTTCTCTCTAAATATTTTAAAAAGACTTGAGGATTTCTTAGTTTAGGATGTAGATAACGCAAATTAATATGTTAGATTCATTTTCATTAAATATTTCAATCCAGAGAGCTTGAAACTCACCATCACTAGAGAAACAAGACTTTGAGAGATCATTCCGTCTGATATAATTTAATTCATGTTGAATGTAAAAGCCACATCCACTGTTTGAAGTTTATCCTGGTAGTTTCTCAAAATTATTGTAAAATTTGAGCTTAGGTGAAAAATATGTATGATCCTTACTTATGGGGTTCCAAATTTCAGAAAGTGCAATAACACTGAAATTGAAATCAAGATTATGGTTTAAACTTCTGATGTTTGAGTGAATTATAGAAAAGTTTTTACTGTGTTTACTAGTAATACTCTTGGATAATTTATGAAACTGGTGAAGGGAATAATACTTAAAATATGTTTCAAATGGTATTTCATTATCAGGATTGAAATCAAAATCCGAAGATGTAAAATTTGTGAAAGATAAGAAAGAGTCAAGTCTGGGAAGTGTAGCACGCCCAAGGTTTTTTGTAGGAAAGAAAGAGTGTGACTTCGTTTTTTGTCAAAAGAGAACATTTAAGGTGAATTTTGGTGTTACAATTAAAACATACTATGCAATTTTGGGTTGATTTCACCCTTTTTTACATGTCCTACATTTTGTACATGGGGTGCCACTACTTGATGCAATAGTTAGAGGGTTTGCAGAGTGTAATGGAGGTTGATGTGTAATTTGATTAAATGATAAAGATAATAACTGAGCTTTTGTGATGAAAGAAAAGGGAAAAATAGCATTTATACAGGGTTTACAATACCAAGGTTCAGAGGATAATGGCAATACCTCTAGCTCTTTATTAGTAATCTTGAGGCATTTGCCATGTATGGCAAAGATCACAAAAAAATGAATTTTGGTTGGCAAAAACATATTTACCACAAATATGACATAGAGTTGATTCTGTACTTATATTGTTTTCAGCCATGCCAGATAGAGGAGTCTAATTAGGTAGTTGTTATACTCTGATATACTATTACAAATATTAATTTCAAAATTATTGTGATTTATAGAAAACACCTGGCGAAGTGTAGGTCTAATAATGTGGAGAAGCTCATAATAATGTAGGATTAAGAAAAATACTAAAGGTGGATACGATAATGTGGTAAAACTAGTTAAATAGATAATGGTAAGCAACTGTGACAACGTACTGTTTACTGTACCAGAAATGTACCTCAGGATGTAAATAATCAGCGATCTTCATGTATCCAGATCTTGCTACACTCTCAATAGTAATCCTGACCTGTCCACAAACTAACCAACACATCGGTTTCACACAAATTATTGAGGTAGTTGGCATTGCATAGAATTTGAATAGGCGTTCAAGTCTTAAGCAGATGGTGAATTTGTATTTTCAGTACCAGCTTGGAGTTTGACAATGTCGGCTGTATTTCTGATGGGGCATACCGGAGACCTTTCTGATTTTATTGTGAAAATCGAACCATTCTTGGTCAAAACGAATTTAAACCCAAGCTCATTCTTGAGGCTTCTGGCTTGATTAAAAAGCTCTTTATTAGTACTTGTTAAACTTTCGTTTATGAAGATCTTGGATGGAGCTCATTCACGTGCTATCCCGACTGCCTTCTTCTTCCGGCCCTGCATCCCCCGCCTCGCTCTCCCTTTTCTTTTCTTCTTCTTCGGGAGGAGCTGTCGGCAGTTCCGAAGTAGGGCCAAAAGGAAGGTCCGTCAACTTCAACGTCAAGTGCCGCGCTCGAGCCCTCAGCGGAGTCTTCTTCTTGGCTGGCTTCATGACTGTTGGTATGTTTCGTACCGGAGCGCATGCCCCCTCTTTCTACTTCTCCCCGAGGACAAGGTCCAGGAACCCTCACGTGTCATGGCAGGTCGGGACTCATTCTTCTACGGCTCTCCCATCGTGCCTCAGGATCCCAGTCCGGCACCTCCCTTTGGCCCAATTCCAAAACTTCCTCCACCACAGCGTTGTACGGAACGATGATGGGCCCGTTGTGATAGTACAACAGGGTGTCCAACGCTTTGTACGGCTTGCCCTCCTGCAGCAGCGTGATCTCCACGCACCCCCGGGGTATGTCGGAGGTCAAACTCACGTTCAGGCTCTTGTTAGTCCCGCCGAGCTGGCTGATGTCAAAGGCGTAGGCGTGCACGGCGTTGCAAGGGCCAATGTCACCAATCTTCTTGTTGGGACCATTTTGCACCATGAGGTAAATTTATAGAACGACTGACACAATCCTACCCAAACAGTAACCGCTATACCACGAGTGACAAGATTATTGGCGCATGCTTAACTTTCGTTAGAGCTGTTAAACGAGAATCCTCTCACGAGCGAGGTTTTGGTTAGAGAAAGGCTTCGAACAGTTCACTTAAATTAGCAAGGACAGCAGTCCCCATCTCTCCATGGTGTTCAAGGCTGATTAGGAATAGGGGAACTGATTAGCAAGGGCATCAGTTCTCCTATTTTTACTCATCATAATTTTAATAGCCGTAACAAGTTATTGATAGTTTATTTTATGAAATTTATGGGACTGATTAGCAAGGGCAGCAGTCCCCATCTCTCCATGGTGTTCAAGGCTGATTAGGAATAGGGGAACTGATTAGCAAGGGCAGCAGTTCTCCTATTTTTACTCATCATAATTTTAACAGCTTGTAACAAGTTCATAGTTTATTTTATGAAATTTATGGGACTGATTAGCAAGGGAAGCAGTTCTCCTATTTTTACTCATCATAATTTCAATAGCTCGAAACAAGTTGTTCATAGTTTATTTTATGAAATTTATGGGACTGATTAGCAAGGACAGCAGTTCTCCTATTTTTACTCATACTAAATTTAACAGCTCTTATCAAGTTGATCATAGTTTATTTTATGAAATTTATACAGTTAGCAGGGGCAACTGCATTTTTTCATAAAGTCCATAGAAGCAGTTAGCAGGAGCAACTTAATGTTACTATAGTTAAAATTAGAAGCAGTTAGCAAGAGCAACTGTTCATGACACAAATCATTCTTACTGGAATTTTGCAACAGTTATGGGATAACTGTGATTATGGCATGTGCCTTAATGTGCCACCCATTTAGTGCTGCGATTGCCTGGGGTGGGGCAGCATCATTTATTGCATAATTATGCTTTTGGCGTTTTCATTGCCCTCACCTTTACTGGGCTACATTATATCATCAATATTCTTAAGTGAAATCTGATATCTATCAGATAATACAATCGGCTATGAGCCTGTGCTCATAGCCATATTAGTCCAACAATGGTGTAATACATGTTCATTGCCCAGTAAACCGAATGCAGGCAAATCAGCACTTGGAGTAGATATATAGTGGGTAAAGGAGGGAAGACATAAATAACGTATTTGCTTGCGAATAGCATTTTTGTCTTTCCTCCGCTCAGTGTCTTATAATAATTTACCTATTTATGAGGGGGAATGGGATCTGGGGAGATCACTCGAATAACTTAGCCCCCAGGGCTATTATCACATTCGGTTGCCACAGGATCAACTGAGTCTGCTTAGGCTCGACGTGTGTTTGGAGTGGCAATTCAAGGAAAATCATGTGCACGACTCGGTACTTCCGTGTTAAATAGGTCTTTTGCAGGAATGCAATCACATAGTTGACTGGGTTGCAAAAAAGTCTTAATTCATATATTTAAATGCACTTGTACGAGATTGGGTTATAAGCAAAACCTTTTTGTAAATGCTATTTTCCATTTCCAATCTATTGCCGATCATTTCTAAAGGTAGCTTGTCACCAGCATCCATGGCACCGCCTTTCCCATGGGGATCACAAGCTCAATTCATTCAGTTAAGAAAGTATTATATCAGCACATGACTGTTTCCTGCAAAAGGACTATTGCACTCTTAAAACTGATATTGTCATCGCGACTGGCGATATTTGTTTTCTTGTGGTTTAACATGGAATCACCAGGTCAGGCATGTGCTTTTCCTAAACATCAATACATGACAACAAAATAAACATTAGGTACATTTTAACTGTCACCATTATTGCTTTGTTGTGATTTATAGTTAATTACATACAGAGTAGTACTTTTGCTGGCTAATAATGTAACATTTCAAAAGACAAGGTTTTTAATTTACCATATATTATTAAAGTTCCTATTTACAACTACATGGTACAGTTGTATTGTTGTCTGTTTACCTTTATTTTTATATAAGTGCTGACTTACATGTACATACTTCTTGATTAGACTTTGTTCTTAATTATTAAACAAAAATCCACTTGTACATGGTATGCACAGTAAATTGTAATAAATTTATAAAAAGATAAACTGAAACATTTTTCTGCTAATTTTTTTTTCTCACAAGGACTGGGCCCGTTTGTTCAATGGGTTACAGTGCATAAAATAAGCTAGTTTGGTTAATAGTCTTATCCATTGGATAGGGATTTATCCACCTTTTGAACAGCCAGACCCTGACCAATCCTTTTTTTATTGGTACCATGAGCAACCACCCAGAAAACACTATAGGGTCGTTATTCAATTTTAAAATGTATGAGTGGCTGAACATACATGGTTAAGGTCACTCTTACTTAGTAGTGAAAATTGAATAGACCCACTCAGTCAATATTTGTAAAACCAAATGCTTTACTATCAAAGTGAAAAGCCCTTATGAAAAATGCAAAGATAGACACATAAATTGTAAATATATGTTTGAACCCAAACAATTGGTCCATTGTAAGGGGTTGGTTGTAGGGGGAAAATGGCATTAGGGTCAAAATATTTCCTATTGATTGTCTAGGGAGGTTTACATTTTTAGACAAGTTCTTGATTTCATCCTCAACCCCTAATAATTTCTGACCAGTCCCTAAGTTTGATATTGATTTTGAAACAACAAAATTCAAGCTTCTAAACTCCAGGTGTGGTTTATCTGCAAGTGTGATTTATCTGAATGCCTCGGTTCTCGATATTTATCTCTTATTTGTTTACAATAGTATAGTTGCAGGTGGATCGCCTCTCAAAGAAACTAATTTAATATCAACAACTATAGAAATAGAATTTGGGGCAAAAAGAGTTCATGTTGTTTTCTGGCAAGGAAAATACAAATTTCTGTACAAAGTTTGATTCGTTGTTATAGTATCAGTCTGTGGCAATAAAATTAATAAATATGTTACATGTACTAGCTTCCAAATAATTATTTATAAATGTTTTCAGTTTTTATCTGCATACGTTTTTTACTAACATGCCATTGGTGAGAACTGTGGGAATCCCCAGTCTATTCCATACTTCAATATACAATGTTAAATTATGTTGTTGTTCCTGCAGGTGGAACTTATATACTGCTGTCATAGTTGTCATTGTTGGGCTTGTGATGCTACATGATAAGACTTTCCCATCAAATTTACACACCATTAATTTTATTTTCATTATGTGTGAAGTAATTAACCACTCCATAAATGTGATGTTTACTGAATATTTTGAAAGGTACAAATATTACTATGCATATTAAGAAACACTTTCATGAATGTCTAGGTTCAAGGTTCAAGGTTTTTATTTCCACAAAACAAAACAATCATTACATTTACATGCGACAAGAGATATTTGTTAATGTGGAGGAACACAAGCATAAAACCACGAGGGTTACCAAAGTTGCTTATGCCCCTGGAAAACTTATTTAAATTAATCTATATATAAGACAAATACAGGATATATAAAAAGTGAATGTAGATAGTGCACTAGATCTAGTATAAGAGTTTGTGTAAACTACATGTAGACTGAAACAGAAATAAATGTATTTTTAAAAATAAGATTAAAGTAATAGAGTTTAGGTTGAGTATTATATCTACGAGAAAGAGCAAAAATAGTAAACAGCACAAACGACAGCTGCAAACGACAGAAATGTATCATTAGTACTCAGGAGGAAGAGCTAAAATATTTTTTTGGTTATTACTTTTGGAAGATTTCAAGCTAGGCGATTGTTTTATATCTAAAGGTATACTGTTCCAAACCTTCGAGGCTGCAAATTTGACACTAAATTTTCCATAATTTAGGTTCGCTCTAGGAATAAAAAGATTCTTATTTGATCTCGATCGGCTATTGTATGTGTGGACCTCAGAAATTCTACTAAAAAGTGTATTGAAAGTACTAGGCAACATATTATTTTGATATCTAAAAGCAAGTTCCGCAAGTTGTAATTTCGTTATTTCATAAATATTTCATATTCCAAGGTCACAGAATAGCGGCCTACTATGTGCCATGAAATCCGAGAAAGTTATTACACGCATCGCACGCTTCTGTAGAATATATAAGGAATGTAAACACTGCCCCATGTACTGGTACAGTAAGATAAATATGGATAGATAAGATTATAATACAAATTAATTAAGATTTTACGATTGAGAAATTTACGACATCTATAAATAACACCAACTGATTTGGCGATTTTAACTGCTATATTATTTATGTGACACTCCCAACTTAGATGCTCATCAACGAGAATCCCTAAAAACTTGTCTTATCAATTCGCTTCAGATTTTTCGTAGAAAACGTGATATTTAAATTGGAGGCATGTTCTTTCATATGTTTCAGTCTTTGCTGAGATATGAACAACACAAAATTTGTTTTCGAAAGGTTAACAGTTATGCACCTATCAATTGAAACCCCGACCCCCTCCCCAACCCACCCCGGGACAAGGTGGGGATTTGACTTGACATCCTTACAAATGTTGATAAACCCCCACACCAGTGGGCATGTTTTCTGGTAAAACCCCCACCCTGGTGGGGCAACTCAATGGTATTATGTCATTTTTAACAGTCTTAATAAAAAAATAATGAGTGTATGTTATTAAAAACTTTATTACAAAATGAATTCCAACAAGAGCTACAATAATGGCAGAACAAGAAGTACATGTGGTAAAACCTGCATGTTTATATAATATTGATTTGCTCTGTGTCTTGTGCTGATGTACATGTATTGGCATAATGAATCTAACACAATAGAAAGGATAAACATTTTTCAGAGGTACAGTCAATCTAGTTTCGCTGTTGAATAGTTTAAGTGTAATTTGGTGATAACTAATTTTACTTTTTAGTGTATCTAAATTTAACTAATTTAAATTTCACTTGCAACGGTCCTCTAAGTCTGGAGGCCGCATTTTGTTTTGTTTCCATATTTGATTGGTTAATTTTGTTTTGTCATTCACATCCATCAATCGTAGTTCAGAAATAGCATATACCTCCTGCCAAATTTAGAACCGTTGGTCGCGTGACACTTAGCTAATGTAAAAATGAGATTACTAAATTAGTACTAAATAGTGTCACTAAATAGCTAACTATCCAGCAGTAGACACTAGAACTGCTCTAAAACTGTACTGTACTGTAACTACCACATCTGTATATATCTTATGTAATTTGGATGCTGTAGGATACAGTAGCAGGGACCCAAAGCTACTTATTCTGCACTGGAGGTACAGGAGGGACAGATCCACTCGCCAACCATTTCGTCTGCTTCCTCAAGTCCAACACATCGGAAATGGAACCACTCGAATTTACATCTGGGATCGTCGCATCCAATCATATTTTGGCTTCCATCATCCGGTTTTTGGCAGAAGCAGTAGAGTTTTTTCTGAGCTGGAATAAACAACAGCATTAAAAAACATTAACATTTTTACAAATGTATGAATAAAGGAGCCTTTTCCGACATGACTTGCCAATTGCATGTGTACTTTGCTTGTAACAATAGCTTCTGGAAAGTACGAAAACTACAAACAAATATTAAATTATATTGTTGATAGTACCTTTTTTATTTGCTCTTGATTTCGCAGCTTTTTTGGCGCCAGCTCTCCTGTGCTCAGTCAAGGAGGACAAATGATTCACCCATATGTGAACGTCATCTTCACTGAGAAGAGTGGACTTCGCCAACTGTCTTATGACATCCTCGTCTATCCTCTTGATGACCTCGCTCGGTGGGGCAAAATGACATTCTCCGCTTCCGTGTTTTGCAACATGCTCGATGTTTTGTTCTGGAGAAAGGAAATGGCCAGTACAGACGGAAGGGCACTCGCTGCAATCACCACCCCATGGCCGTCGCTGGTCGGGAATGGGGAAAGGAATATATGTGAGGGGTGGACCGTTCTCGTACCAACGGCGTTCTTCTTCAGGTTCACCCTTACGCCACAATTCATGGCAGCATCCTTCCTTATAGCAAGGGAGAAGTAAAAAAATGTATTGACTTGGAAGTTCTTTAATCATGTGATTATTTCTGACCATCCAAACTTCATCCAAATACTTGTATAATGTTGGTTGATCTTTCTTTAGGGCTTCTTTTTCCTTCCTGCTTCCTTTCAGATATACAAGGAGATGCTTACGTCTGTTTTGGTTGTTAACTGCATTGGCGTCAGATGCTCCTTTGGTATAAAATATTTTCCGGCCATTGAAGGTTGCGCCGGAGACGCGGTCGATATAGACGTCAGATGCAGTGTCTTGGTTCAGTTTTACTTTCTCTTCATCAATTGAGCCATCAGCAGCATAACATGGCCCATTCAGCGTAGATGGCATAAAGAAATGCATCCATTAAGCAATTCCACTTTATTGAGGTAGCTGCCTCCACTGTGTCGTGTAGTAACAATGGTACATGCTTTGTTCTTTGCCAAATGCCTCTCAGTCCAATAGAATTGTACTTCCTCATGCCCAGGGCCCTCATCCGAAGCTCCATCTACTCTGACACATTCTATATCCTTGCTGAAAGCATCTGTAAACATTGGTACAGTGTTCTCGAGCATGGTTAGATCTGATATGTGTTGGGCTGCATTTTTGTTGAATAGTGCTTGGCCTTTGACCACAGCTGCACAAATATCTGCAGTGTTCTCGCTTTCCATGATCAAATATGACGATACTTGTAGAATAGACGAATATTTATTAACAAAGTCAGTTCGGGTTGTAACCTCTGGCGATGTTGAAACAGAGAGGACTTTGTTCTGTTTGTGGGTGAAGGTGGTGTCCAGGCGGAAACCCGATGCATCATCCCGATTAAGGACACACTTGTTAGTACCATCTTTCAACTCGATTTTATCTTGACTTTTGTTTTTTCTTTATTACCATCGATCGACTTCGACACCGTATTTACTTGAGGTCTAAGTCCCCATTTGGACAGCGGATTAATTATTGACAATGCGTACAAAGGTACCGGAAGTCACGCTTGAGCTCGTGGGGCACGCCTTGACAACGGATCAACAAACACATCCTGACGGGGGTAGGGGTCGTAAAAATATGTATTTTCTTGGCTACTGTTGTTTTGTACAGCGGTAGAACAAAGCAAGATGGCGGAACCAAGATCGAAGGATGTTGTGGTTCAATTTACGTTGAATTTCAGCTATTTTGCCCAGTTTTGTGACCCAAATCGACTCTTTACGACTTCACAGTTTAAGTATAGGTAGGAAAAACGTAAAATTCTTGGGAAATATTACGTCTTAGATGAAAATATTTGACGAACAGTAAAACAACATAACTTAGAACTAACGTTGTCTTAAGACACGTTGTTGGACAAATTGTGCCCATGTTTCGAATTTTTAAGTTTGACGTACAAGAAAATAAATATAAAGCTCTATTTTTCTAAGAAATATAAATAATATATCGTGCGTTAAGACTACGTTAATGCATAGTTAATAGAGTGGAATGGTTAGGAAACTCAGGGACCTTCTTTGTTATAGGTCTTTGTTAGCTTTTTTCGACCACTACCGTGCACAAAACACAATAGAAATTCCAACATGTTAGTCAATCAGCCAATATAAACGTGTGAGTTCAGTCGTTCAGGGAACGCTAATGAACTATGATCGTGCACAATCTTTTGTCTTACCCCCTTCCAACCTAAATCGCAGCGCCTTTGTTAGCCCTTTGAAGTTTGCCGGGTTTCCTAACCATTCCACTCTATTAACTATGGTTAATGTGATCTGACGTGAAAAATCATATTCAGAAGAGTTTTTCGAATTAGGAGTTATTGCTTTTGAGCTCAATAAACAAAATTAATTAAATTAACACCTTTGATCCGACCCCCCTGAAATTGATAACGGAATGAAAACTACAATTCATAATAAGTTAGTCTAGGGTTCTTTAAACACACACAGAGCATGTCAGATTTTAAAATAATTTTCTCAAAATATACATATTTTGCCGGTGCAGATACCTTAACTTGAGAAATCAAGTAACCTGCTAGCCCCGGAATCTTCTGATCTTTTCTCATCAGACAAGCTCTTTTCTGTGTTTGGCTTTCGTTGTGCTACATGTATTCTTGGATCGGCCATGAGAGAAATCTCTGCATGCAACCAATTGATTATTTGATGTGCCGCCATCCTCAACTCAGGATGAATAAATAAATAACAAGTTATTGACACATCAATATAATTATTGACAGTTAGCAGAGCTTGAGCCAGAAGGGAGAATTTGGCCCTTTTGCCATTTAATTTCCTTTGGAAGCAGGACAATTTGACCCTTATCATATTGTTTTCAAGGGGCAAATGTGTTTTTAAAGCCGGAATGGCACATCCTGGCTCGTTGCCTGCAAATAAGCGGAAGTGATGTCAGCATACATGTGTGTCATAGCAATGGGTAACAAAATGGACAAGCATGCTTGACAGGAAACCGATCAGTCACTTGCAAAGGGTTCTCTTGTGGCCAACCCAAGAACAGCACAACGAAAGCCAAACACAGAAAATACCCTGAGAAAAGAGCCTGAGAAAAGATGCAAAGAAATCGAGGCTAGCAGGCCAGGGTGTTTTGTTGAGGGTGCTGGATACATGTAAATATTTTATTTTAATTGTGTTGGATTACAAATGATTTGTTATTGTTTTCAATCTGTTGTTAATAGTATAAAATAATTTAGATACAGCATTACATCTCTTACTTCTTTCTCGATAGTTTTCTTGCAAAGCCGCTTCTTTGTGGTCCCAGCCTAAGGTAATATTTATAAGATCAGAGTAAGTAAATGTAAGCAGTCAATCTTTATATTAGGAGTTCAGAGCTAGAGGCACATTTGAGATTCTGATGCAGACTGTCTCACAGGTTGATAGATCAAGGTACGTGTAAATAAGAAAACCTATAGTAGTTCAGATTACGTTATACCGGAACACAATAATTATTATGGTCGAAATTATGGGTGTTATAACGGAAGAAAACAGGTACAAAATATTTGTTGAAATCAGCATTACTACGGCCAGTTCTGAATTTAAACTGGAAGACCAAGTCACTAACATCTCTTCTGAATTTTCGAGTAAGCAAATCGAGTTTGGCGAGTCTGTCCCAGTCTGTAAACGTCTTACGGGGAGGGTAGTTAAATATATATTTGGATGCTCCTCATTGTGCATTTTCTATTAACTGGCAATGTTTGACCGTGTATGGAGACCAAACATTACAGGCGTACTCAAGTCAAGGTCGTACTAGCGAACAGTACAGGAGTTTTAGATTTTCTAAAGCACTTCCTGACAGCTGAACTTTATCACCAATACAAAACCTTTTTGTTGGCTGTGTAGCCACTACGTTTACGTAGCACTTCGAAGTCGGAAACTACAGGTTTATCTTCATACAAATTATAATGCCAGTGGTACAGGGGGTGGATTTTCATCTTCAAGTTAAAAATATCCATTGATCAATTGATGTTTCTGCTTGGCAGCCATTTTAAAGAGAGCTAGTTAGAAGCAAGTGCAATCGTTATGCCATCGTCATTCAGCCGCTCGTTTCAATTGACTTCTGACTGCTCATTCAGATTTTGTTCAGCGATAATAGCAGAATGTACTTATAAAAGTTGCTAGGGGAGAATAACACAGATTGTTGTATTCTTACCTCTCTCTTTAGGTAAGCACTCGGCTTTCTTAGGTGGGAAAGCTTATTTCCAATAAATGCCCTTCCTCTCTGCTAAGTGAGGGAAACTGTACCATGCCCCTCTACATTGTATGTTCCAAACATCAATTTCAATTCGGGCATGGCAAGGATTGTTTCTGTGCCTCAGCAACATTATTTTCAGGGACTGGGATCAATCTACAGGTTTTATACGGATAGAACACTACTTTTTCAATCCCGAAACAATGGTTTGGGCAAGTGAGAAGGCAACCCAAGCTCTAAGTGTGTGTATTTGTCAGTATACAGTATGTATAGGATTTGTATGGGAATCACAAATTTTACCACTATTGATACGTTAAAATCAAATGAAATAAACCTACCGTTGCTCTATCTGTTGTCCTTTGTTGTTTATTAGCGATTTGGTTTTTTTCCCTTTTAGATCCGAAAAGGAAAACAAGTCCAAATCGCTAATAAACGACAAAGGACAACAGATAGAGCAAACGTATGTCTATTTCATTTCCAGCGACTGTTGGGTCCGCCTAGCCCTGTAGTGGGTTGTTTGTCATGTCGCTGTGATTGCTTGCAGTTTTCCCTCACTCCCTTGTCAACTTTTGCGTGATAGCTGGGGATACCTGGCAGCCGAGCTCTCAAGCATTATTTTGCAGCCTTGGGCACTTTAGTAATTTGATATTTTGCTATTTAGTTGCCAAAACTCGATTTTCAATAAATCATATATCTCTCCCATTTGAAGATTATTGTTTAACCTTATACCGTTACAAAGTGCAGCCTCTCGGCTTCATTTCCTAGTAAGGTTTAGGGGAGGTACGTTGCTTCGTTTTGGATATGTTACCTCAAATATGACTGAAAAACATTTTTTTCGACATTCAAAACATGATAGCTCATTAAAAGCATTTCTGGCAGTAATGAAGCCCACCCTGTCCACACCGTCGACCAATTGAAAATCGGTTGAGTATTGACAGAGTTGTTGATGCCTCAATACAGTGGGAAATTCTATTTTTCGACTTTCAAATATTCATAGCTCATTAAATATGCATATTCATGAATAAAATGTCATGCAGTTATGAAGCCGTCGACCACACCGTCGACCACACCGTCGACCACACTGTCGACCACACCGTCGACCAATCGAAAATCGGTTGAGTATTGCCAGAGTTGTTGATGCTTAAACACAGTCGCAAATTAAACTTGCGAAGTGATCAATTCGAGCTTGTGACTCCTTTATGGATAGCGTGGATAATTGTAGCATTACAGCATATCCAGCCGCAAACTCTGCAAGGGTTAAGTCATCGTATTCACGCTGTTTAGTGTCATACGGCAAACGCAAATGACTATGCGGCCACAACTGAGGATATGACATGACTTGTCATTTTGGTGGCTTTCCCCGGACTTCTTACCTCTCTTTCGAGAAGTTTTGTGAGAAACTTCCTCGTGATCCGAAACCTCATCACTGCTTGAAATGTCGAAACCCGCAAGAGCATGATTGACACGGCTTGTGAGGAAGGAATCTTCTCGGAGATCTTTGATGGTTGGCCCTTCTATAACACGAGACATGGGAAGAGGCGTAACCCGCCTATGCTGTAGGTTGGCGCTTAGACCATCTAGTTCCTTCAATTCCTGGCGAAATGTTTCGAGTTCTGCCTTGCTAAACTCATCTGACCAAATTTTGGCCTTGATTTTGGAGCTTACTCTACTGCATGGCTTGAAACAATGTTATGAATTTCTTGACTAATGTACTGTAGGTAGGTCAGTAAATGAGTAATATAAAGGGGATTTCATTTCATGCTGTACATGAAATAGAAAGCAAAGACAGTAAACCAGTTACTTAGCCAGTCCTGACCAGTAAAACTGAAAGTGTGAAAACAAATTTGGTAGCGGAAATGACATTATTTGGTTGTTTGAACATGAAGTATAGATATAAACGATGAAGGTTTCTTTCCTTGGATAAAATTTGTAAAGGGAAATTATTGAACGACGGCAATAATACTAGTGAGGTTTCTAATTCTCAGCGGCATGACGAACCTTACCGTTTATAGTGTCACGCGCGAAATGAGGTAATGTAAGCTCGTGGAGTATAGAAGTCGATACTGGAGTAGGAGAATCTGCAGACAAATGTTGAAAACTTCCAGAGAAGGATGGCAAATTGAGATCTCTGGATCGCAACGGTGAAATTCTAGAGGAGCCCGAGGAACCAAGAGGCGAAGACAGAACTGAAGTGCTTGAAGACTGTAAATCATTTTTGAGGTGGCCGAACTCGAAGGCAACCAGGAGTGCTTCTATCAAGTCAACATTCTGTGTGGAGTACGTTCGAAGGGCCGAACGATTTTTTGCAGAACTGTAGCCTATCGTTTATGAACTGCAGTCTGCTCTCTTCCCCTACTGGGAGCTCTACATTGAAAGAAAATTGAAGGCGCTTTGGCCTCGAGGCCGGAACTCCTTCAGCCATCAGTTGACTCTACTGCATCTCGCAGTAAGTTTAAACTGGGTAGGATACAGATTTAAATTTCCAAATGAACCCTTGCCATTGCAATACAGTTTATCTTCAGTTATTTTTGCCATAAAAGTGCCAGGAAAGCATAATCAAAACAACTTCTCAACACCTTCTGTAACAATCATGTCGATCGACCAGAAGATACCAAGAAGTTGTGCAACAAAGCCGGACTCGAAACGAGCCTTATATATAGATGTCTGAGCATACATTTGGGTATGAAACTGCTCACCAAATGAGGGCTGAAGGATAAAAATGGAGCGGGACTGGTAAGCGAGAGGTCGAGAGGGTTTTGTAGAAAAAAACGAGCGCGAAAATTCCAAACGTTTCGGTGCAGCGAGTCGAAAATCGCAATGTAAAGGAGAAAGAAAGACCTTTCAGCCATAGAAAGTCTCATTTATTCTCTCGTATAAGTAAATCTTGTAGAAAACAATCTTTTTGGGGACTCTAAGACGCTGAAACGGTGGATATGTTTTTTTAACGGACTCTTCCATTTTGAACGTTTACCGTAGCTTGAGTAGAAATACTAGCTTGGTAACTTTAGAGTAATGTTTGTTCAGTGATAAGTGACTTCGAAAGGTCACACACAAAGTATACTACACGCATCAAGAGGAGCATTGTACTTACAAATACGTTCAATAATGGCCGGGTCGTAAAAGGAAGTTTAATCCCGAAAGTTCAGTAGCCTAGCAATCACTGGAAAAAAATATCAAATTTCCAAGTATGATTTCACTTGTTTTTTTCTTGGATTTTCTCTGTTTTCCAAACTTGGTAAAATTGCAATTTTTTCAAGTCTGGTTCGTTGTTTGGATTTTGCTGTAGCCAAATTTGGAAAATAACAAACCACCATACTTGGAAAATTGATTATCCAAGATGTCTATACTTTATGTTGAACTTGGATTAAAAGTAATACAGGCTTGGATTTTGACATTGCCAACTTAGTAATCCATAATGAAAATGGCAGATAACAAACTTGGAATAACACTTTTACAAATTGAAAATAAAAGAAACCAAATATGGATTGTGATTTAACCAATCACGGCTAATTTAATAATCCAAAACTGGGTAAGGCAGAAACAGACTTGGAATAAGAGTTTTACAAAATTGTAATTTGAAAGCCAAATATGGATTGTGATTTAACCAATCACGGCTAATTTAATAATCCAAAGCTGGGTAAGGTAGAAACAGACTTGTAATAAGACTTTTACAAAATTGTAATTTGAAAGCCAAATATGGATTGTGATTTAACCAATCACGGCTAATTTAATAATCCAAAGCTGGGTAAGATACAAACAGACTTGGAATAAGACTTTTACAGATTGTTTTTGTTAAAAAGCAAATATGCAATGTAACTGTTAATAAACATCTCCAAATTCTAAATTATAACAATATACTTTTTTAAATAACTGAAACATCTTTAATGGTTCATAATTACATATCTCCATAACTACAAAACACATTTTGTATACAAAAGCTAAAGATAATTTCAACAGCTGTACTATCTTGCAATACCTGCATTTTCCCTTTTCTATAAAATGCTCCTAGTACCTTAAGGTATTTTTTATAACACATTAGAAAGTTGACGTCACACGAACTCTGTGCCAACAACTGCATGTTCAATATTTAATTGCTTTCTAAAAATTCTGAAAAATACAGTTCAATGGATCCTGACTGATTGCCAATACACGTCAATGGATCCTGATAAAAAGATAGAACTGATTGCCAAAAATGCTGAAAAATACAGGTCAATGGATCCTGATAAAAAGATAGAACTTTTTGCCAAAAATGCTGAAAAATACACGTCAATGGATCTAGAGGAAAACAAAAACTATTGCTTGTAAAACAAAAACTATTGATTGTAAAACAAAGAGAGAAATTTCATAACAGAAGGAACTCTGCAAAGTCATCACATAATTTAGACTATTACATTACAGTGTTTAATAAATCTATAAGGGGAGGTCCTTATTATATTTGCTCAGTGTGTAATAGAATACTTTACAGGAAATCTGTAGTACAGTTAAAAAGGAACAAATATGGCACTAAACACCTTTTTACTAATACTAAGTCATTTGATAGTAAAGAATACATTTGCCAAACCTGTCATTTGAAGATTAAAAAGGGTGTGATTCCTTGCCAGGCTGTGTACAATAATCTTGGTGTTGACGAGGTTCCTTCTGAACCTGCCTTATTAGAAAAAACTGGAGCAGATATTGATAGCTCAACGAATAGTTTTTGAGAAAATAGTAGTAATGCCCAAAGGCCAACAAAAGAAGATCAAGGGTGCAATTTGTAATGTGCCAGTTAGCTGTGAACAAGTATGTGCACAAATATTTTGCCACGCCCATCTCAAAGTTCTAGAATAATAATGCTGAAGCTAAAACGAAAACTGGAGTTTAGAGGTCATGTCTATTTTCAAGCAGTTCGCCCACAACTAATACTTAATGCTCTGAATTGGCTGAAATTAAATAATACATTGTATAGCAGCATAACTGTAAACATGCAAAACATTGATAAACAACTTGAAACTCTTGATCCATATCAAGAACATCCAGGTTTAGACTCTTCGAATGCTTGTAAAGATGACACAGCTGTTGAGAGAAACTGTGAAGAAAATATTCCTGAAAGAAATGATCCTCTTGATGAAAACAGAGCAGCAACTAGTGAGACCTGTTTACAGTCAGTAATTCCAGATTACCCTATACTTGTTGAGCAAGAAAATCCTAACTCTTCATCAGCTGGAAATGAAATTTATAATATTGCTCATGGACAAAATAAATAAACACCCTGTCTCATTAATGGTTTTGTATGATCAACTGGAACATGTTTACAATAAAATATTGTTGTTTGCCACAATGCCGTGGTGATTCACGCTACAATGATGGACTTTCCTTTCATCACAAAAATTCCCCAGTAAAGACATGGGATTAAGGTCTCAGTGGTCACCAAAATTCAGATGAGGGGCTTTATTTCAAGACTACAGACTAGTGTTGCTGGTGATCTAAGAAAAAGAGAACCTGTCACATAGAAAAAACAGCTACTCAACAACCTACAGTGTATATACAGTTGTTATTCATATGCCAGTCATCCCTGTAGCCTGTAACGCGTTCCAGTTCATACAACACCAGCATCTCCTCGGCAATGGTAGAGTAATAGATACATGGTACATCTCCTGTCATCACATAATTTTTCTAGAAAATAAAGACGATTTAAAGTGTGGACGAAAAGTACATTCCCGAAGTCAGCTTGTTACCTGTTGAGGCCACCATCATGTTGCGAGTAACTCGCAGAGTGCGGTTCGTTTTTGGCTTCAGAAAGCTATTTCTGATTGTCTTACTGCTCTTAAAATCCTCTAACACTGAACTTTAAGGTTTAAAGCTAAATAGTTTTGATAGATTTGGGCTGAAAACGAATAACATAGGAACCGTCAGACCTTCAAGTATTGAGGTTTTATACGCGTGTCTCTCACGCTCTCTGTTGTCAAGGAATGTTGTCAAATGCTTGGAATTAAAATAGATTTTCATTCATATGACACACATTCTTACTGAAACTGGATTCTCCCTTCGATGTTTTTCTCCATCCTCCAAGTCAAGGTAAATATTATGATGGGGCTAACTGATTTAAATGTATGTACATGTAGTAGGGAACTTACTTTCTATTCTTCTCGTCGTAAAATCTGTTGGACTTCCTTTCACTTCTTCAACCTCTCTAACCTCTCTCAACAATTGGTCTTGTATCCTCTTGTTATGGGGGTCAGATACTCTAATATAATTAAACATACTTTATTGTTTAAACATTTTCATGTGTTTAAGGAAATTATCTGAATACTGTTATAATTTGAGGTCTTCTTTGTATGCTTGCTTACTTTTTTGTAGTATCCCACTCAAGTTCAAGTGCTGCCAGCTTTCCTCTTACATGATACTACAAAAGAAACAAGATTTAAAATAATGTAACATGAAGTAAAAGCTGACATTCACAACTTACAGAAAGCTAAATAGCCTGTGAGACAGCACATTAAATATTTTATTACAAAGTTGAGCGGTATAAAATTAAAATAATGTAAAGCCACAAAAAGCCACATCCTTTCAATATCCCTGGTCTGGAAATCAGAGACCGATTGAAGGGCTCAGAATGAAAAAGGTTATGTGACTATTTTGGTTAGTATTACTTTTTTCTGTTATTTTACTGTTGATTTTAGGGATTTTCAAGTCAAACTTTATGAAGATTGTGACGATTCATGTATGTAAAAATGCTGATTATATAAAAATATATTAAGATTTGCAAAATTAACAGATTCTAGTTTTTTTCTCACCTCTCCAACCCACTATTTTTAATAGTCTGAGCTCGTTTACCAGAGCTGAGTCAAAAATAATATTGCTTATCAGTGTCTTAACGCGTTCTTAAAGTGCATATGAGCCTTCGTGCAATTTTCATAGCTATGAACCTCAGGAAAGTTTTGAGTATCCCTGCGAAGAAATGTTTGGTTTAAAGTGAATACTTTATGTTCTACGCTTGTTTGAAATCGTGGAAACGTGACCTTTCCTGACCCATGACCGCGTAAGTAAAAGCCTGGGTCGATACCTCGGTAGACGTCATTTAATTAATTCAACTTTGCAACAATTTGAATAAAAACTTACAATTTTCACTAATATGACTTTTTCCTTTACTAACAGCTCATAAACTGTGTATATTATCTAAAAATCGATGTTGTTGTGATAGAAAGGTGCCATGGAGAATAATGCATTAATGAGATGACGTCGACCGAGGTATCGACCCAGGCTTTTACTTACGCGGTCATGGGTCAGGAAAGGTCACGTTTCCACGATTTCAAACAAGCGTAGAAGATAGAGTATTCTCTGTTAACCAAAAATTTCTTTGCAGGAGTACTCAAAACTTTTCTGAGATTCATAGTTATGAAAATTGCAGGAAGGCTCATATGCACTTTAAGGTTTAAAGTAATGATAATCATTACTTTAAGCCAAACCACGAAACTAATCCTAACCATCGGACGAGTTCACAGGTAAACAACGGGTTCTCACTCACCTTGAGCTAGAGTTCACAGGTAAACATAAAGAGAAGGTAAATGAGAAAAACGTTTTTTAGAGCGGTCCTACTGGGGCTCTAACTCGTAACCCTTTGCGGGTGTACCGCCATTCGGAATCATTATCTTCATCCTTGACTGGTTCTGAGGGTAATGATTATCATTACTTTAAGTTCAAGATTGTGTTGCTGTATACTGTACATGGTCTTTCACTTTCAGTTATTTTGATTGGAAAGCAGTTACAACACGATCTCAAACTTAAAGTAATGATTATCATTACTCAAATCGCTTTAAAAGTAATGTTAATCACTACAGGCAAAGGGTTACAAGTTTGGGTCCCAGTAGACCCACTCGAAAAAAACTTTTTTCTCTCATTTACCTGTGAACCCTAGCTCTAGGTGAATGAGAACCAGTTGTTTACCCGTGAACTCGTCCAATGGTTAGGGTAGTTTTGTGGTTTGGGTTAGAATTTGCCTTAGAAAATTTGAGCGACTTGAGAAGCGACTTGAGAAGTAATGATAATCATTACTTTAAACCTCGAGAACACGTTGGCCCTACAGAGTTTCAGCCAAACAATAATATTTTCAAAATTTTCATGAGCTACAATGTACCCCCATAGCTAACATGGATCAGACCCGATTCGCTTTGATCCACATACCTTCAGTCTTAACACGGGCTGAAAAGAATTGTGGGTACACAGCACAATTTCCAGCAGTGGGTATCCATGGAGTTCCCTCTCAAGAATATTTTACGAGTCCCCAGGCGAAGCACAAACATGGCCCAACAACTATCTTTGCAAAGCTCAGACCATGAAATTTACCATAAAATTTCCTCGCCCGGACTTAGAAAAGCTAGACGTTTTTGTGAATCCAGTAAGGTGGAGAAATTATAAAAATAAAAAGGTCGGCGGCCCAAGCACAAGAGCGGGCATCTGTACAGTCCTGCTCACAGCATGCAAAGCATGTAAACACGCCAAATTAGGGATATTAATTGGTTGTTTGAACATGAAGTATAGATATAAACGATGAAGATATAATTTCTCCGGATAAAGTTTGTAAATGGAAATTATTGAACGACGGCAATAATATTAGTGAGGTTTCTAATTCTCGGCGGCATGGCGAAACTTACCTTTTAATAGTGTCACGCACGAAATGAGGTAATGTAAGCTCGTGGAGTATAGAAGTCGATACTGGAGTAGGAGAATCTGCAGACAAATGTTGAAAACTTGAGATATCTGGATCACAACGGTTAAATCCTAAACGATCTAGAGGAGCCCGAGGAACCAAGAGGCGAAGACAGAACTGAAGTGCTTGAAGACTGTAAATCATCTTTGAGGCGGTCGAACTCGAAGCAAAACCAGGAGTGCTTCTATCAAGTCAGCATTCTATGTGGAGTACGTTCGAAGGGCCCAACGATCTTCCCCTACTGGGAGCTCTACATTGAAAGAAAATTGAAGGCGCTTTGGCCTCGAGGCCGGAACTCCTTCAGCCATCAGTTGACTCTATTGCATCTCGCAGTAAGTTTAAACTGGCTAGGATACAGATTTGAATTTCCAAATGAACCCTTGCCATTGCAAAACAGTTTTTCCTCTACGATTATGTTCAGTTATTTTTGTCATAAATGTGCCAGGAAAGCATAATCAAAACAACTTCTCAACACCTGTAACAATCATGTCGATCGACCAGAAGATGCCAAGAAGTTGTGCAACAAGTTGTGCAACAAAGCCGGACTCGAAACGAGCCTTATATATAGATGTCTGAGCATGCATTTGGGTATGAAACAGCTCACCATATGAGGGCTCAAGGATAGAAAAGGAGCGAGACTGGTAAGCGAGAGGGTTTTGTAGAAAAAAACGAGCGCGAAAATTCAAAACGTTTCGGTGCAGCGAGTCGAAAATCGCAATGTAAAGGAGAAAGAAGGACCTTTCAGCCATAGAAAGTCTCATTTATTCTCTCGTATAAGTAAATCTTGTAGAAAACAATCTTTTTGGGGACTCTAAAGACGCTGAAACGGTGGATATGTTTTTTGACGGACTCTTCCATTTTGAACGGTTGACCGCCATATTGGAAAAAAATAATATGCAAAAAATTGGAGGCGGACTGATCCCTTTTATAGCGCGTCTTCGTGTTTAAGATTTCGCTACACAAGAATGACAATATACATCTGTAAGCCGAGCCAAACTGGTAATTTTACGTTAAAATTTACTTGTTATTCGCAATATTTCTTGACTTACAACAGTCACACAAACATTCTGTGGCCCCACTTCCTACATAAACTGAAAAGTATGGAACATGTAAAAGCTCAAACTTTACTTACCTCCCATTTGTACCAGCTTTTTCTCTTTGCTCTCACAGTCGCAATCTCACCCTCTTTTCCTTGTTCTTTTGGAACGCGCGTTAATGGAACAGTGTTAAATTATTTGGTTTCAGTTTAACCAAAAAATAATGTATATACAGCTTCTTCGAATTTCGTTGTGCACTTAACGACTAGCTCTTGGGACATGATTATTAGAAACGAAGTAATCAAAGCAATCGCTATACCACAGTATGCAGACTCCAACGACCAATGTAGACATAAAAGTGTTCAAATCTCACAACCAATCACGTCTTAGGAGGAGATATCGTATTGTCAATTGGGGCGGGTTGCAAAATGTTGATTTGGATCGTGGGCGCCAGAGCATGCATGAATGAAAGGCGTGCATCAACTATGCAATAATTAGAGAATCTGTACTTACAAATACGTTCAATAATGGCCGGGTTGTAAAAGGAAGTTTAATCCCGAAAGTTCAGTAACCTGGCAATGAAACTGACACTCTTCACTATGAAATCACTGATTCCCACAACCATACAGAAGATATCTGCACTTCATCGCTAGAAGAACATGCTACTTTACTATCTGGGGACGGCAGCCGATGAACCTTTTCAAGATATGCTGAATAATGATCATGGCGAAGAAAACAACACGCTGGGACGAAACAGTGCAGCTACCACCTATTATATTTTAATGCATGCGGATCGGGATTGTAGTTTAGCAAGTTCAGTCAAGTTTAAACATGATAAGTTTGTGGATCGCGACCTACGTATAAGACTAATTATATAAAAAGATCTAGAGCTCATAAAAGCAAACAATAGTGGAAAGCTTGTTAAAATACTACAGTGGGTACATTAAATAAGGTATAAAAACGAACTATTGAACTTTGGACCGCTCGTCAGATTATTTTTGTCTGTTTAACGTACAAATGATATGCTATATTGCGTGCGTCATTTTACACCCAGGAGTTTATACATGTAGGTCTTTTACAGGTCTTAATCTGGCGAACAGATAAGGTCAAGAGCAGATAAAGGAGTGCAACTTGTTAAACAAATTAGTTTAATTAAAAAAGACCTTTGACATGTCTGTTACATGCGAAAGGAAAGGCGAGGTGCAGACATTGAAACCCGATTTTTTTAGTCCCGTCTTACACAGGCGAACGGCAGGCTTGCAGACGTGTCGTTTCCCCCCTCTTGACCTGCAGTACGACTGAAAATACATAATACAGACCTGTAACAGGTATGTTGTTTTGGTACGGGAAGCAATGATCGGCAGAAACTGTGCTTAACATAACCCTTCAATTCGTACACAAAATATGCATTTTATTCCAAGCTAACCTCTATGGAAGTCATTACTGCTACATGTAGATGTTCAAGTTAAAGAACAGTTTTATTAAGAATAATTTAAAGATGAACAGATGCATGTTCCCGCATGAATGTTCGAGAAGCATTGTATCACATTTTATAAAGCGACCAACGTTACAGTTAGCAAATTAATTAATTAACTGGATTTCTAGAAAAACCTTTTGTGTAGTGTGTTTGAATGCACAACATCGTGAAACGTTTACTGCTCACCTTCTCCACATATTTCTTGAGAAATTCATCTCATTCAGGACTGATAATGTCTTTCAGTTGAAGCTGTTATTATTATCTTTCCATCTAACAAATTTTGTTCTTGAAATACTGTTGAATTGACCTTTTGAGAGAGCTTCTAAAACCTCCAACGAAACGAACCTCTGCTGTTCTGGCGCCTGATTCAAATCGATTTCCTGGAGACCTCGTTACCAAATATGGATAAACTCGGTCCTAGTCTTACTCTAACGTCGACAATCAATAAACGTCAGTAAAAAAACGTTTTGAAAGAGTACTCTTGAAAGAGGTGGACAGAAATACTTTGCTAACACTGGAATCTATTTTTAATTGTTATAAAAGATACATAGGTTATTTATTTATGCGTGTCTTTATTTATTTCATGGAAATAAAAAACTCTGAATTCTGAATTTCTAACGAGACCTGAACCAACCACCGGGGCTGATCAAAGCCAGGTCCCGGCTAATCCACAGATCGAATTGGAATTTAGCGTGTTGGCTTTTGCGGAGGGAGGAAAACCGGAGAACCCGGAGAAAAACCCTCGGAGCAAGGGCGAGTTACCAACTAACTCAACTCACATATGGCGCCCCGTCCGGGAATCGAACCTGGGCCACAGAGGTGAGAGGCGAAGCGTTTAACTACTGCGCCACCCAGGCTCCCCAAAATAAATAAAAAATAATTAAATTACAATCAAGTCCATCGAGTCTCATCTGCACTGTGACTATTAAATTGTCTATCAATTCCAAACCTCAAGGATCTTATCTGAATTTAAGGCTCCTGCCTTTAGAATATAATCATGTATCCGACCTGCAAATCCTGAAATCCTGGTTCAGGACTTGCAAAGTCCTGTCTGTCTTTAGAATATAATTATTCCTGCCAGGATCTTGCCTAAATCCTGACAGTATCCTTGTTAAATCCTTAAGGATCGTACAATTTAGGATCCTGTCCTTACAAGCAATTATTTCCTGCAAGGTCCTGACAAGATCCTGGATAAATCCTCGAGGATCTTACAAGGATCATGTCCTAATACAAGAAATTATTTCCTGCAAGGATCTATTTGAAGATCTTGCCAAGGAAAGCCTCAAGAATCTTAACAAGATCTTTGAAAAATTCTCATGGATCTTCAAAGATCTTTGTAGTGATTTTTAAAGAACTTGTCAAGGAAAACTTCAAGGATCTTTGCAGGTTCTTTGAAAAATCCTCATGGATCTTCAAAGATCTTTGTCAAGATCTTTAAATAACTTGTCAAGGAAAGCATCAAGGATCTTCACAGGATCTTTGAAAAATCCTCATGGATCTTCAACGATCTTTGTCAAGATCTTTAAAGAACTTGTCAAGGAAAGCTTCGAGGATCTTAACAGGATCTTTGAAAAATCCTCATGGACCTTCAACGATCTTTGTCAAGATCTTTAAAAAAAACCTGTCAAGGAAAGCCTTGAGGATCTTTGCAGGATCTTGGAAAAATCCTCATGGATCTTCAAAAGATCTTAGTTAAGATCTTTGAGGATCTTGCGAAGAACAGTCTTGAATATCTTTCAATGATCTATGAAAGATCCTTGCAGGATCCTGATAACATTAGCAGAATGTTCCTTGAAGGGTCTTTGAAGGATCCTCATATACAAGGATATTTAGCAGGTCTTAGAGGATCCTTCAAGATCTTTGAGGATCTTGCAAGGTTTTTCACCAGGGTAATCAGTTGGGTTTCTGTAGAGTTCAAATTGAGCCCCAATTACATTTTAATTGTATTTATGTGCAAAAGGCTTGTACATCTTATTCCATACGTATCAGAATTTTATGTCTCCTTCGCTAGACCCAAGAACGAAGGCGACATTTGAATTTAGGCTTATTTTGCAAGTTTCATTTCAACAATGGAAATTTGAAATGAAGAATGAAATCAAATTTTGAATAACGAACTTCATTTGTGGCTCAAGGGAGGAACGCTTGACCTGTTCCGACTGTAAGTCTAAATATAAAAGCAGCCTGCTGTAATTTAGAACAAAATAAACTCGTATGTTACTCATATGTTACTCATATGTACTGGTGTGTACTTTTAACGATGACCACTTGCAACGACGAAGAAAACAGTAATAATATAAATAAGACAGAGCGGTTACTTTAAGACTCGGACCCGCTTTATGCGTGGTCCGACTAATAAACATTGAAAGAACGAACAAACAAATATTACTGTAGGTCAAAACTGATATAAACTAGACGCCATAGAATTACTGTATACGTGAAACTGTGGATACTTACATTGTCTTAAGAGTAATGGGATTTGACCCGGACACCATTTGGAGGTACAGGCTGTACTGTAGCTGCTTCTTTATAACGCATCCCATGCGTGTTGTGCGGTTCACTTCAAAGGCAGGGCTGACCAAAGCTGCGCCGCATTCGTTTCAGGTTGGAAGCGCTGGTTTGTCTGAAGTGTGCCAGTGTCCATTTAAAGCTGGTTATATTGACCAGCTCTTTCACAACATTTAAATGTTCCAGTTAAAATAATGAAAATATGTTACCATCGTAAATATAAATCGGTTATGTGTTAGTGTCGAATGGTAATCATATGATTACTCATAACTTAGGTAACCCAAGGGTTAGAAGCCTAAATTTCTGATAAAAAAGCCGTTGCCCGGTATATAAACCAATATATATGGTATATTATAGGGTTATTAAAATTTCACCTTTTCACAAAAGGCACACTTTAGCCTCTGCACCTCGTTTGTTAGCTGCGCTTGATGAGACTGCTCATATTGGCGATCGTGCTGCCACTACTCCTCCAGCCAGTAGAAGTTACTGCATCCTGGTACCTTGCATTTTACGACATGTTTAGCACAACTAAACATGTGCATGAGATCTAAAACACGTAAAAATAATACATTGATTAACTAAGAGCGGATATACATATTTACCATATATTAACTAGCCTGCCGGTTAGCTCAGTGTTTAAGCTCCGGTCTGTTGAGCGGGAGGTCGCAAGTTCAAACCCCGGCCGGCGACAGGCCTAGATTTGCACCCCCTTAGAAATTGTGGGTACAGCTTGCACTCTGGTGATAGTAGGTCCCAGAAGCATCTTGTAAAAATGAAATACCAGTTCTGAATTGGAACGACACTCAATTGATACTTATGTATGGGGGGAGGGGGGGGGGGGAGGGGGGGGGGTGGAATTAAAAAGAAGAAAAAACGACCCACCCCTCCCCTGTTAAATTGTTCTTGACCGCTCTCCCCCCACTCTGTGCGGTACTCACCGTTCCCCATCCCCCTCCCCCTCCTCCCTTGTGTACGAAATAATACTTTTCGAATTGTTCTCCTATTTTCAGATCTAGAGAATTATAAAGCGCAAGGAGGAACAAAAACTGCCACAAATGGCCGTGAATAAAATCATATGACATGTATAAAACTCAAAAAGTTATCAACTGTCAGTGACAGTTTTGTTGCATTGTGCCATTCTCATGCCCAACAATATCCGATTGAAAGCATAGTAAAACCAGTTCAAGCACTATTGTCCCTAACATTGATCAATTATTCCCTGTATCATACGTCACAGATTACAGGAATTGAGCCGTCTGTATTTAGCAACTCATAATTGTGCACAATTGTGTTTTTTTTGTGCTGAAGGTGTGGTTGTTTTTCCTTGGCATGACGTACGATATGGGGGAAAAGCACTGAATTGAGCCGGCTAATTTTCGACCTTCAAAATGTATTTCCTCTCTTTAGACGTGTACCACAAAGAAATAAAATATAACTTATTTCTCTTGCATAAACATTTATATAGTCGTTGGATTGATTTAGGGTTCAGTTCTCCTTTAACAATGTGCAAAAAGTACAAGTCCCTAAAGCTGGACCTCCTGGGAATGACAGATTGGCTGAAAGCTGCACGCTGAAGTACAAACAAGAGGAAGCACAGCGGGAATGACCGGAGCATGAGTTCACATATTTAGTGATATCAATACCAATACCATTAGACTTTTGTAAACAAAGACTATATCTAGGTATTCTAACCAGTAATTGATAGCCACTGAAAAGGTTTAAGGACACCAAACGATCCCTGTATATATTTGTAGCTAGGTTGAGGCAAGGTTTTACAGATAAATGTACTTGCCCTGCGTTGAATAGATTCTATAATTCCCACCCACCCCCTAAAGAAGAACGAAACAAATATTATTGTTGTAGAAATGACTTGATTACTTGCTTGTTCTATTACTCCTTATAAATTCCTTTTCAAGATTATTTTCAAACTTCAAATACAGTTCAACCCCCCGTAAGCGACCACCCTCGGGACCTGGAAAAGTGGTTGCTTACGAGAGGTAGTCTTATCTACCCGTAAAAATCCATCGCCCTTTCCGTTTTGGCCGCAAAGCATGCTGGGACAGTTTCATTTGCTATTTCCGAGTCCAGAACTGGATTAAATAACGTTTCAGCGTTAAAATCTTAGTTTGGGTAGCAAACACGACGAACACAACATACACATACGACATACACAACATACGAAAGTCGAGTTATTTACTTCTTTACAAAAGCATAGGTCTGCTTCGCGTACTGGGAGCAATTTGTAATGACGCAAGTGTATTCCTTTGTTTATGACAAAGGTAACTCATTAGACATCATTACCTGCATAGCGGTAGCTTGTGTATTACCGTCATGGTACCCTTAACTCGGGGTACTATAACGGCTGTACACAGGCAAGCATAGCAGCCAAGCTTTCATTTCATTCTTTGGCCCAGCGTATTTCTGTAAAGTAAAAAAAAATAGCACAAGCTGGAGTGGAGGCCATAGACATGAAATACAGGGTTCCTTATAAAAATGCATCAGTTATTAAAGGAAACGTAGCTCAAGTGCATGCACTTTGAATTGACAGCATTCGTATAACAGCATAAATGATAGCGTATTCTGGAGGAACATCATGGAAGCACCCATGGCCGAGTGGTTAACACTTCAGCCCCTCATCACTGCGGCGCAGCACCCACTATGTACTGTGACGCACATTTTCACGAAAGAGTTGTGATATACAGCAAGGAACACTAGCCACTTCGCATGGCTCCCAAAAAACGTACTCCAGCCAAATCCTTAGAAAAATGACAGAAAGGGCGCCGAAACAGTTTGTTTCAAAGCTTACATTTATTTCTGAATATGAATTTCTGTATTTTATGCTATTGTATTTTGCGGTCATTGCTTCTTAAATTTTTGGTAACTGATGAGAGTTTTAATTCACCCCTTTTTTTTATACGCGCTCGTTCGTGATGTGGTAATTTTTTCTTTAGAAAAAGCAGGCGTAATTATACCTATTGGTTGTTACTTATATTTCTAGCTAATGACTGTAGTTCCTATTAGCGACTTTCCTAGGAAAAAGTAGTTTGATAATTGTTGTTGTGTCATCATCGCTGCAGAGAGAATGTGATAGAATTTCATTAATTATGCCAAAAAACACTCCTTGAACACTAAGATAAGAAGAGAAGAAGTGAGAGTGAAATATATGGCTAAACATCAAAGACAAGCTCAAAACCTGAAAACGATGGCCCAACTTTTCAAGTTTTTCGTAATCGTAATCCATTTCCATCCTTGCAATCTATAGCCACATGAACTTTTCTATAGCTCTACTTCACTTACAACGAATATTCTAATAACTCTAGACCATTATTTCTAAGATTATGTTAGTTTCAATGGGGTTTTGAGCTTTTCAAAATGTTGCTAAAAATAGTTGACATAGTCCCTTTAAGTAATCTACTAAAAAATGAAGGATGTGATAGATGTATATGTAGTCACCATTTATTTCTCTTGAAGGAGAATCTCTGTTGCCTTCATTTTCATTGTCACTATCAACCTGATCAATTACATCTGTTTGCAGCTGTCGCCTCCACTGCATAGCACGTTGAGAAAGTGGCGTATTAGCTAAAAAAGATAGCAATAACAATCAACAGATATCAACGTGTATATTGTTACAGTTTCTTTACATCCATAAGGGATAGCCATGCAGATGAACCACATTTAGAAATATTCACCTGACAGAGTAAACAGCTCAACTACTGAAGCAGATGTCCCTGGTACAGCTGGGGTTACAATGGGGACAGCTGCAGCACTACTGCTCTCCTGTGTGAAAAAGGACATGCAAGCAATAAAGGATATTTAGGGCACTGTTACTAATTTTACTATCCTGGAGATTTGAAGAGCTACACGTAGCCTAATGTAATTATTCAGGGGAATTTTTCTTTTCAAATTTGAAACTGGTGACCAAGGAAATTTAAGTTGCAGGCTCTTTGTTGAGCTACATACTAATACACTGAATACAAATGAAACAAACCTGACTATCATCATCAGAAAATGTTTGGTTAATCTTTATATAGAGGCTGCCTTGTCCCCTGAGGCGGTTTAATTCCCTTGCTGTGAGAGAGCCTGGTTTCCGCTGACAAGGTACTAAATTGTTTGTACCTCGAGTACAGATTATGGTGTAACTTTTCTCCTTGCAAATAAATAAACACACCAGTAGGAAACATGCCTGTAACAACTTATTAGCCATTTTATGGAGAGATCCCTACCAAACATGGAAGCAAGTTGTAGACATGGGTTTATTTCACAGGATCAAATACAACAACTAAATATTTCAGCCGCTCTGCTGGATTTAGACCTTTTGTTTCAGATACATCGTAGTACAATGCTAATGAAAGATATTAACCTCAAAATGGGTACAAGCTCTTCTAGCTTCCTTTTGGTAACATTTGCAGGAAGACCCTTCGGCATCATTACAGTTGCCATTTTCCCCATTTCTTCCAATTCTGTTCTTGTAGACTCTCTATGAGTGGCAGCTACATCAGCATCTAAAACAACTACATTGATGCTGAAGCTATGATCACCACTAGATATTGCTGCCCCCTTCCTGACTCCCACGCCCACGTCCTCTACCTCGCCCTCGACCACCCGTCACTGCACTCTCATAGTTAAAAGGTGGTACTGAAGAGAATCTTCCAGCCATTTAGGCTGCAAGGCTTACATCACTCCTTGTTGTCTGTTAAATGGAAGAAAACCTTCACATGTAAATAAATTTCACAATATAATTTACAGGTGTATGGAAAATAAAGAACTAGTTAAAATTAACTAGTTAGAAAAAAAAAGCTATTTAAGAGTGACTGTCCACTAATATCGAGCAAACCGCGGCAAAAGATGAAAAAAAAAATTCTTCATATTTCGTTGAAAGATAGGCTTTGGTCAGTTAGTAAACGTGCTGGGATTCTTTTGTTCAAAAAAATATTTAACTTTCAGAAAAATAAAAAAAAACGGTTACGTCCGGCGTGAGTCCGAGACCCTGAAATAAAAGTGATTTTCCCGGTCTCTCTAACCTTGCCCTGTACAAACTCTGAAGGAGCTTCGTATTTTTCGAATTCGGATTGATCAACTGTTCGAGAGCAATAATTAGATTATAGCTTCATTCTCAAGATCCTGAGAGCCCACTTAAATACGCTGTAGTTTGCTAATTTGAAAACCTTATTTGAGAGCACTTTTATGAAAAATAAATGTTATATGTGGTATAATTCAGAACCATTGAAGCTTCGTTTTTGATACAAGTTTGCATTGATCGAAAACATATATGATAATTAGTTTGGGTTATCTTCTCAGTGCCTCACACGAGCGGTGTGAATGACAACATGAATTTGTAAATAGTCAAGTCTTACTCTTCGACAATAGTGCAAAATCTCGAGCAGAAACCTATTGAACCAGCAGTTTTTAACAATAATCATAACTTAAAAGAGTTGAATGAACTTACCTTTTAATTCCATTGCTAGAAAATCGATTCTTACTAAGTTGCCCTCTTCAATTGTTGTAATCGAAGGTCACAATTACCAATTCACTGTTCGGCAGGTCAGCTTCCAGACATGATGGAATAATAATGATTATTGCATTAATCGAATGGCTTTTGTCCGCTTAATACAGGTATGGTATGGTATGGTATGGTATGGTATGGTATGGTATGGCAGGAAATATAATCAGGCTAAGGGACCGATCATTATTTATTGTACAGGGGCCCCTGAGAAGTAAACTGTAAGATATTCATTCTTTCTAGTCCCCTTGAGATACTGCAAATCTTTGAAGCCCCTCTCCCCCAGATTCATAATTATATTTTTCCAAAGCCCCCTTTCTCCTTCCTTTTGTTTATTTTAGAGTTCCCCTTTTGCAGTCACAAAATCTTCAGGGACCCTATTTCTCCTAAGTGCCCCTGAATAATAAATAATGAGCAGTCCACCACAATAAAAGGATGCTGTCATGTTTGTACCCAATGCTGATCAGAAAAAAGTATTTAGCAAAATGTCTATAACAGGCCTTTTGAACGAAGTGTTAATCGTCAGTAAACGCCATAAGAGCAGCTGTGGATTCCTTTGAGGTTTCGTTTTTGCAGTTGAATATTTCGATATTGGGTAAACCGGCAGAATCCGCCATCTTTGTACGCCAAATCCTGTAAATTTGGCTGTCTTGAGACCATCATATCTCTGGCCACGAGCGTCTAAAACACCAGGAACACATACCAATGGACAAATTGTTCTCTCCTTATGAAACTGCAGTGTATTTGTAACTGACCAGCAGTTATTCAAATGAATTGTCCCTTTATAAAAATAGGCCATTGCCGGACCTATAGAGAAGAGTCTGCAATACTAATTGTGGTCAGCGATATCTCCCATTCGTGCCCGTTTTGAGGCTTGAGAGACAGTAAACAACAATATTTTAGTATGGAAGGCGGCTCTAATAGCTTAAAAATAGAGGGAAAGTTTAAATAAAACTGAGAAAGGAGAAAAAGAAGTACAAATATATATTTCGTGTCCAGCGTAGGAGTCGAAATCCGGTCGCGGGATTTTAAGGCCCACGCTCCAACCACTTGACCAAAGAGCCGACAGACTTGTAACGCCACTGACAATTGTTAAATGTCACTTATTTCTGGCGATGTTATTATCGATGTCTAGAATATATACAAAGAAGAGCTTTGTTAGACTTATAGTTTAGATTTCAGGTTTTTGATGACGTCACATTCAGGGCTTCTGATACGGTGTGAAAAAAAAAGCCAAAAGTTGCGGGATTTTTTGGGTAAAAGTTGCGGGGAAAAAAGGCCGAAGTTGCGGGTTTGTTGTAGGATTTTTAATTTGCGAAAAATGCGGAAAACATCAATGGAACACGTCCAAATTGACTGTTAATTGCCACTATAAGAGTACAACAAAGCAGAGAAGCACAATGGGGCAGGATTTTTACATCAGAATATGATAAATTATCAGTTAAAGCGACTTTTTATGTGCTGGATATTTGTTGTGAGATATTGCATTTGAAATGAGGTAAATAAGTGTCTAGTGTTCGTAAAAATCAGCGAATCAGAATTGTCGTTCTTCCCACGCTCTCCAACGTTAAGTGCGTGGTGTTTACGTGCAGAAGGAACCAAACTGATTAGGCCTTAGCACACTTGAAAGTTTATGCGAAATACTCGAACTACAAATAAAATCATTTCTGACCCAAGTTGACTTTGTTGCGGTTAATTGCTTTGCCTAGTTTTCTTTTCAGACTTACCTAAGATGGGCGACCGAGGCTGCCGTGGGGGTAGTGGACTTCTGGCAAGTTGCGAGGATTTTGTTTTATATTCAAAGCAGGTTACAAATTTATCAACACTTCTCAAACGTGCGTTACCGAGGTCCCGATAGCAAACTCCTGATATTTAGGCCAATTCTAAACTTGTCACATTGTCACTGATTTAGCTGATCAGTAGCACGCGGAATCCTTGTGCATGTCACTTCAGAATCAAACTAATATTTGCAGTACTTTAACGCATTGAATATGACGCAAGTCTGTGACCAACAAAAAACAATATCACTAAAAAATCAGACACATTTCGTAATTTCCTAGCAATGTTCTGCGAATATGTGAAGCAGTTCCTCAGTTGTCTATAACCATATCACACGTTATAAACTGCGAGGTTACGTTCACTTTTGGCTTTTCTTCACAGAGCGATAGACTTCCTCAATCTCTGCAAGTTTGATGATCGTAAAGGGGCCATTGCCCACTATACCAATTGGCCCATAGAATACAGACGCATGAGGAAAACTTTCAATGTCATCACGCTTCGGCCAATCGAATACGAGTGCACCTGCTGAATACAGGAATTTGAACTTAACTAGAGATCCCTCTCCGTCTTCCATTGCCCTGCCAACATAAAAACGTCGCGTGTATTGCACTGCGTAGTACTTTCCCTTCACTATTGCAGGCTTCTCGTATCGGTGGATCTCCCCATCGTGCAACTCAACGATCATTAGTTTCCTAATACCGGAGATTCTTTGACTACCAGTGACGACTGGTGATTCCAACAGCAAACACCGCGCATATAAGCAAACGAAAACGCCACAGTCGAATCCGTTATCTTGTTGCCCTATGCCCTGTTCTGAATTACAGGAAAAGCCCCATTCCAATGAATCAAGATTTGGGCTCAGTTCCTCTAGTAGGTGCCACATCTTTCGTATTGCGCTTTCAACCGTTGGTTTGGTGAACGCGCCCGCTTTGCTATCTAAAGCAAGAATGCGCTTTTCTTTCGGTAATACCACTAATAAAAAACAGTGGTTGCCTCGACCTGGATTGCAAGGTACTAAAATTGTATCTTGGTCAAGTAGCGGTGCTGTCGCCTTGAACACCTCTTTCGCCGGCTTCTTCCCTACAGCATTCTCAAACGTTTCCCACTCAATGACTTCAGCTTTGATTTCCGTGGTTTCGGCGAGGAGCTTTAGATGCGCATCTATAACGAAATTATTGAGATAGTTATCGTCGTCGCGAAGATGGCCTCCGAGAAGACTTTGGAGATCCCCCTCGTCTATAATGCTGCTGTGGCTGTTGAACTTGACAGCACCATCAAGTAACCAATTCAACAAAGGCTCTTTGTGTTCCGGGAAACAGAAACTGGCCTCTGTCTGTCGCTGAAGCTTTGAACGTGTCGCTGCATCTAGCCCAAAGTGCACAGCTGGTTCAGCTTTTGACTTTGAGATGTCAGCATTCGGATCTTTATTCTTCTTGCTTGCATAATTTAGAAAAATAGCCTTTGAGCACAGACCTGATTTTTTTTCCAGGTGCCTGTTTCCCCTTTTTGGCTGCAGCGTTGCTTTTCTGACTTGTAAAGACTTTGCATTTCTTTGCTGTTGGTTCATGGTCATCCTCTGCTGTAGCTTCTCGGTTCTGACTTGCAGAAACATCGAACTTCTTTGCTGTTAGTCCACGGCCATCCATGACACTAGTACTTTTGTCAGGTTTATGCTGGGACGCTATTGAAGGGGCAGGGTTGCTATGTGTTGAAGATTCCGGCTTACATGTTCCACTTGATGGCCTTGCTTTATCACCAGCGTCTTTCTTCGACAATTTCTCTGTATCTCTGCTGGTAGCCATCCCCATTTCAGTAGCAGATCGCTTATTTGTCTTCTCAGGCAATGGCATGCAACATTCATCATTAAAGGTACGCTCCATTTCTTCTTCAACCACAGACTTCACTCGAAGATTCCAATTAAGGGAATGGAACGCCTTCATAGAATTGTGAGCCAACGACCTTCTCTTTGCGTCTAATATGTCGTTATAAGCGGAAAACGAACGTTCCACGTCATACGACCCAATTGTTGTGGTACAATAAGTGGAAGCTATCTTGTACAGTTCAGGAAGGGCAACTGCCTTAGCCTTCCAGAATTTCTTCAAATCTAGTTGTCCTGTATTGATATTCTTGACAGCTTGGGGGCTATCTTGTTCACATACAAGTTCCACTCTTCCCTTGACACAGAATCCATGCCTGGAACACTGTCAATCGAGCCGTAGGTGCGGTCACAGTCAACAAGATTATTAGGGTCTAGAACTCGAACTTGCTCCAATAATTGTGATGCTGGTTGGGCACCATCGATCACATACTTTGACAATTTCTTATGTGCGGCTTTAAAGGCAGATTTAGCTAGAACGAGTATTTCCGCCTTCTCGTCACTAGAATAGTCATATGGGCCGTCTTCAAAGCAAAATTCAAAGTCTTCCTGCTTCCCTTCGGCATTCACTTGCAAGAAGAGAGGAGATGCCCCATTGTTTCATGCACTGCTGTTACATGTGGCATAGCTTCTTGAAAAAAGTTCAGGCAGCTCAGTAAGGTGGGAGCCTTGATTTTAACCAAGGCGAGTTCTGCATGGAGTTTCTTCATAAATGCCGGGTCGTCATATATTTCTTCAAGGCGAAGAAGGGAAGCGCTTGCTGAACTTCTTTCTCGATTGGTTTCATGGGCGATAAATTCTTCAAGGATCTGATAGTTGTCAGTGAAGTAAATGGCGGAATCAAACCATTTCTTGGTCATCGGGTTTGGTGGCATTCTTGCATTTTCACCGGTGCGACGTTGCAGGAAATTAAGCAACCTGCATTTCCTGCCACTTGGGACAAAGAACAAATTTCGAAAACATTTAATGAACTCGTTAAGCTCAGTAAATTTCTTCTTGAAGTCGCCGGCTACGAGATTAATTATATGACTGTTGCAGGTTATATGAACAGCAAGCGGAAAACGATTTGACAGTGTATCCTTTCTTCATATAGGCAACGTTATCGGAATTAAAAACGCGTACACTGTCAAAGTCAATGCCAAACTCATTAACTGTCCTTACTACCGCTTGAGAAACCGTTTTGTTGTTGGTCGCGGTCAAAAAATGAGTGTCAAGTAAATAAGCTACAGATCGGACAGCTGGTGAAAGTTCATCAAAATCCAATATCACCGCCATTACATCTAGAACGTACCTTCCTTCGTCGTCACTCAACTCGTCCACCATCAAAGCGACAATTTTACCTTGGAGTCGTTCTTTCAGTTCCGCCTTCTCCAACTCCTAAACATCGAAAAGATAATAATATCTTAGCTGTGAGCATTTGGGAATTGCACCTCCATTAGTAACCCTGGATTGGAGAAAGTTCCTTAGTTCCTTATTGTCCGACTTGTGCAGAGGTATGTTTGCCACGCAGCACGCCTTTATCCATTCTTGGCAAATCTTGATTTTCTCCGATTATGCTGGTGTCTTGCATTCGAAGGACGTTTTGAGTGTCTGCTGTTTCCCTACTGCTGTGCGTGACTTCTGAATATGTGCAGACGTGTTGAGATGCTTATCGATCGTGTACTTTCTTGTGTGATTGATTACGACATTGCAGGCAGAACAGAAAAGAAGGCCGCTGTCTGCATGCAGTGTCCCTTTTGGATATTACCTGGCTCTGTCCGCTGAGGTAATTTTCACCGAAGTGTGGCTATCTTTAACTTTCACAAATTTGTCCATAATATTGCCGTGGATTACAATTAAAACACCGTCATGTCACACCATAGATCGAAATACGAGAGCTACATACTTCAGTGTGGCTATTTTCTACATTGTAAATTCTTGATTTGATTCGAATCGACAATAATTTTCACTGATAAACCTGAGAATTCCGTCGATCGATTGATAGCCCTCGAGAGAAGGAATAACATTATTCCTGCCCCAGTGAAGTCCACGAGGAGCTATATAACAGACATTTTGATTCGCTTTCTAAAACAATGTGTCAGAATTCAGCCAACCAGAAGACGCGTTAGACTAAATGGTCCCAGGCCTTCGCGATAATATTGGCAGGAACGCCTAGTTGTTAATATTCGCCGACTCTGTGGCGATATTATTTCGATTTGAAGCTCTTTTCGCGAGGAAAATTGCATATCAAACCCCTAAAAAGGTAAGAAAAATATAGTTCCCCATGCTGAATACCTTCTTCAAGCAAAGTTTCATGAAAATATACCGTTTTGTCGCGGGATTTTGCGGGTTTTATTGGATGTTGCGGGAAGTTGCGGGAAGTTGCGGGTTTGGGCAAAAGTTGCGCGTCCGCGCCACCGCACTTTATCAGAAGCCGTGTCACATGCAAACCAAGAATATGCTGTCTCAACACAGAGACAACAGACAGTGAACAGCCTTGTAGTTTCTTTGCCATTATTGGGGGGAGCGGGCAGGCAGGCTTTGCAAATAACTGTTTTCACCCAGTGAAGTTATTTTGAAATTACATATTCCTGCATTGGGCTGGGGAAATCAGTTTTCACCAAATATATTTTTTGTTGTTTTTCATATCCAGCAGAGTACATTTAGCACAGTGTGTGATTGATTGCATCTCATGTTACGTAAAGTGTGTAGATACAGTACAGCTTGGAATTATTGAAGCATCATATCGCGGTTAAACCACGGTCATTGGATGCGGTTTTACCGCACTTTGACCGAGGTCTTACCGCGGTAAAACTGCGGTCGTTCTGAGGTCAAACCGCGATCATTGGACGCGGTAAAACCGCGGTAAATGCTTCAATAATTACAGGCGGTACTGTACGTAGATGTATAATAAATAGTGTGAGTGCTGATATCTGTCAGGACCGGCTCCCACATGTATGTGTCTGTTGTCAGTTAATTGAGGAGAAGGAAATAATAATTATAAAATAACAATATTATGTGTCTGTAAATGAACTATTATTAATAACAAAAGAGTATGTCTGTCAAGGAACTATTATTAATAACAGTAGTGTGTCTGTCAAGGAACTATATTTATTGCAATAGTGTGTGCCTGTCGAGGGACTATCGGCTGATAGTTGCCCACATAAATTTGATTTTCTTAAAACAAATATTGAAGCCCGAGAACAAAGTTTGAGTGCTTTTTCCTAGTTTAAGAACATCAACTTGGCTATAGCCAATCAGATGATGAGTTTGCCAGCAGCTGGGTTGTATATGCTAACATAGTATTACTTACCCATTGTTCTATCTCTTTAGCGTACAACCATTAGCTAGAATTCGCGTCTGCGATTAGGTGGGTCAGCAGAGTTACTAAGATGGAACAGAGCATGCGCAGCTCGTATTAAAAATAAAAACAATGGCGTCCGTGCGGTCACGGAGAAGCAACACGAACGTGGATTACAAGGCTCTAAACCAACTTTCGTCGATTGATTGTGAAGAACATTGTAAACCTAGGAGAAAGATGAGGCCAAAGTCTAAAATTTATCAAGTCGAGCGACTTCCCAGGTTGAGGATCTTGGCAAGATCTTGGACAATATTACAGGATCCTGTAAGATCTTGTCATGATCTTGGCAAGATAATCCAAGATCATGGAGGATATTTGACACTATCCTGCAAGAACTTGCCAAGATCTTGGATAATCTTGCCAAGATCTTGGATGATCTTGCCAAGATTTTGGCAAGATCTTGGCAAGATTACCCAAATCCTGGCAAGATTATGGAGAATATTACAGGATCCTGTAAGATCTTGACAAGATCATGGAGGACATTACAGTTCCATGGACCCCTTCTTGATATTTTGTCTTTTTTGTTGTACATAAACAACAACCATTGCATTCACTCTTCATGGTTTAGTAACAAACTGTCCCATCTTACAAAATAATGACACTCACCTATGTTATAATAATAACAATATTCTTATGGTATTTTTGTAGCCTGCGAAACAGGCCCTCATTGTTATTTCAATGCAATTAAAGGAAGTGATAAAATAATTTGGCCACACGAAAATGGAATAAGAAGACTGGCACGAGAGAGGAGAATGAGGGCCTGCAGCCATTCCTTATACATGTATATTTTTCATTTCCTGTTCAGATTCTGAACGGGAAATACTGATTGGTCAATTAGTTGTCTTGTGTCACAAAATGTCACACATTTCTCCTGCAAACTGACTGAAATGGCGGTGACAAGAGAGTAGTGACAGAGTGGAATAACAAAGCAGGCAGTGAATAGTCTACATTTGTACTTTCTAGGCAATCTTTTGGCAGTTTTACCAACATTCAGGTAAAAGCCTTATTTTCGAACTCTATTTGCCGTGGAAATTGAGTCCGACAGGACAAGCGCTTCGGCAGTTGTCATTGTCCTATTTTCAAAGCATTGTGAAGGATATCAGTTAATTGAAACTAAATACATGGGACTAAAAGCCATCTGCCTCTGCAATGTAGACGTAGAACTGACGGAAATTATTGAGATCCCTAAAGTACGTTTTGCTTCTGCTGAGGCTGTTCGAGTGAAAGATTCAGTCAGGGTCGAGTACATGAACTGATGAAGGACTAACTGAGCAGGGATTTACTGTAACAATATGCTACTGTGAGGGTTAAGAGGCTGACTAGTTATCCTTGTATTCTTATAATTACATGATAAAACTGATATTGTCCTAGTCACAAAGGGTGATACATTAGGTTTCTCGAGTGCAATTTCTCTGTGTAATTACAGAGTCAGGCATGTAACTTTACTTAAATTACACACATGAATGTAGTCTGGACAATGATGCTGTATTACTTTTGTTGATATTTTGCTAATAATTAGTTATGGTATTATATAAATAGTGTGCACAGCCTATATAATCACCACTCCTCTCAACCAATCAGCATCTTGATTTTCCAAATGCACTTAAAAATAAATGTAATTCAGCTGTGACTGCATGCAGGGCTTGAAATTAAAATAAAGTACTTGTTGCAATTTTCGACTATAGCTATATGTACTGGAAATTTGGTCACAATTTAGTTTTTTTCTAACCAGCAAAAAAGGTTAATCCATGTTTTCTGGAAGAAAATAAGTCCCAAATTTGCGACTGCTGAAGATATTTTAGTTGCAAAAAAACAGTATTTTGGTCGCATTTGCAACCATATCAGTTGCAATTTCAAGCCCTGACACGTATGCTATATACATGTACACCTGTTTCAAAAAAGGTTATCCCATACAATTAAGCGACAAACAACAAGAGATGAGCTACATACCCGGGCCGAAATGGATTATGGTTGTTGCTAAAAGTCTGGTGAATTCGTTTGTTTTTGGAGTCGATGGATTTAAGAAGAATATAAATGGCTTCCTTTGAATGGATTTTGGAATTGCACTGTATTCCATCACACATTGCTGCCGCCAGTTGTAATGGCAATCCTTTGTCGCTTGTTGCTCGTCTGTGACATTTGAAATACACAATGTAGGTGTACATGTATGTAAATGCCCACATTGCAGTACAGAATATATATGGAAAAAGTAGTAAAGGTTAAAGGTAAAAATATAGCTTAGGGACTGGCAATAAACAACAGATATCAATAATAAGTCAACGCATGTTCCTTACCATTCTAACTTTTAGTTTAATTATTAAACTTCTAAAGTACAGTCTACAGAGAATATCCAGACTGATTGTAATTTCACTCACTAGCTAACTGGTAGTTGACTTTTTCCAGTGTGAGCTTTCTTTGAGAGTAAGATTTGAAAAGCTTCTGATCTGCAACTTGAAGGCCTGGAAAATATAAATATAATCAATAAAATTAGAATTACAAGTTCACTAGATAAAGGATTTTACATGTCCGGTGTGGCGTGATGAATCCGGCGTGACAACCGGAAATTAATTACAACAGGATTTTCTTGTGCTTCGAAATCTTACCCAATAAATTGGCGTGGGTTTTTAAAGTATGAATTGTTGCTCAATGCCTTGATCGCTGATTTAAACACATTGATCGATGGTCGTCTTCAAAGCTTAGATTTGTTAAGGTAAATGAGCTAATTGAATTACAGTCGTTTCGCCCCCAAGTCGTAGTCGATTCGCCCCCACTTGAAGTCGATTCGCCCCCACTTTGAAGTGCCTAGTGTTACGTTCCTTAGGAAATATAATACTTAAATGAACAAACACCCTTCATGATCTTTCGTTAACGCCCGCCATTTTGTTATCTCATGTCGATGCTTGGAAGCGAGGTTTACACAGAAAACCCAAGAATACACCATTCACGCGCTTCTAATACGTTGCCTCCTCAACGAATGTTTCCCAAACACAATACTTATTTAGAACCACAGTTTTGTTTTCGTAAAAGTATTTTTTTATTATAGCATGATATCGACATATTTACAGTTTTCGTATCTCAGACTTCCTCTAAAAGGAATTTAAAAGTAATGAAACTCTACGTATTTACAAATTGAAATCTCTCTTTCACCTAGACAACTGGTCCATTCAAATGGGAGCATGCCTTGAGAAGCTGGGATGCGGTCTTCTGTTTGTCATTGTACTTCTCCCAGTGGCTAAACACTTTCCTCTGCAGGTTTCTGTACTTTTTCCTTTGTATACGTTTCAGCTTCTTTTCAGAAACTAGCCTGATGTCGAGGGCCGTCAGTCGCGCTTCTCTGTGCAGAAGGTTTATTGACAGGTAAAAGGGCATCTGCCATCTACCAGATGAGCGGCGGTTGAGGCTGTGATGCCAGCCTTCAACGTCATTGTTTGTCCTCACAGACTGCATGTACATGCTCCAGTTGTTTGGCGGCCAGGTTCTGCTCTCGATCCAGGTATCTGACATGTACTTAACGTAAAGCTGTAGAGGTTCAGTGGTGGCCTGAAGCTTCAATCGGACGAACATCGGTGCAATCTCCTTTTCAGGAAGGAATGGCAGCGCCATCAGTTTACGCAGGTAGATGTACATCCCATCATCATTGGTATAGGCCATCTGCAGTCCTAATTCCTGTATCTGAAACAAAGTAAAAAGATAAATATGGTAAATATAATTAGTCATGTATGCTATGGTTTCTATGCTATGTATAGCTTTCTTTGTCGTTTTTTGGGGGGTTTATTTATTCATTTTAACTAATCTTCCTCCACAGTGCTTGTGTCCAGTGGAACACGCAGCCCATCAGCTTCACAACAGGAAGGAGTTATCTTAGTACTGCCCAGAGTGCTCTTTCGAAGTCGATGGTGACTTGCTTCACTGCGGGGACAGTTGGTAGTAGTTGAAGGACTGCCTTCATGACCTTAATAGTTAAATAAAGAGAAACAAAATTAAACAACAAACATCGAGACCTGAAACTGCCATAGGGGCTGATCAAAGCTCCTGACACCCCCTGCGTATATTATTTTCCTTAGTTACCATTTTTGCCATATATTTACATTGCGGTAATCTTTCTTCTTTCTCCCCGACATGAGCACAAACAGCAGGGGAACTTGCTTTGCGTGGTCGTCTTTGCGGACGAACGCGTTTATCGTCAGGAGCTGCTGAAATGGGTGGCGGCACAACTTAAACGTACCATCGATGTACCAAGTCTTTGCTTTGGTCAGATATTGCAGCTGCTGATCAGTCGCAAAGATTAGGTGGCGTCTTCCATGAACCTGTATATCGGCTTTTAGAATTCTGGCGGTACGTGGTCCTCATGTATCTGAAACTCCAAATCGGTGGGGTCATTCGGCCGAAGGCGCTGCCTAAGGCGGTTTGCTGCTCTCGCAATGTACTCGGGCTTGGAGAGACTTGGAAATATGGCGTTGTTACCATCCGTTTCCTCCAGAAGGACCTATGTAACAAGAAATATATAAATTACGTTAAAAACATCTACAATGCTGTTTTTTGTTGATTCGCTGTCAACTTTCCCTTAATTTCAGCGACTGACATGCCTAATTATATAATTACCTCGTCAACGATAGCTGATGCTGGCTTAAACAGGTCAGCCATTGCCTTTTTCTTGACGGTAGCGATGATTTTAGCCGCGGTTACAGCTCCAACTTCTGCAGGGTGGTTGTGGGCGTGGTTACTTGTTTGGAATTCTTCATCCCGTTGAATCACTGTGACCCTGCATGGGTTCACTTTTGGGCGGACAGTGCATTGCCAGTCTGTGGCATTGGCTCGCCTTCTCTTTAGGTTGTAGCTGTAGCCCTGGCTGTCTATCAGTTTCACTTTCCTTCGCTTCGTGGCCTCCTCCACCAGCTGGTATGTAATTTGAAATTCCTGCGGTTCCACATCTCCGATGGTTTGGTCTTCTATAGACGACTCTTGAATTGGTACAGGCCAGTCTATTAAATTGAGATGCTTTGTTGTTTGTTCCTATAGAAATTGCAGTGCTTTGTTTGGTTCCTTTGTTTCTATGAAAATTGAAGTTGTCATTTTTCCGGGAACGCTGTTAAATCTAACACAGTTTGCTAAAGTTGGCTTTCTTCAGTTTATTAACACTGAAACCTTTATTACACTTGGTTTCATACACTTCGATCTGTTACAAATTGAAGTGGGGGCGAATCGACTTCAAGTGGGGGCTTCAGTTCACACTTAATTTTCTTCAGTTCTGTTCCATTAATAGGTTTCAGTGATCGTCGTTGTTTGTTTGTTGGGTTCACTACGATCGACGCACATGTTTGCATGCATCGAACACAATAATTCAAATACGTTCTCCATACTTTATAGATCTATACTAGCAGAGTTCACATTAATTCTTCAATTCATAGCCCAAAATATGCACTTAAAACTCTACAGATTGAGAAGTCCTCACTGCAAGTCATCAACTAAACTAGTTCAATTTATAATTAAGAGATATAGTTCAGTTTCTTGAAATATATTCGAGAACATACTTAAAAGTGCAAATCTAAGATGACAATGGATATTCGATCGCCGGTGCAATGGCTCTTTTTGTCGCTCAAGCTAAGAGCAAATTTCAACATCTATATGAAATAAATATAAGCAACAGAGAAACAAGAAGAGGGAATTAAAGTGTAGTAGAATCTAGAGTATTGCAGATTGACTAGAAGATAATGGAAACTGCCGCGTTGAACAGACCATCACTTACGGCAAAGTCCGGTTTTAGAGTGTATAGATAGCGTACCATAAACTATCGCAAACAGGCACTATGGTATTCGTTACTCAATCACAAAACCCGATTTAATTATAGTATGATTGAGACAGAAAATCTTCATGTGATTACAACAAAGTTCTCACCTTACTTATTCATCTGCAATACAACAGCGACTTTCGGCGGTCGAGCCATGAATCAAAACCAAATGAGCAAGAGAATAGTTGAACTAAGCCTTCCCAAATTCGCCTGGCTCTCCTAGTACGCACAGGCATCCTTGTTCCTGCGTTTTAGATGGTGAAGTGTAAGAGGCGGGCGTGTACAGAATGCTCCGAGCGCATTGTCAATGTGACCAGGCTAGAAAAGAGAAAATAGAGAAATGACCACCCTACCCCTATGATTTTGTAACTTCCGGTTCAGGTGGAAGCCAAGTTATATTTAGAGATCACGTGTTCAGCGCGTGTTATTGTAATCGATATTGTAATCGATATTGTAATCGATATTGTAGAGAGTGCTTTGGAAGTAAATTCACGAACGAGTGCACTATCTGGAGTTTTCTGTTTAAATATTCGCTTTAGTTCTAAATATCTACTGTTTAACCGGCGTAACATTTTGGTGACCCCGACGTGACACGCTACTCGGGTTCTCTGCCTGAACGAAGTAGCGTGAAGTGCAATTTTGGAGTGTTTGTGTGGATCGTTTGTGTGCTGGTTCGTGGGCAACTGTGATGGCTACCCCAGGAGGATTTGCAGGAAATAACTGTGGAATTCTAGCCGCTTGTTTCGCTATTGTCGCCGTGTGAAAATCAGTAAGGAGTCTGGAGGGCCGTGTGTCATTTGGTTGAGCAAACGTGGTGGTTTGGCAGAGTTTGTTTATAGTTTATGTGCGAGTGAAATTCAAGAGTTCCACTAGTGTTTAGGCGGGAAAATGGCCGACGCTACTGAGATAGAGGAGATTCAACTCGCACTGGAAGCAGATATCTGTGGCCTGAGCATGGATGAGCTCACTGGAGTGGCAAAAAAATTGAATGTGGCAGTGGAGGGCTTTCGTAAACTCCAATTATCCAAGAAAATTCGCGAGAAAATAGAGGCGGATGTGGAAGAATGCTCGGAATTTGGGGAAAAGAAAAAGCTCGAGGGTTTCGTGAAAACCGTGGCTGGAGATCCGCCACCACTGGAAGGCGAACCCACTGCTGGTCAAGCTGAAAAGGAAGCTGAAAAGAAAGCTACACAGCAAGCCGAACAACAAGCTAAAAAGCAGGCAGCCGAACAGAAAGTTACCGTGGATATCGGCAAGATTTTGAAGCGTGAACTAAAAATTCACGGACAGGTAACCGGAGACCAATACAAGGAGGGCTTGTCATATGTCAGTCTGGTCAGGCAAATTGACACGGCTGAGAAAGCAGGGTACACCGAAAGCGAGATATCAGAGGCAGTAATCCGAGTTGTTAGTCCTGTTTTGAAACTAAGATCTTATTTAGAGATGACACCAAATTTGTCCCTGTCACGCCTGAAACAGATCCTAAGGGCTCACTACAAGCAAAAATCTGGGACAGAACTATATCAAGAGCTGTCCGGATTGTGCCAAGGTTCAAAAGAATCTCCTCAAGATTTTCTAATACGAGGCATGAATTTACGGCAACAGATCACATTTGCTTCTATTGCGACCGACAGTGCTGTGAAGTATGAGGCATCGCTTGTACAATCTCTATTCTTACACGTAGTGGAGACTGGGCTCCAACAAGAGTCGATTCGAGCAAAGCTACGACCGCTCCTGGAGAAAGAAAGTGCAAGTGATGAGGAGCTTATGGAGCGTGTAAACACGGCTGTTTCAGCAGAGACAGAGAGACTAAACACGATGGGGGCTGGTAGCAGAAGGGGCCCGCAAATAAGTCAGGTTGAAGCACACACCAATACATGCCAAGCTACTAGTAACAATGACAAGTCAGCTAATAAAGTAAAAGAACCCAAACCAAATAAGTTAGTGGCAGCCCTGGAAGCGGTGCAGTCTGATCTAGCATCCTTAAGAGATGCATTTAATAAGTCTCAGGCCCAGGCTCCTACAAGAGAGGGTGATAATAGTCAGCAACAAAGTCACCGTAGGAAGTTCTTGTGTCATGCATGTAAAGATGCAGGTGAACAGCAATGTAACCATTGTTACAAGTGTGGCTCTGAGGAGCACTTTGCTCGAGGTTGCAAAAAGAACTTGTCTCAGGGAAACTTCCAGGGGCTGCAGCCAAGGGACAAGGGTGTCGCTCAAAAGATTCAGTTGTCTCATGCTTGTCAGTCTTGTGGGAGGAGAGAGACACAATTTAACACCCCATTGCAACAATGTAGCAAATGTAAAGTCGTCCGGTATTGCTCCCAAGCGTGTCAACATAGACACTGGAGAGAACACAAAGTGTTATGCCAGGCGGTTTACCATTTGGAGGGGCATGCTAACAGTATAAATGGTGAAAATGAGGGAGTATACCGTAGTCACTTGTTACCTAAAGAGTATGCTACTGTCGTACAGTTAGTGGGGAGGAGGTGTACAGTAAAATGCGAGTTAAATGGAATAGCAACTGAAGCTTTATGGGACACTGGAGCCCAAGTTTCCATCATTCCGTGGGACTGGGTCCAAAACAATTTGCCTGGGAGTGAGGTGCAACCTGTGGAGAAGCTGTTAGGGGTAACTAAGCTAGACGTAAAGGCAGCCAATGGAACTGAGCTCCCTTATATGGGATGGATTGAAGTCGACTTCAAACTAGCAGGGGGAGATCACAAGTATGGGGTTAAGGTTCCCTTTTTAGTTTCAAGGGATCACATAGACTCACCTATCGTGGGGTACAATGTGATTGAGGAAATTACTCGAAACTCTGTACATAGTATTACAGCTGATAACAAGTTGCCATTACTGGTTGTGCTTTCCTCAAGTCTAGCCGGTGTGAAGCGAGAGAAAGTTGAAGCACTTGTCAACTTTGTAAATACTGAGAAATCACATGAGTTAACAACTGTCAAGACCAGTAAGAGGGACATATTTATCCCGGGAGGTCAGGTGGTTCATGTTTCGTGTCATGTAAATGTGGGTCCTATTGAAAGGAGAATGCCAGTGCTTTTTGAGCCAAATCCTGAACATGCTTGGCCAGATGGTCTTGAGGTTACAGAGACACTCGTAACTGTATCAAGGGGGGGACGAGTCAACATCCAAGTTGAAAACCACGCAATGCATGAGATTACTTTAAGGAATAGGACATTGTTAGGACAATTACACCTTGTGAGTTCGGTCACGCCATTAGAGGTGAGAAAACGTGACATGAGTAATGGATGTGAGGAGACCTATAATGATTCTAATCAGTGCAAAGTACAAATTGTGAGTACCATGATTGGTGATGCTTCTAAAGTAGGACTTCTTGGATACTATCGTAGATATATTCAGGATTTTTCCAAAATAGCTAAATCCTTGTTTAATTTACTGCAAGCTTCCCCTACTGACAAGATCAGGCCTGTAAAAACAGTAACATTAACTGCAAGTCAAATAAGAACTGTGGGACTGTGTCATCCAACAAAGTAATCATTTGGGAGAAATAACACCAAGAGGCCCTGGAGGAACTGTTGGAGCATCTGACAAGACCTCCAATCCTAGGGTTTCCAGATTACAATCAACCATTCGTGCTCCATACAGATGCATCGCAAGAGGGATTAGGGGCTGTGTTGTACCAAAAGCAGTATGGAAAGTTGCGAGTAATAGGGTATGCCTCTAGATCACTCAGCCCTGCGGAGAAGAACTACCACTTACACTCTGGCAAGCTGGAGTTTTTCGCTCTTAAGTGGGCTGTCACAGAGCATTTCAGGGACTACCTGTACTACGCTCCAGGTTTTACGGTCTTCACAGATAATAATCCCCTCACTTATGTGTTATCAACAGCCAAGTTAAATGCTACCGGCCATCGCTGGGTTGCTGAATTGGCGGATTTTACATTCAAAATCAAATACCGGCCAGGTCGCTCGAATGGAGACGCGGACGCGCTCTCAAGGATGCCTTTAGACTTTGCAACCTATATGGATGGATGTACTAAGGATATATCACCCGACCAGATCAGCGCAACTATTACTGGAGTCTTGGCACATGGGGAAGGGAATACAACCTGGGTATCTGCTATTATGCATGATGAGACTATATTAGAGCTTGATAAGGTATCTCTTGGTGCTGGGCAAATCACCATCGGGAAAGACAGAATCCTGCATGCCCAGAGGCAAGACCAAGCAATTGGCAGGGTTTTGGCTTTTAAGCTAGAGGGAATGCGCCCGTCCATCCAAGATACTAAGCAAGAACTTCCTGGTACAAAGGCATTACTGCGGCAGTGGCATAAACTCACGGTCAGAGAAGATGGGTTGCTGTATCGTAAGAGTGGTGGGTACCAGCAGCTGGTGTTACCACGACAGTTCCACCCAATAATCTTCAAGGAACTTCACCAGGAAATGGGAAACTTGGGGGCTGCACGGGTTGTGCATCTAGCTCGGGAACGATTTTACTGGCCAGGCATGGAGGGGGACATAACTCACTTTGTGTCGAACGTCTGTGGCTGTCTGAAACAGAGGAGGCCGGTCTTACCTACATGTGCGCCGCTCAACAGTATCACTACATCATCACCATTTGAACTACTGTCAATCGACTTTTTGCACTTGGAACAGAGCTCAGGTGGCTATGAGTATATACTGGTGATAATAGATCATTTTACTAGGTTTGCCCAGGCATATCCGACCAAAAACAAGTCAAGCACAACAGCAGCGGATAAATTGTTCAATAACTTCGTTCTGCGGTTCGGTTTCCCCCAAAAGCTACTGCATGACCAGGGAAGGGAGTTTGAAAATAGACTCTTTCACCAACTGCGAAAGCTAAGTGGAGTTGAGAGACTGCGGACCACTCCCTACCACCCCCAGGGAAACGGGAAGACAGAAAGGTTCAACAGGACTTTACTATCAATGTTGCGGACACTACCAGAAGACAGAAAGAGCAAATAGAAGGACCCGGTTAACAAAGTTGTCCATGCATACAATTGTACTCGCAACGATGCTACTGGGTTTTCACCTTTCTTTTTGCTATTTGGTTGTTCACCGAGACTATCAGTAGACCTCCTGTTTGGAACCTCGCCACCACCAACAGAACAAACCCCGACAGAGTATGCAGAAAGATGGAAAAGTGCAATGAGGCAGGCATACTCCATCGCCATGAAGAACAGTGACAAGTCCGCCGCTATGGGGAAAAAACACTACGATAAGAAGGTTCGGTTCACCCAACTACAGCCGGGAGATAAAGTTCTTGTGCGCAATCTGTCCGAACGTGGTGGACCTGGCAAGCTTCGGTCCTACTGGGAGGACCAAGTACACATAGTAGTAGAGCAGAAAGGCGAGATGCCGGTGTTTGAGGTCAAACCTAAAGGGCATACTGGTAGATCACGTTGTACTCCACAGGAATTTGCTCCATCCCTGTGAATTCCTCCATACCGACGTCCCTGAAGCTATGCCACCAGCAGTCCAGCGCCCCAGAAGGAGGCGAAGACGTGCTATGCCGAATGATTCAGGACAGGTGGAACCGGATAGAAGCGACAGTGATAGCGACAGCAGTGGGGACCTGGTACTCGAAGGGCTCTCCCCAACAGAGATGGATAGGGTACCAACTGGTGACCCGGCACAAGCAACAGAGGTGGAATCAGTCCACCAGATGCCTGACAACCAACCGGTACTGATTGAAGATGCAGGTGAACCCACCGCGGAAGCAGAAGATCGGGAACAAAACAACTCTCCATTGGAGGCAGATCAGCATCCCCTTGAATACGTCGAAGTAATGAATGCGGACCCAGTACTGCCTGAGGAACAGCAAGGACGACCGGTGCGCAATCGCCAACCCCCTGTTCTGCTTCACTACGATTCCCTTGGGAACCATCGTACTACCCACCATGTGCATCAAGCATTCAAGCATCGAGTGGTGTGTTTACCCAGCCAAGGATATTTTGGTCGCCTCCTCAGCAGTGGATAGTCCCAGCACAATATCAGTATCACCAGAGCTTCACCCAAGCCTTGTGAACTACTGGACGCCACAACACATGGTGTACTATACCATGGACATTTACTAATGACAGATTAGTTTCATTATAGTTATACCTTAATATAGAACATTGAAAAAAGGACACTCGTCTTAACTAGCAGAATGTTAGTATGCAAAAGATACACAGTTATCTTAGAGTGGCATCGAATTTGATAGTAGTAATTGATAAGGGCAAGTTTAAGAATGAACTACACATGTTGGAATATATCTAGTAGACCTGATCACTCTACATGATTATTTTACTCAAGTAGTTTCCATTTATGGCCTTGGACAATCAATTCAAGTCACAATGTCCAGGAGGACATCATTTTAGGAGGGGAGTGTGTGACCAGGCTAGAAAAGAGAAAATAGAGAAATGACCACCCTACCCCTATGATTTTGTAACTTCCGGTTCAGGTGGAAGCCAAGTTATATTTATAGATCACGTGTTCAGCGCGTGTTATTGTAATCGATATTGTAATCGATATTGTAAAGAGTGCTTTGGAAGTAAATTCACGAACGAGTGCACTATCTGGAGTTTTCTGTTTAAATATTCGCTTTAGTTTTCGGCAAAACTTCCAACCCGCCAAACTCTATTGTGACGTCAATAACCGCGCGCGTTACGTCACTTTCACGACTTGTAATCAGATGTACACAGCTACGTCCTACAAGATTTCACTTGATCAATGTAAATACCAAATTTGCTTGATTGTTTTCAATTGAACACTTTATTGGGTTTCTTTAGCTTAACGTTAGCATCAACCATATTAATTATTTATCAAAACATCCGGGATTTGTGGCAATATTTATATGCTTTTGTTTTTTTACAACTGCTGCATTTTTCAATTCATATCTTTGCAGTAATGAAGGAAAATGAAAAAGGAGAGATGCTGTATGTGAGAGAACTCGAAACGTATTAACACTATGGCATTGCCCCGTCGGAAATTTGTTTCTGTTTCCCATTCAGATATTTTGCGGCCGGTTTTGCTTTCCGATGAAAATCGCAAACAAAATCGGTTCATTGTCCGTAAAGCGACGAACACGGGAATTTATGTCGGGAAATTAGCAAATCTAAGATGACAGTGGATATTCGATCGCCGGTGCAATGACTCTTTTTGTCGCTCAAGCTAAGAGCAAATTCCAACATCTATATGAAATAAATATAAGCAACAGAGAAACAAGAAGAGGAAATTAAAGTGTAGTAGAATCCTAGAGTATTGCAGATTGACTAGAAGATAATTGCAATTGCCGCGTTGAACAGACCATCACTTACGGCAAAGTCCGGTTTTAGAGTGTATAGATAGCGTACCATAAACTATCGCAAACAGAAACTATGATTTTCGTTACTCAATCGCAAATCCCACTTTAATGATATTATGATTGAGCCAGAAAAACCTTAATGTCATTACAACAAAGTTCTCACCTTACTTATTCATCTGCAGTACAACAGCGACTTTCGGCGGTCGAGCCATGAATCAAAACCAAATAAACAAGAGAATAGTTGAACTAAGCCTTCCCAAATTCGCCTGGCTCTCCTAGTACGCACAGGCATCCTTGTTCGTGCGTTTTAGATGTTGAAGTGTAAGAGGCGCGCGTGTACAGAATGCTCCGAGCGTATTGTCAACGCGAGATTTTTCAGCAAAACTTGCAACCCGCCACACTCTATTGAGACGTCAATAACCGCGCGCGTTACGTCACTTTCACGACTTGTCATCAGACGTACACAGCTACGTCCTACAAGATTTCCCTTGATAAATGTAAATACCAAATTTGCTTGATTGTTTTCAATTCAACACTTTATTGGGTTTCTTTAGCGTAGCGTTAACATCAACCATATTAATTATTTATCAAATCATCCGGGATTTGTGGCAATATTTATATGCCTTTGTTTTTTTACAACTGCTGCATTTTTCAATTCATTTCTTTGCAGTAATGAAGGGAAATGAAAAAGGAGAGATGCTGTATGTGAGTAAACTTGATAAGACTTCTCGAAACGTATTAACACTATGGCATTGCCCCGTCGGAGATTTGTGTTTGTTTCCCATTCAGATGTTTTGCGGCCGGTTTCGCTTTCCGATGAAAATCGCAAACAAAATCGGTTCATTGTCCGTAAAGCGACGAACACGGGAATTTATGTCGGGAAATTAGCAAATCTAAGATGACAATGGATATTCGATCGCCGTTGGAATGACTCTTTTTGTCGCTCAAGCTAAGAAGGAAACATCTATATGAAATACATATAAGCAACAGAGAAACAAGAAGAGGGAATTAAAGTGTAGTAGAATCTAGAGTATTGCAGATTGACTAGAAGATAATTGCAATTGCCGCGTTGAACAGAGACCATCACCTACGGCAAAGTCCGGTTTTAGAGTGTATATATAGCGTACCATAAACTATCGCAAACAGAAACTTTGATTTTCGTTACTCAATCGCAAATCCCACTTTGGCTACAGATAAACATCAACACCTCCTTAAATCATCCTGTCATCCCCTTCACACTAAAAGAGCCATTCCTTTCAGTTTAGCTCTTCGTCTCCGACGCATCTGTTCTACCAACGAAACTTTTAAAATTCGTACTAATGAATTAATAACATACCTTTACAAACGAGGTTATAACCGCACATTCCTCAATAAATAAATAGAACGCGCTGCTAACATTCCTCGCAACGACGCTCTAAAAACTACTAACTCACAAAACTCTACCCACCGTATACCTTTACCATAACCCATAACCTAACCTATACCTTTTGTTATTACATATAACCCAGCACTTCCCCACATCTCTAATATCGTACGCAATCACACTAATATACTATTTTCTTCCAACCGCTGCAAAGACGTCTTTAAGCAATTGCCTCCAGTTGCATATCGACGTAGCTCTAACCTTCGTGACCTTTTGGTCAAATCACAACTACCACGTAACACATCTAATTTTCGCTGCGGACAAGATTGTGCAACTTGTCCCTACATCACTAACGGCCTCAATCAATACACATTTCATTCCACTGGCGAGTCTCGCTTTATTAATTCACACATAACCTGTAATACTAAAAACCTCATATACATGATACAATGTAATCGTTGCCATCTGCAATACATAGGTGAAACTAAGCGACGCCTCAAAGACAGATTTAATGAACACAGACGGACAGTAGACAAGCCTAACATTAAATCTAAACCTACTACTGTATCTGAACATTTTCTTTCTAGACCTAACCACTCTTACACCGACATGCAACTTATCCTCCTAGAAATAATATACTCCTCAAGAGACTCAATACGTAAAGCCAGAGAAGCGCACCTTATAGATAAAGCTCATGTTTAAGTACTCTAATGACATGCTTCCAGAATCATTCAGTGACTATTTCAAGCTTAATAACGAAATTCACACTCACTATACAAGATCATCGTCAAAAATGCACGTACCCTATATACGTACTAACTATAGTAGATATTCAATAAAATATAGAGGAAACCATGTATGGAATAACCTTCCAAACACAACCAAAGAGGCCAAATCATACAATGTTTTTAAAAGAAAACTAAAACAATACCTTCTTTCTACTGAATAATCTACATATATATATACAGGAAGTTCATCGTTAGTTTTTACCGCCTTTTTTATATTCAATTTATATATTTATATATATATATATATTACTGTATATACATAGAATCATATTTTTATAATATTAGCTTACAAGTTCAACATTTATAGCTTATAATTAAAGCCATGTTCATTCTTATATATCACTATAGCTAATTATCTCAGGGGCTCTTCTCGAAAAGCCCAGCAGGGTTTATTAAGAGCTCCTGCTCCTTATTATATGTTTATTTAAGATATATACACATGTAAAAGATTAATAATGGGGCAAATAAAATGATTATGAAAGCTAAAACTCTAGAACCATATGGTATGAATATACGTGATGAAACATACATGTAGTGCTTATCTCTTATACTATTTTGCTACTTCAAGTTTTGGTCTACGTCACTTCCCGTTTCCGCAATTTCTATTGCGAAATTTACCACATTTATAGATCTTCTTACCTTAGAGCTCTTCACTTGTAACATCTAGTACCCGAAGAAGGCTGGTTTGGCCAGCCGAAATATTGTAATATTCAATATAAAATCCTACGTTGTGTCAGCTTTGCCGTAGTCCTTGGACTTCGTATTTATATCTCTTTACCGAAGTTTAGATCATTACTAGTTAAATATTACGTATCTGCCATCACTTCTGTATTTGACACTTCTGTATTTGACATCGAGAACCTAGCCTGCAAGCGGCTTGTGGGTTCTTTTTTTTTTTTTTTGGCTAATTTGTTTTGGATTGGGCTACCTGTGGCGCGCGGTCTCCTCGCCCCATATTAAACGCGCGCCACAGGTAGCCCAATCCGAAAACAAATTAGAAAAAAACACCCATAAAAGGCCATAAGAGCCACTAGCAGGCTATGAGAACCCAAGGTCTTGGATCGAAGTCTGTATGTCTGAAATGTGACCAGGCAAAGACAGTTAACCGCACCCCTTTAAATGCTGCTTTTAGGTTGAATTAAGTATTGTAATTAGGACATTTATTGTAATTTTGTTTTTCATAGGAAACCAACGTAATTGGCTAACGCTGTGTTGGTTCTCCTGGTCTCTAGCTATGTTTTGTTTGTTGTATATTTTACTTTATTCTATTCTTTTATTATGGCCGAAGTAAATAAAAAAAAACATAAGATATGGTTGGAGGCCATTAATCGCTTCCGCTTCCGGTTAACCGCGTGGCCCTGTGTATGAGGGCATTCACGAGAGTCGCATGTTACATGATCACAGTCGACCGAACAGAATGTTCTCTTGAAATGCACTTCCTTTTCGCCTCTTCTGACCGCCTAAACACAGCCTAAAGGTACTCGCAGGTAAGCTACTATGCATTTTCATGTATTTTACGTGTTTTGGGAATGTTTGTTAACGCTTTCGAACCAAAATTGGCCGGTTTTAATCCACGTGTTTGCTGCAACAATTCTCTGACACTGACAGTGACAGTGTCACAAATGTATATACAAACATATAAAATCTCTTCTTTCTATAATAATTCTGCGTGTACACGAATGAGAACAGATTTAGGGAGACACAGTTCGGATAAAAATGTGTTGTAAACTTGACTTCACTCGTTCTCAGAATTTCCAGATTGTTCTTTTGCTCGTGTAGTGCGAACTGCTGCATTGAAAAAGAGGCCAAGAATGTATATTAAAGGTATGCAATGGTACCTTTAATACTTGGTTTGATGTAGAGTAAAGGTAGAGTAAAGGTATAATAAAGGTACAATAAAATCATATTAAAGGTATATCAGTGGTATCTTTACTTGGTTTGATGTAGAGTAAAGGTAGAGTAAAGGTACAATAAAGTCATAATAAAAAAAAGCTTAATATTTTGCATTCTGTATGTATTAAATGTGTCTGAATGGAACTCTAATGGCATTGCATTGGCCATCACTTTAATTTATCAACCAAACTTTATATATCTTCAATAGTGAGTTAAAAGTAATTTCTTGCAGGGTTATTATTACATTTGTTATACTAGCTATAGATAAGACCAATATACTTGAAATGAAATATATTTATTATAGTTTTCAATAGACATAAACTTTAACATTTTCACTTATTTACATGCGATCTATTTTAATAAACTATTTTCTAATTTAAATACAGAACTAAGTAGTACAGTAAAATTACTAAAAAAATCATAAAACTATTTTTATTTTCAAATTAATTCCAAATTAAATTCTTACTGAAACTACTAAATAAAACCAGCAACACCATTATCTTATGCCCACCAGCATTTAAAATGTTGATTTCTTTTTAAAGACTAGACGCCCAGTCTGGGCAACTTTCAGGCTTAGGTGTAAGTGAAGGCTGGCCTCTCCTCTCTAAAATCCTTCTCCTCACTAATTGAGGGAGTGAGTTTTTGTGCTCTTTGTCAAGAGACTTTTTTGCCTTTCTCAGGACAGAACTTTTCCAAACAATGGGCTTGACTACGTATGCTAATGTTCTATGCGGAGGATGTTCATCCATTTCGCTTTCTTCACTCGACATATAGTCCACCGTCAACACATCTGCATCTTTCGCCTTCTTTTCGTCGGTCCATTTTTTTCCTGCCAAGCTTTTTAGCCGTCTCGCCAACTTCTATGAATGACAAAGGGTACAACAAGGGTAAGACAGCGAATTATATAACATTCATCAACAGTCAATTATCATTTATGTATTCAAGATTTAAAAATGTCTACGGAATGATAAAATTAAACCTAATATTGGACAATTATTATTAGCTCCCTTGCAGCAGCAGCCTGCGTAGCGGCGCAATGGAAGAAGGGAGGGAGGGGAGGAGAATGGGAGATGGGAATGGGGAGAGAGAGGAAGGGAGCACCTGCAGTGAAACCCCCACATTCCTCGTAATTTAAGTTCAAATTCTGAACGTAAAATTCCCATTGGTTAATTGTCAATCAAACGCTTCTATTGTTAAAAAAAGGCGTTTGATAAGAAACAGAGACGGTCTGGCGTTTGCAGCAGCTGTTCTGGTTGTCCTGCAAATTACGGTAAGCACTCAGCATATATATGATGAGAATGCAATATAAATACGCCCCCTCCCCCCATCCATGTGCACAGGGTCAAATTTTGTATAAGCCCCCTATCCCGAATATAAGTCTCCCTCCCCCTCCCCAAACCCTGACTTTTAGTACACCTAAGAGGAAAGACACTACAATTTTTGGTGTATATATAGAGGGGTTTGTAAAGCTTCCTATATCCATTAGTCAATTTTTGAATAAACCCCCCATCCCAAATAAGCCCTCCTCCCAAATATAAGCCACCCATCCACAATTAAGGTGATATCTAGTAACAGTAATTATAGAAAGTACAGTAAAATCAATGAAATAATAGGTTCCATTTTTTCATTCCATATCCACTTTAAGTCTACAAGTTTATAGATATCAGGTGACTAATTACCTCTCTTTTTCTATTCCGTCTCCTACAAGTACGGACATGCTCTGTGTCGGTTCTACTGGCCTTTCTTCTCGCATTAGCCTTTAAAGTCTTAAAGTATGCCGCTGAAAATAATAATAATAAAGATAATTAACTGTTATTAGTTGACAGTTCACTTCAGTATATAAATGGATTATTCAATGAAGTATTCAATTGAATATCCACTCAGCTCCCTCACATTCTAATGAGGTTCTCACCGTTCTAGTCCCTCTTGGTTAATATCTAACCTAATTGGCTAACGAAATGTTTACATTCTTTGACCCAATTCAAAACCTTTGGGAATAATTAAGAGCTTTTTGTTCCAAACATTTCCATTTCATTTCCATGTTTTGATATGCTCTACTGAAATCGAAATACAACAGACAAAGAACCATATTCTCAAAAGATTTGAAATGGGTCAAAGAATGTAAACATTTCGTTAGCCGATTAGGTCTATTGTAATAAATTATTATTATTATTGTATAGGGATAACTACTTAGGAAAGATAATTGCTCTTATTGCCTAATTCAATGTTAGTATACTAGTATCAATTCTGAATGAAGTAAAAAGTTGAATGCTTTAGTGTGGTTGCACTAATAAGTTATAGAGGATTATATTCTACATATATATGCTAATGATTGTGGTGTCAACAACAAATTCATTTATTATATACAAAAGCTTCATATGCTGGGACAGATAAACAATGTTTGACTTAAAGTTTACAGTACAAATGTAAATGCTTTTTATATAATAAGATCCTCCCAAAAAATTAATCCCCCTATAAAAGATTTAATCCCTCCTATATAAAATATTTAATTCCCCTATATAAAAGATTTAATATCAGCAAACAGTTCCATTCAAAAGAATTATGAACTGATAGCAAATATGGGACCTCCATTGACATATATATCACAGTTATCAGCATACACGTGTGCAGTATAAATCTGAATAACTCGTTGACATTGGTGTATTATTACTCCCGGGCATTACTCAAAGCAAGAAATATTGTAACATCCAAAACTCACTTCATGTAGAATTACATAATTTTAGTGATAAGCAAATACCTTTAATCTGTACAATGGTCCAAGGACAGTTAGCCTCTCCCCTATATTCATGATACAATTCCTCCACAGCGATATTCAGCAAATTCATATTGTGTTCGGAATCTTGGCTGCAGATATAAAAATAAAACAAATTTATAACACGTTTATATGCTTGAAATACTAATACTAATACACGTATAAGTACTTAATGATAGTCAGCTGGCCTTGGCTTGAGCATTGTGTTTTACTTTACACATGACTAAATAAGCTTACCCTTCTTCAACTTTTATAGCTGAATTTTCGTCATTTTCGGCCATTTTCTTGAGCCTTCTTCGAACATCGTTCTATAAATGCGATATAATATTTAGTAAGTTCAAATTAGAATTACTTCGGTCTTGAATTCCCGAACAAAACAAGCTTTGAAATTTAGGCGGGAAAACGTATTCACTCAACCGAAGTTAAGAGTCAATAGGTCATTTAGTCTTAATTGTTTTTGTTCTAAAGGCATTGAATTGTGTATTATACTTACACTACACAACTTTGGTGCACGCACAGTCGCTTCTCCCGCTTGACGGACACGTCTTCCTGGAACAGTACTAGCACAAAGCGCTACTTTTGAAGACAGGACTTCCATCTTGTTTGAAATGTCTTTCATGGCTGCCTGATCTTGCTGCTGCCCCACTTTGAGTTGGTCTCTAAGAGCTTTGTTTTCTTTGACCACATTTTGAAGTAATAACACATAATGGTCAGATAGAGAGACAGCCATGATGAGGAGAAGATCGGGCAGATCGATATACGGTAGTTTGTATTAGCTTGTAATTAGATTGTACTTCGAAGGATATCAGATCAGAAAGAACGATATTCTATAGCTATTGATACTACCCTAATGTATTTCAATTTTCGGCGGGAAACTGATAATGTGCAATGATTGGTCCATTTTTATATCCAAATAAATACTTAGCGGGTAGTGCACGGTGAGAGCGGAGTATATTTAAACGCAGTCCTCCCTGGTTAGTTTACATTTTCCAAGTGAATTTTTGCTGCTTGGATGTAAATTCTCAACATTAAATTTGAGGATCAGAAATGTATACATAGCGTCGTCATTTTTACTGCATTTAAGGGTTACGTTAGAGGAAGAGATTGCACAAGTTAGACTAAAATGCCTGTGATTTATGTGGGGCATAAAGTATTTCGTATTTCACAAGAGTGATTCAGTGCGCATGATTCAATCAGATATTTACACTCATGTCATGGCTGCCTGCATGCAAGGACTTCGATCGTATGGCTTTTATTATAGCTTTATTTTATTTTATTTATTTATTTATTTATGACATTCGGACACAAGGTCAAGGGAGATGAAACAATAGGACTCGAAGTCCCTTACAAGGTTTGCCTCCACGCGAGCACCGGTCAGTGATGGTGGAAAACGTAGCAATATATATATATATACGAAAAGTTAGAGCGTAAAACCTAGAACAGCTATAGTTCCAGTGATAAAAGAAAAAAACGCAAGCACTTATCAAAGCATAAGAGCAGCAGCTTAACATTTACAGACGGATGATAAGTTAGGACGACGACGGTTTTCATTTGATTACTGGTGGAAACATCCTGTTGCAAAACTAGCTGAAATGGCTCATGTTAGCTCGGTGATCCACACGGCGAGTGGCGCACTTGCCAAAAGTGGAATGCAGTCGGAGCAGGGACATGGTCTACTGCCACCATTATTAAATGCAAAACAAAGCCGTCTATCTCGACCAAATACCAGTGAAGAAATACGTAGAATGAAACAGAGAAGAAAGCAGCGAATTCGTGAAAAGGAGAAAAAGATGTCCAAGAAATACAAAAGGGCAAAGAAGTTGAAGAACTTTACCAGAAAACTTGACATTGAAACTCGAACGATAAAGGCGGAATTAGATGTGCAATTGGAGTATGGAGAAGAACTAAGAAAGAGAGCAATCTATTTCTGGAAAAAATGGCGGCAAGAAAGGCGACCTGATGATGGTTTCGGGTAAGTATAAATTCTTGTCCATTTCGCAAAGCACACGTAACACTTAATTAGCTAACTAAAATAAGTATACGGTGTATTGATGCATAAACCGAAGTCTAGCTCTTTAAGCTTATATGCTTTTTACAATACTCAATAGTATGAATACAAATTTACATTTGGGTCTGTTTATATGGTTTCCATAAAAGTGATCTACCCTGTTAGACCAAAACCCTGTTTCAGGCAAAATTGCTAAAAAACCATACCTTAGCAACACCCCCACCGAAATGGTGACTAATCCTCAGATAAGTCGATCCTATCCACCGGATAACATTTATTCGATAATTGCATCATTTTATCCTTTTTTGACCTAAGTAACCAGGAAACTTACTAGGTATTTTTATCTCATGTATCTATTTATTTTTGCAGAAAATTGCGTCAAATAGACCAAAACAACATTGAGAGTTTATCACATGAAAAAGTCCTGGGCGAGGGGAGATTTGGTAGGTGTGATAAAAAGACATACCGAGGAAAGACTGTGGCAGTCAAGATGATCAACACTTTTGATCACCCAGGTATGCTTAGGGACTGCTAATCCCCAGCATGTTTTAATAGTACTTAGATATTTCTAGTATAGATAGATAGTAAAATTCTGTATCACAGAGTGAGGGGAAAATTTAATGAAAAGGGAAGGAGAGGAGTACGGGATTTTTGAGGGTACGGTGACCCCAATATATTAGTTTTGATCAGTACATTATTTATATTAACTTTTAAATGTAAACATAAATTCAATAGGCGATTGAGTAGTTGCAACGATGGGCGATGACTAGCTCAATCTGGTAGATAGGTGAGCTATATCGTCTCTGTATCTGGGATGTGGTTTGTCTTTCAACTGTTCATGCAAGCGCAGTCGAATACATTCTGTCTCCTTGTATTGTACATGTGTCAGTATCTGATAGACTGTACTCGGACACAAAAAATCACTCTAAATCGTTCGTGATCTTGCTGAATGCTTGCTGTGCAACAAATAAAGTTGAGTTTGGCATGATAAATTTGTGAAAAAAAGAACATTTACCTGGTTATTTCTCTTGAATAAACACCAATCAAAACTGATAAGCAACGTGCTGTTGGCAGGGACTGCCGCTGATCTTACATACGGTAGATTCAGAAAAAATCATCTCCCCTTCGTCTGCAAGATTGAGATTCGCAAGAGTATATAGTGCCCGGGAAAACGCAACCGCATGTACACAGGGACTCCATCAAAATTAGTGTCGCTGCTCGTTATGCTCGTGGCAATAATTTATTAGTACTCTGCTAAAAATTACAAATTATTGTATTCTAATTGCATATTAATTAAACAGGTTAATTTACCTATAACTAGTTTTTAAGTCCAAAAATAGAGTAAACACTAAAACCGTGCAAAATTTTGCACTAAATAGTAATAATAGCACTACGTGTAATTAAGCAAAAGAAAACAAAAGGAATATTGACTATTTAGTGCTAAATCTAGTACAGTATGTGGTTCTAATTGTAAACAGTCCTAATTGTGAACACTGTTCAGTTAATGTGTACCCTGGTTACCAGAGGCTATTATTTTTTCTCTCTCGAGCCGTAGGCACTCTTGTAGAGTCTAGAGAGAGATAAAATAATAGTCTCCGCTACTCCGCTACTGTACTATTTATGTTGCTCAATCTTATTTATACTAAATATCTTCCTACAGTACTATCTATACTATTAAAAACGTTTGTTGCTTGTTTTTCAGGTTTGCCATTTGTATTTGGGATTTGTACTACCCAGAAACCATATTCAATGGTTATTGAGTTTTATGGAATTGATAAAAACACTGTAACTATGGTACAAGGTGCGAAGACTAATTTGTTGAACAACCAGACTAACTGGGCAGAAGGTCTTTGGTACTGTTCACAAACTATTGCCTACCTCCACCACAAACTTTGTATACATTGTGATATAAAAGGTGACAGCATTGTTTTTAATGCAGTGGATGGAAGGTATTTCCCTGTCTTAATTGATTTTGGTAAGATGAAACAAATAAGTTCTGCCAAAAAGTACAACCTATCAAGCAACGAGCAAGAACAATACAGATTGAACCATAAGCATATTGCCCCAGAAGTAGTGAGAGGCACTCAATCCACAGCAAGTGATGTATTTGCTTTTGGGCTGGTAATTTCCCTTATTTGTCACTTCAATAAGTATGAAGAATTGAGACGTATAGCTTATCGGTGTATTCATGGCACCCCACACAGAAGACCAGGCATTGAAACAATTATTTCTGACCTTTATTCCTTATTTTCTTAGTAGACAACTGTATACTCTACCAATAGAGTAATACCTGTGTTCTATAATAGTAGATGATGCAATTTTTTTGTTTATTTTATTTTTGCCCCCTCCAAAATATTTTTCTACCCATTCTCATACCCAGACAGAGCCCACTTGTCATTTGGTTTGTCGTTGGCTATGGGGAACCCTGAAATTTTAGCGAATTTATTTGGCTGTTGTGGTTGGTCAACAATGGCAGATCGTATTTGATTGGTCCAGTATGATATTATATTAGAACATGAATTTATTGTCCAGCCTTTATTGCAACAGAGCTAGAGAAGAACTGATGATGAACGTCAAAGTACACTCTTCTACAGACAAATGACGAGTGGGCTCTGGGTACAATAATGTTTTCTACCCTAAAGTACATCAAGTCTAAACTTACCCCAAACTCACTATATACCGGTAGATATTTAAATAATTGCTACAAAGAAGCTCATTGGTTATTATACATGTTATCATCATGCCCATCAACAGAAATATTTTACTAAATGGCTAATGACATATCTTTCTTCACTATTACTGTTATTGACAGTGGCAAAAGAACATTTCGTATAAATTCTTTGCACAGGAAGAAATCTTGAAGATCCTCCTGGGAAAGTATCATGTTTGCAGGCAATAATTAGAGGGTTAAAATTTGCATAGGTTGTATCATTTGATGGCAGATACCAGGTAACACATGCAAATATGTGCTTGCTGTATTCTTTATCTACAACCAATGAATGTGAAAAATAGTAATCCACTGTTCCAAATGATAGACCAGTGGTCACTTGATTGGCATCGCCATCATTATTAGGCCAGGAGGCAAGGATTCCAGTCGATCTGCTGCTTCTATAAGCCATTTTTGAGCCAAATTCAATGCCAAAAATTTTGATTGTACCATATTTGTTTACAGATCTACTGAGATTTCCAGTTGAAATGTCTTTGCCAGGAAACATAATATTGTAGACTTGTGAAAGAATGTCAATGTCTTCCTCAACAAAACAAGTTTGCTTATAATTTGTAGGTATTGATATTGCAGATATATTCAGCCAGTTTATGTTATGTAATGGTAGTTGTAAATCCATACTGTAATACTCCAGGTGACCAAGGAATGAATTGCTTGTAAAGTGGTATTCTTGTTCATTAGAACAGCCCTGGATTGAAGATGTTATCTCAATAAATGATGATTTAAATTCTTCAGGTAAAGAAATGTTATCAAGAAATCTTGAGGTACAAAGCTTTCTCATCAATTGTAACTCAACAGATATATTATTAGTTATGATACTTCCGAGAATGCCATTATATCGTTCAAAGCTAAAACACCAAAAACTGTGTATGGGTCCATAATCTGTAATAACTTCCTTTAGATGACAAGTAAGCCATCTCCTAAAATTATATCAGCTTGAGAGATGATAGGTTTGCAAATGTACCTACATGCCAAGGTAAACGTCTGCCAGCATTTTAAATGTTGATCTCCAATAATACCTTTCAAGGCAAAAACCGAATACAGTAAAGTCCAATAGGAGATATTGTAGTGGAGTCTACGAATAGCAGTTTCAGCGGTATTGACCCGAACGCCTCACTTCAATGTAATGAAGCGCTATTCAAACTGTGTATCTAAATTAGTCGTGCTTGTTTAGGAGGGTGTTGGTGTCGTGTAAGAATGATGGTTTCAATGGCGCTTCATTACATTGAAGTGAGGCGTTCGGGTCAATACCGCTGAAACTGCTATTCGTAGACTCAACTACAATATCTCCTATTATTCCATTGTTCGGCAGTATATGTACCATAATTAGCAGAAATGTTTTTTGGAAGTCTTCCAAGATGAGGTGGGACATCCATTTCTTCTATTTTACTTTCAATTGTTCTCAGTTGTGGTCTTGTTAAAATGCCTTCATTGATCCACAACTTAAATATAAACTTGGCAGTACCAAGGAATAAATTATGCATTGGATCTATAGCACAAAACCGTATTGCATCAAAGTATTCAAGGTCTAATAGAGAGGAGTAATACACTATTCCATACTTTTTTGATAGCTCTTTTTCTTTTTTTCTTGTTTTGCTGTTTTTGATTTGTTTGGCAAATTTCCTATGATTTCTATTTGTTCTCATTTCCCAAGTGTTGCGATTGAATCCTGAGTAATCCCTTTTTTCTCCAAAACCACCTGGAAACTTTTTCATACATCTGGAACATCCCAGTTCTGCACTGTGTCCTTTAAGACCACACAGCTTTCTAGAAGCTGGAATGTCTGAAGATGTACAAAGTAATGCAGCTCTAAACTTGAGTGGTATACTTGTTAGGCTGTTTTCCATGTACAGGCCAGTCCACAAAGCATTAAGCTCATTTACTGCAGGATTTAAAAAAATATTAAGGCATTTTGGTTCATGTTTCATTGATGGAACTATTCCCACCACAATGACATTTTCCCACTTAAACCGTTCAGACCGAGGTAGGTTAAGTACCACCATGTACAATACGCCAACAGAGTAATTTTTTCTACGTTTCATGGGCTGAAAAAAGTCAAAGTTTAGCATTAAACCATAATTTCTTGGAGCATTTAAAAAATCTTTGCCATTATACTTCTGAAAATCCTTCCATAGTTTTCCATCATATATATCTGTCATCATTGATCCTCCATGTACTTGTGTTCTCCACTCTCGCATTTTTCAGGAAAACCACTTTTCTTTAACGAATTTTCCAAAGGGTTGATTATACCATTGTAACAGTAATAATGTATGGGATAATATTTAACTGAATTATTTTTCAGTGTAACTTTCTTAACAAGTTGACTATTGCATTGATGGGGTCTTCCTCTTGAATAGTATATATCGGTACAGTGCTTGCCAACCTAATGACCATTGACATCCTCCATGCATTCATCATATTTGTAGCATTTTGTGCACTTAGGGCACACAACATATTTTGTAAATTTATCCCTATCCAGTTGAAGATATTGTCTAACCATATACAGAGAACAAGGAAATGCTGCAATGAGCTCTGTAAGGATTTCATTTGAAATATGGAGATTTAAAGCTTTAAAAAATTGAAAGAAAAACCGTAATAACCAAATAAGTCCATTGTCACTCAGATGGCAATAACTTTGCCAAATTAGTAAAAAATACAGCATCCATTTTATGAGTGAATGGACCAGGTGAAACTTTCTTTTCTTTGGTTTAGGCCCTGGCAAGGGCGGTGCAGACTCAATATCTTGATTTAATAAGGATTCAGGAATGTCTTCCCAAAATTCATCAATGTCAGATGTATCACTTGTACTTTCCTCTTTATCACTGTTATCCTCAGAGTTCTCAAGGTCACTGTCTAGAAATGAGGTGTCTATTTCATTCTGTAAAAAAAAAAAATTGAATACATATTGATTAAATCTTATAAAATTTGTGTGCTCTGATAATTATAGTTAGAGACATTATGTACAATGTTATATTTTGGGTCTTCTTCATGTAACGATACAGTTGACATAATTCAATATAGCAAACCTATTGCATTGTTTGTGAGTTTCGTTCTATTGAATAACTTGGAGTTTTTTGTTGTATCTGTTAAATTACGTCAACTGTGCAGGTACACGAAGAATGAGCCTATTTTTTTATTAAATGTGATGCTATCCAAGGAAGTGAAGGATGGATTTCGTTTGATTAATAATATTGATTAAAATGACTATAGTAATAAAAATATAACCGTTTTTTAATTTGTTATCTTTTCACAGCCATTGTAAGGGTTGTTGATCACATATTGTTGATATTATGTACCTCTCCACTCAGGGGCAATTTGGATTTTTTAATTATATTGAATATAATCTAAATGTAAAACAATGCAACATATATTATTCACTGAAATTCAACAAAGGACTGATGTACAAAATGTCAGTTACCTATATTATATATAGAGTATTTTTTCCTCAGATTGTGAAACAGTTTCTAGTAGTTAGTGTATAATAGTCAAATAGGCACAAAAGAAAACAATGGAATTCCAGGTTAATAATAATAATAATGGCTTTTATTTAAACACAATAATTAATGGCAGTGGAGCTGATGTGGTCGTGTATTTACAATATTACTATATCTATATAAATCCCTATAATATTTCTTCTGAATTACTCCCTCCCATTTAAAATATTCAATTTATAACATTCCCAACCCTAAGAAATAGACAATAAATTATTTACCCTACCCCAATTCCATATAGTATACCACACAAAAACAAACTATTATTAAATTATTATAAACTGTTGATTCCAACCCTGTATAAATTAAGGTTAGTATTAGGTTAGTGTATACAAATTATTATTATTATTATTTTTATTAACTATTTCACTGTCTGAGGAAAATATTTCTAACCAATTAATATCACCTATATATGTTTACTCTCTCTCTATATATATATGTATATTAGTAGTGCCCAGGTTTATTGGAATCACTCTAGTCGAACCGCCTGTAAGCTTTGTGGCCCAGGGAGGGGGCTACTCCCATCCCATGGGGGGTACTCAGGGGTATCAGTGACGGGGAGGTGCAAATGAGGCAGGGTATCTAATTATATGTGAGTCTGTCCTAAACAGGGTATGGTAATGCATGATTGTTGTCGTTACATGTAAATATGGTTTTATAATCCGGCATTTAGCCATCCGAAAAGTTTACCAATCTTTTGCGGGTCATCAGTCAACATAAAATATGTTAAACGTGTGTAAAAGAAGACAGTGTGTATTTTCTTTTATTTGTTGTTCAAACATGGGTCAAGTACCCCACCCCCCCAGGTTTGGTTTTGTGGTCGTTTACGAGAGGTTCCAACTGTAGTCATTTGACTTGGAACTGAACTTTTAGTATTTTGGAAAACTGGTCGGTTATTAGCGGTGGTCGTTTGCTTTCCTGCTGGCAGAGGTCTCTCTGATTCTTCCTTGGAGGAAGAATCAGAGAGAGACCTCTGCCAGCAGGGAAGTCGTTTGCCAGAGTGGTCGAGCAACCTGATGTTCGACTGTAGTTGACTTGATTTACAATGTTTCAAGCTTTGGGTTTTTGTTGTTAATTTATGGCTTTCTAGTACAAGCTTGTGTATTAAAACACTGTTCTTGTGTTGTTGGATTGGATAGTAAGTTATATATACTTAAAGTTAAAACTCACCAAGTTTTCAGAACTATTTTCAGGTGGGACTAGAACTGTCGAGCTTGAATCCGAACTTTGAGTTTCGTCGAGTCGATCTTTTGTAATGAAACCACAACGAAAAAACTATTAGGTATATATACATAAACCTTGCATTATGATACAGACATTTTACAATAAAGAAAAGGAACAATACCTTGTGAAAACGATCTTGAATTGTCGACTGATTCACCTTTGATTTCGAGTAGATTGTCTTGTAAAATTATACAAGTTCATGTGTCGCCTATATGTAGATTCTGACACGTTCTCACTACAATGACAGCAATAGAAGTAACCAGGAGTAGATTTTGGTGGAAGATCCATGCAGATCGTAGGCAGATGTACAGCTGATGTGATGTTCAAATACGCCAGTGAAATTGCTCGAGACGCGATCCGCGACGCTGAAATGTTTACGGTAGCATAGCAACAGTAATAATAATAAACAGAACGTTGCCAACAGCGACACAATGCTTTTAGACAGGAAGCCCAATAATATGGGCTTCCAATATGCTTACAAGCCTTACAAGTGGTAGCGTACCCTGCTAGCAGAGTACAGCAAGGTAAAAGCCAAATAAAAAGCCGTTCAGCAAAGTAAAAATACTCAGTGAACGTAGAAGAACGAAAAGGAACCTCTGCTCGCAGGGTAGTGGTAGCGATTTGGGCATAATGCATATATATGTATCAACAAACTATAGTTTTTCACACATTTTATTTTATGTCACAAATCCTTCAATTCAGCTGTTTTTAATAATAATAATAATAATAATATACAGTTCTTATATAGCGCCATTTCCATCTCTGTCCAATGGCGCTTTACAATAGGTTTAAATACACATATCTAATATTAAAAGAACGAAAATATCATAGCGAATAAATATGTGTATGATAAAAAGCATTAAGAGAAATTAAAACTATCCTTAAATCTGATCTAAAAATATGTGATAAAAAGTACTACGAAAAATTAAAAATGTCCTGAATAAGCCTTCCTGAAAAGGTAAGTTTTTACTTTACTCTTAAATTCATTTATTGTTAAACAATTTCTAATGTCTTGTGGAAGGCCGTTCCATAGGGCAGGTGCAGCAGTTGAAAATGCCCTACAACCATATGAACTTAATTTATATGGCACCTGAACCAGCCTATCGCTGGTGGCAGATCTCAAAGAACGCGTAGGTACATATCGAGTGACCAAATCAGCAATATACGGAGGTGCCAAACCATGAAGGGACTTGAATGTCAGCAAAAGAATCTTAAAAACAATCCGTTCTTCGATAGGAAGCCAATGTAAGTTATATAAAACAGGGGTAATATGTTCAGATTTTCTACTTAAAGTAACAATTCTTGCTGCTGCATTCTGTACGCTCTGTAGCCGCTTGGTAACGTGTTTAGGTAGTCCGTAGAGAAGAGAGTTGCAGAAATCAAGTCTTGATGTGACGAACGCATGCATTAGAATTTCCGCTGTTTGTAAGCTTATGTACTTCCTTATTCGCCCGATATTTCTAAGATAGTAGAACGCCGATTTACACATACTGATTACATTCTGCTCCATCGACATAGTCATGTCATGAATGACACCGATATTTCTGGCCTTGGATGAAGGATTAATTGTCTCGTCACAAACTAGTATTGAGTCCAGTGTAGGTTGTGGTCGATGGCTTGCATTTAGAACAATCAGTTCTGTCTTGTCTCTGCTCAATTTTAATTTGTTGACCGTCATCCAGGCATCAATATCTTGAACACATTTCTCCAACCTCGATCGTTCTTGGTCCACTTGCCCTGCAATTGACGATTTAAAAGTCACATATAGTTGGACATCGTCCGCATACAGGTGAAAATTAATATTATGCTTCCTCATGATATCTCCAAGGGGTGATATGTATAACAGGAATAGTACTGGCCCAAGAACACTTCCCTGTGGAACTCCACAGCGAAGCATGCGCTCAGATGAACAACCACCAGAAACATTGACAACTTGTTTACGATCGGTGAGGTAAGATCGAAACCACTCTAACGCCTTGTCAACAATTCCAAATCTCTGCGAAAGACGGGTAAGGAGAACATCATGGTCCACGGTATCAAACGCCGCTGACATGTCTAATAGCAACAGAATGACTGAACAGTTGTTATCCATAGCTCGTAAGATATCATCATGCACTTTAACTAAAGCCGTCTCTGTGCTATGATATTGTTTGTACGCTGATTGGAGTATTTCACCCATGTTATTATTATCGACATAGCAGCATGTTTGGGAAGCAACGACTTTTTCAGTGCACTTGGACACAAATGTTAAGTTGGAAACTGGTCGAAAACTACTGAACTCTTTGCAGCACAACTGGGCTTTCTTGAGGCGAGGATTCAATGAGGCAGCTTTTAGACTCGGTGGAAGAACAGAATTGGCCAATGACAAATTTACCATCTTCGTAAGCACTGGAAGTAGGTCACTCAGACACCATTTTAGCACCGATGCAGGGATGGGGTCGAGGACGCAAGACTTCTTGGAAATCTTACCAATTAGTCCCGCTAACTCAACATCAGTTACAGGAGTAAACTCTCGAAGTTGCACCTCACATTGCTGCAGGTCGGAGTCTGGGAACGGGTTGCGCATGTCTGAACTCCTTGAGACCAGATCACTCCTGATGATGGCTATTTTCTGTTCAAAATAATCAGCGAATTGATTTGCAAGATCTTCGTTAGAGTTGCAAGTAGGATATTCTCTCTCAGTCCGACCTTTGAGCAAGGGTTCCATTGTCTTAAACAACTGCCTTTGATCATTCTGCAGGCCACTAATTAATTCGGAATAATACTCCTTCTTACCATTGCAAATAAGTTGGTGAACGGTACGACATTGCTTTTGGTATAACTCGCGGTCAATCATCAGCCCAGATTTCCGCCATCGACGTTCATGTCGCCTTCTCTCGACCTTTTCCTTTTGGATCTCGTGAGTAAACCAGGGAGACGTAGGACGGATAGTGACAACCTTTGTCTTGACAGGGGCGTGGTTATCTAATATCGACGTTAGGGTCATATTGTATTGGTCAACCAAGTCGTCCAGGGATCGGTGTTCGTAACAACTCAACAGACTTGAGCTCACTACGTCGCTACAGAAACGGGACGAGTCGATACCCTTTAGGCTCCTGTAAGTGATATGCTTCTTCTCTAAGGGCGGCTTGGACAACAAGAGCTTGCAATGTACCGCACAGTGATCTGACAAAACAGGATCTGATACATGTGTGTTATGTATAAATTTGTCTTGAGTTCGAGTAATTACCAGATCCAAGGTATGGTTACATTTGTGTGTTACGTCTTTCACATGCTGTTCATAGTCGAATGATTGTAGCATTTGAATAAAACGTTTCGCAGGAGCATTATTTTCATCATCAACATGAAAGTTAAAATCTCCCGTTATGAGCAATTCACAGCGATCAGTAGCCAGTTGTTCAAGAAAAGTTGAAAATTCAGTGAAGAACATTTCGTACGTCAACCCATTTACTTTACTGGGCGGTGGGCGATAAACCACAACAATCCGAAGTGGCTTGGGTGATTTCATTACCATGTCAACGTGTTCAAATGACTTGAACTTTTTAGTAGGATTCAGTTTTAGATCAAGAGTCTTTTTGAACATCAAAGCCACTCCGCCTCCACGACCTTGCCTTGGAACGTGCCTAAAGACGTAGCCTCTGGGTGTAATGTCACTGATAATAACTCTATCCTGGTCACCTGGTTGAAGCCATGTTTCTGTCAACGCCATCACATCTACATTGTTTTCAATGATAAATTCATGTATTAATGTAGTCTTGTTCTTGATTGACCTTACATTTAGTAGACAAAAATCGAACGCCTTACTCGGCTTGAATGTTGGAGTTAAAGGCGAGCGATTAATGTTTATCAAATTTGGAGAGGCTGTAATGCATTTGGTCGAGCTTTTGTTGTAGCGCTGCGTGACAAGCTCATGACGTGGAGTAATTCTCACGGGAATGGGTTGTAAACGCGTTCCATTATTTTGCGCAGAAAGACAGTTGAAGCCCAAACAACTGTTTGGATTTATAAATGGGCAATTAGCGTAACATGCAGCTGTCATGTAATTAGAAGCATCACGCCAGATATGATTAGTTTCGTCACGTCGACAATTCGCTGGGCTTCGATTTGTAATGCGATTTTTAAATCTTTTTATTTTAAAACAAAGGGTGGCCATGGGTTGTTTGGTTTGATTGGAGTCATTGGATCTTTAGCGAACTGAGGAGGTTGTAAAAACGAAGGCTAGTTTTCGCTAAATTGAAAAGAATAAAACGAAAAGTGCGTAAAGGATTCAAATGAAGGTATAGAACCTTACACCACATTACAAAATTCTTTGAGGTCTCAACAACAGTAATATCAGAGAAGTTTATTTCAGTAATAAAACAAATGCAAAATCTCTCTAGCCTTAAATTAGCCGCTAGTTTGCGGAGAAATCACACTAAAATACACCTTTAATACGTAGTATTTTAAAAACATCATTACATCCAGTGACACCTTTACCTACCTTTAATACGCTATATTAAACATTATTACATCCAAACACACCTTTACCTACCTTTAATACGCTATATTAAACATTATTACACCAAACACACCTTTACTTACCTTTAATACGCCATATTAAACATTATTACATCCAAACACACCTTTACATACCTTTAATACGCCATATTAAACATTATTACATCCAAACACACCTTTACATACCTTGACAATAGTATTAAATGTGAGTAAACATATATACACCTTTAATCACCTTTGTTGTGACAGGTTAAAGGTATGAAGGTGCCTTTAATCAATTTACGCTTTTGATTAAAGGTGACTAAAGTTTGGATTTCGCCCTGTCCTCTTTGCGATAGCCTTGGCATGATGCCCCAAGTGATTTGAATAACTTTATCCACTCTTGTGCCTGTGATCAGGAATATGTATGGTATGTACTCTACGTACTGTATGTATAATACTAATGTAAATATAATACATGTATGCAACCCATCAAACTAGTGAACTCATATGTTGCACTTCGTTTTCGAAAAAAAAAATTCTCACTAAATATTCAAACTTCCCAAAACAAAAGCCTTCCAACATCAGGCACGGACAAGAGGGTTCAACTTGAGACAAAGCTGCAAATGTACAAACCTTTTCGTCCATTTTCAATATTTTTTTTTATGTTAGGTAACGGGGGTTATGCAAAAATCGTGGACATTGATCCGATAATGTTGTCAATTCCAGTGAGGCCAAGGCCTTTTGATGTCTACTATATAACGAAAGTATGTTTATCCGTGGTCGATTTACGCCATACAGATCTACAATCTGCCAGAAGCAACACCTTCATCCAGCAACGCTTTTCTTGCGCTATCGACTGTGGACATTAAAAAAGTGTCACGAACAAGTTGGTTGGAGCAAAAATTAGCTATGATAACTCGTTTACTTACTGCCTTTTTTTGAATGAATTGAAAGTTTTACATAAGAACTTCAAATTCAAGAAAGAAAAAAAGCGAATTGCATGAAAAATATGCGGTCAGAAACGCAAAGACACCCAAAAAACTAATTGGCCTCGTTTATCGTGGAATGGGTGCTATATGTATATCAACTTGACTTAAATTTGTTTGTAAATTTTAAAATCGATAAATTAGATCCAAATGTGTTTATTATCTTTATTATCTCTGTCGCTTTTGGGAATCTAAAGACCATTTGAAGGGTTTTATGATTTCACTTTTTCCACTCTCTTAGAAATAAGACAAGGTTGGGCACTCGGGACACCAAGTCAAACCGTTTCACTGAAGGAAACAGGCCGTAAATTCGCTCCAAATCCTCTAATCTCCTCCAACTTACACCTGGGGCACGTTGGATAGTTGTTCTACCCATTAGTCGCCATCAGTAGAGACACAAGTACGCATAGAGGGAACTTTTAGGTCGCCAATTCCAATAAACTTGTCCTTCGGAACGCCGAAACATCCGTGAAAGATAAGTTTTGTGCACCAACCGACGTTTTTTTGGCTCAGTAGTCTGGCCTGTCACAGGTACCCCATGCTCCTTATATGTATATATATTCCACTCTCTGGAAAAAGTGAAACCATAAAACCCTTCAAATGGCATTTAGACTCCCGAAAGCGATAAGATATAATAAAGGAAAACACATTTGTATAAAAAGTTGAGTCTTCATATTTATCGATTTTAAATACATATAGGGAGCTTGGGGTACCTGTGATTCCACTGGTAAAAACTGAAGATGACTCTTGCTGCTGTCGGTCTATCTTCTCTGCTAACATCGGGCAGCGAAACCAAATCTGTAAGATGAACAGCTTGGAAGCGAAGTGCCAGGTATTTTGTAGCCTGCAAGCCGGCTCTCCTGTGGGTTTATTCACGCTGGGGCCGAGGAGAAAAGAGAGGGGGGAAAGGAAAGGAGAGCCGGCAAGGACGCCTTTGTTTCCGGAATTACGCCCCCTTCACGGTTGACCTCACATGTCTGGCGTTCATCACGGGACCTGTCAAGAACCTGTCGAATCTAGCCAATGAGCGTCGTCCTTATGTAAACACACAAAATTGAAAAAAGGCTGCACGTGTAGCACCAAAACAAACTTCACGAGTGTCGAATCCCCATGGAGGATAACCAAAAGACTCCCACGAAAACGTCAAAAGGGAAGCGCGGAAGAAAGCCAAAAGAAGGAAAAACAGCTAATGATTTTTGTCGAATTTGTACCTGCAGTTTTATAGTGAAATATGGCAAAACTAGCCAAGATCAAGTCCGGATTTCTACTGAGAATAAGATCGTAGCTTCCAGGCGCGAGGGAAGTCCAGGTACGATTTTAGCTTCGCTTTGCGAAAGCATAAATCTTACAGTAGAGAGGTCGCCAAATCGGCCAAGCCGTGTCTGCAATGTATGTGCAAGGAAAATAAGAACACTATCACATGTATACGCGCTTGTAAAGAACTCTTTGAACTCTTTGAACTGCACCGATAAAGAGAACACTGCAAGGCTGAGTCTTGCCGTTTTAATGCAGCCTTGAATTTTGTCGTTTTCACCTCTTCGGCAGAAGCAAACACAATTTGTTCTTTCCCTCTTGTGTTGTCCTCAATATCCCGTAAACAAACGGCACTTATGCCGATAGATTCAGCTTCTTTCATCTGGTCTTTCACAAGACAGCGGGCAAATTACCAATATTTTTGCTTCACTTCCTCTCCGACGGCAGAGTTTAGCTTTGTCTTCATGCGAACATAAACTTGAAAATTGAGGCTTTTGCCGAACCCGGTTGGCAGGATACCTAAAACATCGAGACCTTCTAAATGTGCAACACTACTTGCTTTTGCTCTTCTTTTAATTCCTGGCAAGGAGCGTTTAATTCTCGCAGAGTATTCGCGATCGCTTTCTCAACTTCCTCTCTATCCGCCAATGTTGCAGTCCGTCTAAATTTAAATAAATCTGTGGCTGTTTGCTGTCAAATTGAGAAGCTGCCAAAATCAGCCAATTGGAAACAAAGGCGTCCTTGCCGGCCCTCCTTTCCTTCGCCACAGGAACCCCGAATACGACAATAATTTTTTCCGAATAAACCTACAGGAGAGCCGGCTCGCAGGCTAGGTATTTTGATGAATAAAGATCAATAAAGTATACTTCACCAGTGAGTTTAATTACTTTAAAAAATACACGATATTCGATAATTTAAATATTAATACTCCGACTACATTTTGCATGTGATTTTCCTATCATCTGATGCACGCAAGTAATCAAGAATGCCATCTTTGGGCCCATTTTTACGATTTTTTGGGACCAGCTGGGCGAACTCTGCTAGGCCTGCTGGTTGACAGCTAGTCGGTGACGTCACAAGCCATTACAAACCACATGGATCCCATTAACCCACACAGACAAAATACCAGCCAGGAGGCCTAAGGACTAGGCTGGGGTCGGTGTAAATACCAAATTCACCTGTCTAGTTACGGTTTTCTTCTGTACCGTAATTTCCCTAGATTCCCTAAACTTAGAGACAAAGTGATAATTTGCCACAATTGCCCGAGGTTAGTATATTTTCTGTAAGTACGTATTCCAAGGAAATCAGTGAAACAACATTCGTATAATCCACCCGACGGAAAAATATCTTGCTCAGGATGTGGTCTTGCTAAGGAAAAATACCAATACACGAAGCAAAACAATATTAATGTGGCCTTTAATCAAAAGAAATGAAATACATTCAATCCTGTGTCCGTGTCCCAGCTAAGCAAGGACGCACGGTTGGCCAAGTAGAACGTCCAACACAATGTCCATCGGGAAAGAGATATACATTTATACATCCGAACTATGAACGGAACATTAACAATATAACAGCCGAACTAAACGATTGTTTCTCAAAAGTGTGCAAACAGCACAAATGCATCTGATCCACATGAAATAATCAGACGTTAATCAAGGTGCCTCCCACATTAGCTTATAATGGGCGTATTTGCGTATTTTCTAATCCGCTTGCATCGCGTCACAAATAGTTGAACTAGTTCAACTATTTAGGATTCTAACAGTGCTTTGCAAGTGTGATGATAAGCTGCGTTTGCTATTGCTAGCCGATATTCTAGCCGGTATTGTTTTTTTAGGTTTAGGCCAGCCGTTCTTTCACTAGACATTTGATTTCCTTGAAACTTCGAATTTCTTGCATTTAAACTCTAAGCGTTTTGTTGGCAACTTGGCACGATGTACTGCTTTGGAGTGGCTTAGACAGCGCGGGTGACAGCAGTGAGGATATATATTGCAGACGGTCTGTTGACTTCCGTGTAATTAAAGCGCCTAACAAGAACTGTATGAAGTTCATTTATATCTGCGGCCTGCAGATCGCGTAAGCACCTCGGAGGTTCGCCTTTAGCCATGATGGCCATCGAAGCTGTTACTTGGTCACCCGGATGCTTCTCGAGCTGAGCTCCCCAAAAGTCTGTACCAGTTCCACTAATGTGCATTCCTTCTTACGGCACCACTTGCGATCTGACCATACCTCCAATAAATCCTGGAGGCAGCAAACGTATCAGATGGGAGGCGTGCAATCTGAGTCAGTGTGTCCAATTCTATTCCCAGAACTACCAAGCATGTTGCTGGTCCTACACATTTCTGTGGATTCAGCGCTAGACCTAGGTCATTGGAGACTTGAACTGCTACATGAAGATTGCGTGCACAAACAGGCGAGTCAGCTGGTCCCGTCAGAATGAAGTCGTCCTCGAATTTTTAAACTTAATAAAACACTGCTGTTCGTGTTTTAAACAGTACTTTTAACCTTTCATCCTAAAGTGTATATTATATTAGTACAATATGAATATTAATTATCGTAGATAGAGTAAGTTTTCTAGTTATTTTGAATTAGTAATGTAAAGCACCATTGGTCATTTAGTGGAAATGGCGCTATATATATTGCTTATTCTTATTCTTATTATTCTTATTATTATTATGGTAGTACTGGAACTGGAAACTACATGTAATGTAACTGGAAGCACTATCATCTACCATTGTGTCCAGGATGTCGTTCATCCATTCATCGTTTTCGTCATCTGAACTCCGGTCTGACTGATCCGATTCTGTTTCAAGCATATGCAAGAATAGGATTATCCTAGCGAAGGTCTTTCCCAAGTCTTCTTTATACTTTTGCACAGTAAAGGCCTCTTTGCTTCCGGGTAAAGTAATAACTTCACTGCCATCGGGGTAAAGCCTCCTCGAGCACTGTCTTTGGTAAGGTATATTTAGTTAGCTTTAAGGGAAGCGATTTTCCTCTCATTCCATTAAAAACGCCACTCGCAGTTGTACCAATTCCAGTAGTCATCGAACCAATTCATCCATCTTGGGTCTTTTGAACGAAGTCTGTCGTTCATTTGACAACAATAACAACAACTTTTATTCATTCCTTCTACTTACATGATTTGCAATATAATACGAGAACACTGACTAAGGTAAGGGTATAGGACACCTAGAAATAACTAAAAAGCTAATGTAGCTAAGTGACACATTAGAATATAGAAGAGTATAAGGTCAGGTACGAGACAGCTACACACTAATATGAAAGAAAAAACAAGTAAGAAATACAGTTTAGCAACGTTAATGCTAGAGGGGGAGACTTCTTAGCCAGAAAGTTCCTGAAGTCATACACTGAAGTATTTGAAGACACTGATGTAGACGTAGTTGAAGTAGAATTTAATCAGCAATTTTAGCAACCTGTCCTGAAAAAGAAAACAATTATTTGAGACAGATTCTCGTATCGTCTTTACCGTGTGGTTTATTTATCACTTATTCGGATATTTTTGAAAGCGCAACATTTTCTTTCCGTTTGCTTTTCCCATAGCACTGACATGGAAAGCTGAATTAGATTGGTTTTTGGCTGCTTGCCACACGCAATGTGTGACGTAGCTGATAACCGATCTCTTTCTTAGCTCGCTTCTAGAATTCATAGCAGCTTATATGGGCTGAGGTGAAGTGTTGCCAGACGCTCATTTTGCTCGCTACGTTGCGCTGACGAGTCCCAATAAGGACGAAACAGCTGTTCGCAACTGCATTCTAGTCTTGAGCGCTTCTCATGTCAGGTTTAGCTAACCGTAGTGCTATGTGAAAGAGTTTGCAGGCCTTTCTTAGCTCTGGCCGTTTCGTATTTACATTTTGGGTCACCGAAAACAGAACTTTTCCAAAACGCTCCTAGTGTGGAAGGTATTTTTTGAAAATGGACAAAAAAACGCTTTTCAGAAATATCAGAATACATTTTTGAATACCCTGAACATCTGACAACGACGCATAATTGTTCTGTGAACATTTTAGAACGACGCATAATTATACCGTGAATATTTGAGAACAACGCATAATTATACCGTGAACATTTTGGAACGACGCATAATAATACGGTGAACATTAGCAACAATAATTGTATAAGAAACGAGAAAAATAGTTTGTGCCTTTAGCTTTGGATTGTGGATAGTCATAGTCATAGATCCCACATTTAGGACAAAATTTGTAATCCTTCCTCATCTACCCGCCACAACTCTGGCAAAACATGGCGGATATAAAGAAGTGCACGGGAACCTGGATCACGTGATCTTTACTCGTTCCATGCTCTTCCCGTTCAGGAGCATCCAGGCTAGTTACTATTTAATGTGTTTCGTGAAATATTGTTGTGTATCCAGAAATATTGTGGTATTTCATGAACGTTTGTGGAATTGTAGTACAACGTTGATCTTAATTTGTTTGAAGGATGTGCGATTTCACAAACGGTGCATACTTATTCTTCGGCCAACGGTTTTAGGATTTGAATGGCACTCTCACTTGTATACTTTCCATTTGTTGGCGTACACCACTTTTTCTCGAAACTGTTGAGGGAGAGATTTTATGGTCGTCAGGGTAACTTGCCATCTTTTCATTGACTTTGTTCTTTGCGGCTTCAGTGGCTATCGTTGATGATGCTGGGCGTAGTACGAATTTTATATTGAGTAGATAATCTACTAGCACAGTAACTCTGGTCATGCCATCTGCTGATATGATGGATGGAGTGTGAGGTTGTAAAGACTCCAATTCTTGAAAGGCGCGATGAAGGGAAGAGAGTATAAGAAACGAGAAAAATAGTTTGTACCTTTAGCTTTGAATAACATCCCATCTATTGTGGAACGCTTCCATTCGTTAAGGCTGTCGTGGTAGCTGATAAAGATCTTAATAGCTTCGTCCTGATGTGTGTATATAGTCGAAGTCCTATGTGCAGCAACCAATTGTTCAAGATGTCAGTGAGCATAGCATAGTCATAGTCCACCTCTTCTGGACATCGCCAGAACTTCCAGATTTTCGAGCCGCGAGCTTCCTGAATACACATCGGGCAGAATGACGCGACACATCCGGGACTTATTATACCACCTTAATTAGCTGCCAGCGACAAATTCGAAAGCGAGTGTCAATTGTAACAAAGACAACGGCCCCAAAAGCTGAAGTAGTGTCAGTAAATCCTCAAATTTCGTCAAATTCACTGGCGTTATACGTATGCTACACACGGCATTTTAAAGACGACATTATAATAAACAATTTGCGCGCAATAATTGAACTTTGCGGTAAAAGCAAATCATATCCATTCGACAACGAAAGTCCGTGTTTTCAAGATTTATTTGTATGAGAAAAAGCTATTCCTGTGACTTCAGCTTGATTTTCTCGTCCAAATCTCGCTCGATTTTTATGCTACAAACGGCAAAAGTTTGTTTAATGTCTCAGTAAACCATGTCTATATTTTGGCAGAGTTCTGTTGATAATGTTTCATATCGCAGTGAACTTTTCTAGAAACCATGTTATTGACTGGACTGCGCTCGCCATATTTGGGTTCCAAGCGATTCGCGGCCGCTCGTTTGAACTGGTGTAACTCCGCCTCCTCTCTACTGGGCACAATGCCGCTAATTACCTATTGAATTTTCCATGTGGCGCGGGCACTGTTAGCAAAATTTAAATGCAACTGGAAGGTGTCTAAAAATAAACCACTTTCGTTGCTGGGTAACGGCGTACTAACATATATTTAAAACGGACCGTGCGCAAAACGTCACAACCTCTAAAATGTATTTGTTTCTGTTAGTAATTTTCTGATTTGTTTTTAGTTCTGCTGTGCATAAAGCAGATCTGATTGTGCATAAATCGTATGAATCTCGCTTGACACCAAAGGAAAGTCTGGAAACAAATCCTGTATATAGATATATAAAAATCTATGAGTACGCTCTTCTGTGGATGCGAAAGCTTGATTAAAAACTTTATTCATAATAGTAAGAGGCATGTGGTATTGACTTTTATGAATGTGGTGGCTCTGAAAAGAGCCGTTTTTTTTATCGAGATCAGTGTTTACACTGAGATGTTGCAGCAAACTCAGTAACTGCGACCGGCGTGGTGGTGTTTTCCGAACTTCACTTTAACTTTTTCAAGAAGTCGTGAGCGTCCAGGAATGCTGGTGACCTGCCGAGGATGAGTTTCATGTGAACTGGAGTCGCGACGCTGGTCTTACCGCCAGTGACTGTCATATATCTCTCGAGATATGGTTCTAGGCCCGCTGCTTTCAATACATCAAGATCGGCGAGGAATGGAGTGGCTCGTAGCTCGGACGGCATTTCTGGAAATAGCGCTCGCATGACATCATGCCTGAGGATAATCGTCTCGTCATATTGTAGCCAGTCGCTCTCTTGCCTCTTCGATATGGGCTTCACCAGGAGTGGGATTCTCGAACGCGTCAATCACTTCGGCTGAAAGGTGATCTTGTGGCTCCCAGGTGTTATCTTATGGGGCGCCGATGCGGACAATATTCTGTATATAAAAATATCCATGCCGTGTGCTAAGAATCTATTCTGTCTTTCGGATATACCTTCTAAGTTCAGATTATATGTTCTAAAGTCTAAACTTTTCATGTTCTGAGCAGAAAATATGAGTTCCATACTTTGAATATCGGTTCTAAACTCGGAATATTCATACTAAACTTACTATTTATCTTCCAAAGTGCATTTTTATCTTCTAATCATGAAAAACTTTCCTCTTTCAAAAATATACGTGCTCAACTTATAAATATTTATTCGAAATTCTGCTTAGAAAATATGTATTACGAATAGATAAAATATCCATGCCATATCAAACCAAGAATATATATTCTAATTAATATGCAAATATATGTTTATATTTTGTACAACCACAATGCAGTGCGGTCTATAATTTACCGCCAAAAATAGCCGCCGTTTTGATTGTAATATCAGGGTTTTCTCACCTCCCTGGTTATTTAAAGTAAAATGAATGTGTTACAGAGGCCTTGCCCATCAAATACTGAGTTTTCGACCTTTCTGGAAGCTGCTGTATCTGTTCTTTTAGACGCAAAAGACACCCTGCATCAGGATCTTCATGACTCTACTCTTGATCACATGGAAACTCTGATCGATCGTCTGGACGACATTTGTACCACATTAACGGTAGTGATAGAAAACCTTGAACAAGGTGACGCCATTCTACCAATCATTTCAGGGCTGATAGAAGATTTTATCTCTATTAGGGAACAGTTGTCGATCAATATATACAGTTTGGAGAACGATTTGGGACCCCACAATCAGTACTGTACTCCTCTATCCCACTCAGGCACTTGCAGAGGGCGTCCACGATTCACAATTTCCTCGAGTCAATTGGAGTTTTTGAGGAGTAAATTCTTTTCATGAACAAAAATTGGCAGTATTCTAAATGTTTCAGAACGAACAGTTAGAAGGCGAAAAGATGAGTTGAGTATGTTAGATGAGGAAAGTTACTCATCCATTTCTGATGAAGATCTTCAGGGTGTTATGAGAAGTATTATGCAAATAACCCCTAACATTGGTCAAGCCCGCATGATCGGAGCTTTACGTAGCAGGGGGTTGTATGTACAGAGGTGGAAGGTCAGACAAGCGATGCAAGAAATTGATCCAATTGGAACGGTGCTCAGGTGGAATCAGGCTATTTACAGAAGAAAATATTACTTACCTTTCCCAAATGCACTCTGGCACATTGATGGACACCACAAACTCATTCGGTGGAGAATGGTTGTACATGCCTGCATTGATGGCTATAGCAGACTTATTGTATACCTACAATGTGCCGATAACAATCAGGCATCAACTGTACTGTCATTCTTTTCAGAAGGCGTTACCAAGCATGGGCTACCTTCAAGAGTCAGGAGTGACCATGGGCTAGAAAATGTGCAAGTAGTTCAGTTTATGTTACAGAACCGAGGTCTCGGCAGGGGAAGTATGCTGACAGGAAAATCTGTCCACAATGTCAGGGTGGAACGCCTGCATAGGGATGTTTACACTGGCGTTTTGTCACACTTTGTAAGACTCTTTGATCACATGGAGAAAGAAGGTATCCTCACTTCACTAAACGAAATCCACTTACTAGCCTTGCATTATGTGTTTATTCCTAGAATAAACAAAGCTTTACAAGAATTTGTTGCCCAGTGGAACAGCCACTACAGTAAGTAGTGCTGGCAACTTGAGCCCTGAGCAGTTATGTATTGCTGGTACATTTGGATAGAGCTCTGTGTAATGGTAACTTTGAATCATTTGGAACTGGTTCAGATCATCCAAATGAACCATATGCTCCTGAACAGTACAACTATGAGGTTCATTTTCCAGAAATTCAAGTGCATTTGTCAGATGACATTAAGACTCGTCTAAAACAAGTTGTTAACCCATTACTGGATGATGGGACATTTGGTATAAGCACATTTACTTTGTGTTGTCAATTTTTAGAGCAAGCAACTATTGCATAATTTGTTTTAAAAAAAGGGACTGTCTACCACAGGTAACCCAAGCTTGCTTGCATTTTGTATAGTTTTATAATAATTATTATAAACAGGGGGAACAGGGAGTACATTTCTTGATTTATTTTTCCACACTACGTATCCTGGGTAATTGTTTAAGAATGTGTTGACAAAATAAATCAAGAAACCTAACAAGGAAAGTATAAAGAATGTTTATTTTATTGATTTTCATTCCTAAATAGGAAAAAAAATTAATGAAGACCAGCTCAGGATTCAAACTTGTACTCCCCTATTCTATTATAGTGGGTTTCAATAAATATTGTGTAGTTACAGATCTGATCGTGGGAGCAAGCAAAACTACAATGAGCTAATCGGGAGTAATTTACTTTCCAATCATGAGGAAAAGTAAAATGCAATCATGGATAACTAACCAATCAAGCTTAAAAGCAATTACCTACGTGTAATTACCTTTCCACACTCAATTGAAACCTGGCCCCCGTTTCATGAAGCACACATAAGTTATGAGTGGTTGAAAACTGAGGAAGGGACCACAAAATTGATGTGAACAAATGGTCAAAGTGCAAGTTCTGATGACAACTTGTAGCTTGCATGTGCTTTGTGAAATGGGGGCCAGCTCTATAGTACTACCGGTATAGAAATTGCTTGGGCTGCCTATGCGTCTGCATTGTCATTTTTCAAAGTGCTTGTACACGCCCCCAGAAATGTTTTTTTTTTAAAGCTAGCAGTATATAAAATTAGTGAAATTTGGATCAGTTTTTTAGAAGTTTGCATATACTCATCACAATAATGTACAATGTACCAGGGCTCAAAAGAACTTAGGGGCTTTTTGAAATGTTTGTGTTTGATCATGTTCAACAATAGGTTTTTTAAACATGAAAACAATATGTACATGCACTTCCCTGTTTATTGAATGGCTTAAAATCTTTAAAAAAGTGATAGAGATAGATGTGCTTCTAAAATAGAGTTTGATAAAAAAAATTATACATGCTATATTGGTGTAATCATTGCATCGCCGACATGCACAGCAGAGCAAAAAAATGGGACCTATAATGGACCTTACAGGTCAAAATTATCTTCAGGTAATTTATTTTCAACCTGCATTATTTTTTTTCAACCTAGATAAAAAAAAAATCAACCACACCCTCATTACTGAATCTATATTTTGTATTAGTGTTGTGGAACGGTGTGAAACATATCTTTTTGGGGCACCCTGTGGTGGCCATTAGATTCTGAGTGCAAACATTGTTATGGTGTGATGTCAGACAACACTCAGTGGCATTAAACTGGCAACCAACAAATTTGTTTATCTTATTTTTTTTATTGCCTTGACATGCAAGGCTTTTTGCACATGTTACAACATGGTTTTTGTTATCAATATTATTTTATAACAATTATTTGAAACTATAATTATTAATAAAATATCTCAATAATAACACACTTGCAAAAATGGCTACTGAATGGTAAAATTTCATTGTGAATTTCATATAATTTCAATAATCAAGTACAAAACGGTTAACCTAGCAATTTTGGTCTTCTTTGTTGTGTTAATTATCAACGTCTATACCACCGTTCAAGTAGGTGTGTAATGTAATATATAATCATACTTTTAAACTAGTGCATATATACACAAAGTAACATACGCTTGAAAAGCATATACTAAGCTGCCAACAGCTTCAATAAACATTAACAACTTTTAATAGCACCAAGCTCAGTATAATGATTGCACGGCACAACCTAGTGAGATTTGATTTCATTATACTTATAGACATTGAGAAATGTCATCTCAGAGTATGTTAAAGTACCATGATTCCCTATTTTGAAGTATATTACTGAACTCCTCAGCAAGTTCATTGTAACTGCCATAAGTGGATGGCAACTCTAACTGTGGGGAGCAGGTATGAGCAATTGGCCTTCGCTGTGCCCCATCTAGGTTTGAGAATGTGACTGCAATGTTGTCACATACAATGATATCACTAAGTAGTATATCCGGCGTCAAAATGATACCACTTTTTTGTTGCACAACGAAAGAATGTTATGGAGGTCTTCGTTCGTTGTTTTCTGCGAAAACAAACGAAGACCTCCACAACATCCTTTCCTTGCACAACAAAAAAGTGGTATCAGTTTTGACGCCGGATATACTACTGGGGTCCTAAGGGTCTCTCGCAACATCCAAATTGTCCCTAGACATTCTTGCACCTAAAAATCCAAACTTGAGAACCTATTAGAGATATCGTTAGCATATAGTATATCGACACCGATTTGTGTGTTCTTCGCCCCGCGACATCGACACGCAAGGTAGAAGATGGTCACCCTAGGAGAACTGCGCGCGCAAGCAAAGCAATTTGGGTTGCGAGGTACTTCGGGGTTCGACAAAGCCAAGCTCGCCCAGACAATAGCTGAGGTTCACGCTCTCGAATGGGAGAATAGAATCGAACGAGCCGATCGAACAGGTAGGTTCCCAGCTCTTCGAGGCGATCCCGAAGATCCCCACAAAAGAGCTCAACGTGCACGTGAAAGTCAACAGTTGAATGAGGAGATCACAGCAAGTCTAAGGGCAAAGGCTGACGAAGAGAGGGCCATAGCGGATCCTCGAAGACGTTTGCCCCACAAACACCGAGCCTTCCGACGGTTCCTGCAAGAGCCTCGTAGTGAGCCACTTCCACGGAGTCTAGCTCGAGAGGCAGGTGCTATTCTCGATGAGAGAGATGGAATGCTCGAGGGAGTGGAGATAGGCCGCCGTACTATCCAGTGGCGCTTCTTCCAAGGTGTGGCAGGAGATTTGACCCCTAGGATCATGGAAAAGTTAGTTGCAAAGGTAACCACCAGCTTCTACCTGCGCTACAGCTACACCTATCGCATTCGCAATGTCAACGACGGGCGGGTGATGCTCTTCTCCAAGACAGTCCCAGGTTCTCCATGGTTGAATGTCCTAGGCAATGCAGAGGAGTGGATCAATAGCAAAGAGACAGCTCGTTTGAATCCCGACAACATCAATCGTCCAAATACCCAATGGGCCTTCGTGCGTTGGATCTACGTGGATGTCAAAGTCGTGATCGATCGTCAGCCTCTGTTGGGAACAGGCCCACTGCCCCAATGGCTTCGCCAGAAAAAAGGAATGATTGCCCTTGATCGATATGGTGACAACCTATGTCTTTGGCGTTGCCTTGCCATGCACGAAGGAGCACGAGTAGATAGGTGTTGCGTCAAGGCTCGGGAACTTGCCCAGGACTTCTATCGCCTGACAGCGCCCACGCAAGACGTTCCCAGAACTTCCTTAGACCAGCTGGAGGAAGTCGAGTTGCACTTTGGAATCGGCATTCGGGTGTACGAACCTACGGAGGCTGGCGCTTGGCATCTGATGCGACATGCAGCTCACTACAAGCATACGATGACGATTGGGATATACGACGGACATGCCTTCTATATCAAGGACGTCAAAAAGCTAGGGCACATCTACGTATGTAACGATTGTAAGCAACGGTTCACAAAAACCTCAGACCTTCAACGCCACGCAGATCGTTGTAGTCGTGGCGAAACGAAGATTGTTTGCCCTGGACAAGCAATCACAGTACCTCAGTCAGCATACGAAAAAGCCTTCTGGCCAGAGAGCGATTCTAACAAAGCCAGCAAAGCCGCTCTACGCTGGTTGAAACGCGAATCGGAAGCGCGCCAGCAGCATATCCATCACGCAGCTTGTGGACATGGTGGAGAGCATTGGATCGAAGGAGCGCCGGTCGACGGCTACGAACCTCTTTCGAAAACCATCTTTCAATTCCATGGATGCTACTTCCATGGCTGCCCGGAATGCTTCCCTAGGGAAAGGAGGCTCTATCGCAAGACCTGCGAAAGAACGGAGAGTCTACGCAAGGCAGGTTACGTAGTGGTGGAGGCTTGGGGCTGCTCTACAAAGAAGACAAACGAGCCGGTTCCAACTCCAACACAAACTGCTTACCCACATGCCATAGTTTACGATTTCGAAGCCTATCTCGATACAACGAAAGGAAGACAACCAACGGACCGATTGACCATCGAAAACGTCCATGTCCCAATATCAGTATCAATTGCCGACACGTACGATCGAACGCCAACCCACCTCTGTCGACGCGATCCAAAAGAACTTGTAGCCGCCTTTGTCGAAGAACTCCAACGAAGAGCAAAAGCAATCCGAGAAGTCGTTGCGGAACAGTTCTGCCCCAAGACACCTGAATTCTCCTTCGACACCCTATCGAAGGAACAACGGATGAGAATCGACGAATGGGTCAACCAAGTTCCCGTTCTAGGATTCAACTCTGGCAGGTACGATCTCAATTTGATTAGGAACTACTTTGTCGAAACCATCGCCGACACCTGTAAGAAGGTCAGGGTCGCAAAGAAAGCCAACACCACTATGTTTCTCTTAACCCCAGAATTTCGTTTCCTCGACGTGATGAATTATCTTGGACCAGGTACTTCCTACGAAAAGTGGATCAAGGCATATGGATGCGAATCGCAAAAGAGTTACTTTCCATATGAGTGGTTCGATTCTCCAGACAAATTGGATCACATTGGTTTACCAGATTATCGAGAATGGGTATCGAAGTTGAAAGGAGCACATTTATAGACTATGACAGAGTTCGAGGATTGTAAGCGCACCTTTCTCGACAAGGGAATGGAGACCTTTGCAGACTGGCTACGATACTACAACAACCTAGACGTAGTTCCATTCCTAGAGGCACTCGAAAAGATGCGAGATTTCTACCACGAGAAGGGAGTAGACATGCTGAAAGACGCAGTGTCCATCCCAGGAGTCTCGCTACAGTTCCTGCTTCGAGGTAGTGTAGAACGGGGAGCCGAGATGTATGCTCCAGGTGAGGAAGCCTACCACATGCTGAAAGGCGCTGTCGTGGGAGGTCCAAGCATAGTGTTCACCAGACGCCACGAAGCAGGAGTGACTAAGATTCGTAGTCATCAGGGTGGAACCAAGGTGTGTCGCAAAGTTCTTGGATACGATGCCAACGCCCTATATCTTTCTACCATGGAATTCGAAATGCCTTGTGGAAAAGAAAAGGTTGTGCACTATGACGAACCAGGTCCAGCCGCCGAAGGCTTTGTCGAACGTCTACGTAGTGGAACGTGGTTTGGATATGCGGAGGTAGACATCGAGATACCAAAAGAATTGTGGAAGGAATTTGAGGAGATGCCCCCCTTCTTCTACAACAAGAAAATCCCCAAAGAAGCAATCCCTCCAGAAATGATAGCCTACCTCACAAGGACAGGTAGGAAGCGAGGCGAGGAAAAGAAGCTAGTTGGGAGTCTTTCTGGAAAGAGGTTGCTGCTCTACGAGCCTCTCCTCTTTTGGTACATCGATCATGGTGCAGTGATCACTGCTGTCTACCGCACGATAGACTACGAACCTAAGGCAATCTTCGGATGGTTCGTGGACCAAGTCACCGAGGCGCGACGCACGGGAGACGTAGACAAAAGTAAAGCCTTGCTAGCAGATGTGTTCAAGCTACTCGGCAATAGCGCCTATGGGAAATTGATCGAAGACTTGGGACGCCAAACTAATGTCGCCTATACGAAAGACGAGAAGATTGTGGACAAAGCTTTGCGGAGTGCTTGGTTCGAAGACCTGGAAGAGATTGGCGAGGCATACGAACTCGAGAGTAGGAAGGCCCAGATCCGAATCAAACGCCCTTTCCAAGTAGGTATCGCTGTGTACCAGCTCGCAAAGCTGCGTATGCTCGAGTTCGCCCGCGAGGACTTCGAATACATCCAGATGGACACGGACAGCGCGTACATTGCCATCTCTGGAAACGGCATCGACGAAGTCGTACGATCGGAACTGCGAGAGGATTTCGCAGCCAATAGGAAGGAATGGCTAGCTTGGGACAAGTGGAGCAGTCGTACCCCAGGACTCTTCAAACTCGAATTCGAAGGACAGCGCGCCATTGCCCTATGCTCGAAAGCCTACTACGTCGATACAGGTGGCAGCAAGAAGTATTCCGCCAAAGGTATGTCTAGGCGGCACAACGACGTTTCGTGGGCTCGATTCGAAGCAGCCCTCCAGGGTAGTATCGACATGGCGAATAACCGAGGCTTCCGACTATTGCCAGAAGGTATGGCAACCTACGAACAACAGAAGCTTGGGCTATCAGCTTACTACGACAAAAGATACGTTCTTCCCGATGGAATCCACACCGAGCCAATAGAGTACGCTGTCTAGCGCTTGGATACGAACAGAAATCCTTTTGGGGGCAGTTCCGTATCCCTAGGAACGACTTGTAGCTCTTCACGAACGAATCCACGTTTGGGTGCGTCCTTCTCCCCTTCTCGCTTCGCAAGGTAGTACAGCACAGGCTGTCCCGAAGATACTACGCTTCGCGAAATAACGCATATCTGTAAACTCCACACAGGATCAGTAGCTCTACGTTTTTCACCCCCTTCCAATTCTCCTGGTACGTAGAGATATCGAACTAAGACGTCGAACGGTAGGCGCTCTTCTCTCAAGCCAACAGGGCGCGAATATGTAGGAGTCTTTAGGTCTACTTGCTGCGTCACTACGGAATTCGAAGGCTCCTTTCCTGTAAGTCGAGTCACCTCACTGTTCAGGGCTTTGATAACCATTGGTAAACGAACTACCCATTCTCTACTACGCGCATCCGAGCCTTCCGAAGTAAGTACCATCTCTTGTGCATATTGATATCCAAACAATCTCTCAGCTAATGTCCTATTCGCTCGTTCGACGAAGCCTTGCGCTCTATGATTACCAGCCTCACCTCGTTGAACTTTCGTACCATGTAGTTCTAGCGTTTCGGACATACGCCCCATGAATTCTCTACCAGGGTCTACTTGCAACGTCTTTGGCCATTCGAGTGGACTACGCTTGTAGATTCGTTCGAATGCAGCAGCGACTTCGCCACTATCTTTCGAAGCTAGGGGTTCGGCTTCTTTGTATCGAGAAGCTACATCGATTACTACTAGGGCGTACTTGTATAGCTTTCGTCCCCGCCCAGGTCGATCGTGAGGTAGGAATATCAAATCAGCTTGGTGGACTTCATTCGGTTTCGATACAGTCCAATGCGGGCGTGGAATGTGTTTTGGTGGTGGTAGATATACTTGCCATATAGATTGCTTTTCCAACCAACTCCTAGCTACGTCTTCCGACGCTTTCGCTGCTACCGATAGCTTGGCAATTGCAGCGTGACCTTTCCAATAGCCCATAGGACCATAGAAGATATTCGCAAGTTTAGTATCCATCATACATCTATACATTCTAACCTTCAACAGATGAAAAAAAAAAAAAAAAAAAATAAGAACCTATCCAACCAGTCCTTATTCCTTTTTTTTTTTTTTTTTTTTTTTTTTCATTTTTTTTTTCTTTTCGTATTTTTTAGTAGTGACCTAGTAGTATCTAGTAGCCCAGTAGTTGCCTAGTAGTTGCCTAGTAGTAGTACCTAGTACGTTCCTAGTAGTACCTAGTACGTTTCTAGTACGTATCTAGTAGCCTAGTAGTTGCCTAGTAGTTGCCTAGTAGTAGTACCTAGTAGTAGTACCTAGTACGTTCCTAGTAGTACCTAGTACGTTTCTAGTACGTTTCTAGTACGTATCTAGTTGCCTAGTAGTTGCCTAGTAGTAGTACCTAGTACGTTCCTAGTAGTACCTAGTACATTTCTAGTACGTTTCTAGTACGTATCTAGTAGCCTAGTAGTTGCCTAGTAGTTGCCTAGTAGTAGTACCTAGTACGTTCCTAGTAGTACCTAGTACGTTTCTAGTACGTTTCTAGTACGTATCTAGTTGCCTAGTAGTTGCCTAGTAGTTGCCTAGTAGTAGTACCTAGTACGTTCCTAGTAGTACCTAGTACGTTTCTAGTACGTTTCTAGTTGCCTAGTAGTTGCCTAGTAGTAGTACCTAGTAGTAGTACCTAGTACGTTCCTAGTAGTACCTAGTACATTTCTAGTACGTTTCTAGTACGTATCTAGTTGCCTAGTAGTTGCCTAGTAGTAGTACCTAGTACGTTCCTAGTAGTACCTAGTACGTATCTAGTTGCCTAGTAGTTGCCTAGTAGTTGCCTAGTAGTAGTACCTAGTAGTAGTACCTAGTACGTTCCTAGTAGTACCTAGTACGTTTCTAGTACGTATCTAGTAGCCTAGTAGTTGCCTAGTAGTTGCCTAGTAGTAGTACCTAGTACGTTCCTAGTAGTACCTAGTACGTTTCTAGTACGTATCTAGTTGCCTAGTAGTTGCCTAGTAGTTGCCTAGTAGTAGTACCTAGTACGTTCCTAGTAGTACCTAGTACGTTTCTAGTACGTTTCTAGTACGTATCTAGTTGCCTAGTAGTTGCCTAGTAGTTGCCTAGTAGTAGTACCTAGTAGTAGTACCTAGTACGTTCCTAGTAGTACCTAGTACGTTTCTAGTACGTTTCTAGTACGTATCTAGTAGCCTAGTAGTTGCCTAGTAGTAGTACCTAGTACGTTCCTAGTAGTACCTAGTACGTTTCTAGTACGTTTCTAGTACGTATCTAGTTGCCTAGTAGTTGCCTAGTAGTTGCCTAGTAGTTGCCTAGTAGTAGCACCTAGTACGTTTCTAGTAGCATCTATAGCCATCTACTAATAGCGTATCCAGCGCCTAGCATTCCACCACCTACGTATAGCAACTCACCAGTCTTCTGACTGTTTGAGGGTCGATAGTAGTCTGATAGGCGTGGTTCTTTCATTCCTTCGAGCCGTTTAAGCGCCTTACGTAACTTATCGGATTGCACGAAGGCTTTGTTGGTATCTCTTTGAACGTCGTATGCGTCGCGTTCAAGACCTTCCTGATTTTGTGCAAAGTCGTATAGTCTTTGACGTTCCATCCTATAGGCCACCATTTCGGATTCTCGTTTTTCGATGGCTCTATCGTGTCTCTCTCGTTCTACGTCGACGTCGTCCTTTCCAATCATCCTAGCTAGTATACCACCACCAGTAAATGCCGTCGCATTCAAAACAGCTCCGAAAACTGTCATAGCAATCGCTGCCGCCATTACGGTATGATCTTTTGTTTCTCGAGATACTGCTTCGCGTACAAGCTACCAACTATCACGGCAGTCCACTTTGCGTAATTCACTAGGGAAGAAGAAGGATCGCTAAGCATAGATTCCTTGGTAGTCTTCTTTGCGATCCACCTAATACCAGCAGCGAGTCCTACGATTATAGATGCGTCGGTTGCCGTCTTCATCAATTCCTTATCCATCTCGACATATATAGTATGGTCTCTAGTCTTTAAGTGTTACTCCATGTCTGGTACCGCAGTCTTTACCGGAGCTGCAGGTCGTGTCGTGCTAACGGCGACAACGCGCTTATTGCCATCTACGTACTTTTTGTATGCATAGTACGTGCCAACCAACGTAGCGCCTGTACCGATGACTGCGAGGATGGTCAGGCTTTCGAACCGACCTTCCTCTACGTCGATTTCTTTGCACGATTCGCTTTCGCGCGTCAACTCTCTCTTCTGAGCTTCTCTAGCGAGTTTGTTGCTTAACGCTAGTGCCCTTCCGGCTGCGACGCGCTTTGGGTCCTTTACCTTAGTTGGCACAGTCGTCGGAGGATTCGCAGTTATCTGGTCCGCTTCTTCCATCTTGATTCGGTATAGTAAGTACTAGCGAAGGTTCAACAGTTGTACCAGGAATGACTACGTGGCCAGATACGTGAAATAGGACGCTAGCTAGCTAGCGCTACAAGGCGACCTGCTTTAAGCGATAGTAGGCCAGTCGCAGCACTGATCTCGTTGCGGACTAGAGGGTCTTCTTGTAGATCTTTGATCAGGGCTTCTTGAGAATCTATTGGTACTAGGTAGGTAACTAGGCGGGTAGCTAGACGCACCACGCCATCGACTAAGCCTTTCGTTATTTGCTGAGCTAGAACGGCCTGGTACCTCCTATACAACCTATCTACTTCTTTCTCAGGAAGTCTAGAGATGTCTCCTAGGGAGAAGTTCTTACCTAGGTATTCTTTCGTTACGCCCGTTGCAGCTAAGATCGAAAGGGATTCGCGATTGTCTGATGTGACGTCTAGGTCGGTTGGTGGTGGGCCTGTTACGTCCTCGCCGAATATCTCAAGTATCTCTTTATCGTCCATGATAGTATGTCATAGGTGCTGGCAGCTCTAATACTGACTCGAAAGGATGGCGTAGACAGAAGCACATGCGAGCGAACTTATGAGATCCAAGTATCGTTCGTAACTCTTTACATTCTTGCGAGCCTCCATAATCCTCAAATATCCTTTTGCCATCTACGGCCGATGCTGTATGAAATGCTACTACGATAGCTACGTTCTCGCGGAAGGGTTTACATATGCTCGTTAATTGTTGGGACAGCACCCAAATAGAAAGCCCTATATGTCGTGCAGAGAATGCTAAGTCTACTAGCTTGTCGGTTCGTTTCTTGACGTCCTTCGATGCGGCGCAATCATCGAGAATCAATAGAGTATTGGTACCTGACCAAAAGGTCGCGCAAATACTTAACGTAGCGTCGATGGCATCCTGCGGTGGTGACACGACGAAGAAACGAGGATCTCGATTTGCAAATCCATGATAGGTTTTGTTGTGGGCATATGTAGGACAAATCAGTACTATGTAGTCGAACTTGCCACGAAATGATCCACGAAGTTGTTCTATGAGAAACGCAGTCTTCCCACAATTCGTTGGACGGACTATGAGTGCATTGAACGGCACGTGCTCTACGAGAGAATCCATCAGTATGTTATACTACGTAAAGATCTGTTCAATATCATGAGCTGAGCATCTGCGAGAACGTAGATGTGCATGTTCACGTTTCCACTTCCTCCTGCAGTTCTATGTATGCGAATGTCGATATCTTTTCCACCGCCAGTTTGTGCCAATCCATCACCATGAACTGTGGAATCCTTTGCCGTGCGACAATCGACTAGAATGGCGAACCTATTGTTGTAAAACTTCGTTGGAGTCATGGAAGTATTGGACGTAGCAAACTATCCTTTTGCAGCCTCTCAGAAATCTGGGGGAAGCATACCGCTTGGAAAGAATCTGTTGGGAATCCCGTTGACATCTACTTCTATCTTCAAAATATCAGAATTCGAGAATGCTTCGCTATCTCGCGTACCAGCAGTGTGTGGATCTACGAATAGTAGAAGTAGTCCAGTAAAGGATCGTCGTGGAACGTTGACGTTCTGAGATATCAAAGCATCGGATGCTTTAGCGATAGGTACCGTCTTGAAGTGAACGGCGTGTTCGTAATATAGGAATGCGGTACCTGTTTCGTACTTGTGAAGCGCACTACTAGCCAGCGTTTCGTCCTTGATTGCTTCGTATTCTAGTTGGATGTTGGTAAGTTGGTACGTACCTATCTTTGTCGTATCCGATCCAACTACGACATCGATCGCAGGAATCAACTTTGATGATATCATGTTGAATATACATAGATATACGGTTATGTTTAACATGGAAGGCGATGCTGCAGAGGAAAGACCTGGTGAAACCACGGGAGGCGAAGACTACGACGATGAGGATGCTGTCGATATGGAGAAGTGGAAAGTGGCGTTTCCAGAAGAGTCAGGAGAAATGGTCCCAATGAAAACCAGACGCGACTACGCTAAGGAAGGTGCTAGGTCAAAGAATCAGGAAACCTCGTTTTCTGTAGACGATGATGATTACATCGACGAACTCACCGGCCCGGAAGCCTCGAAAGTTTCTAGACGCGAAAAGGTCCTGGAAAATCTGGAAGATGAGAAACCTCCTAAATTCGGCGCTAGAGATGTGCTTTTCAAGCAGGGTTTATGCAAAACAGGAGATGTTCGAGACCGTCTGGGAACGATATCCAGATGTGGGAATTCGAGGTGTTCTCGAGATGGCAACCATGCCTGATGGTAGAGTCGCTATCCACGAGTATGGGAGTACGAATAAGCCTATCCCTTTGACCACCAAGAAGGGTGAGTTATATACGAGGGTGGGAAAAGGTCTCAAAGGAGTCCTAGGACCTTCGAGGGAAGAAATGGTAGAAGAAGTCATAGAGGCTGAAGACCAATTGCGTGAGAGGATCCAACGAAATGGAGAAATACTCAAAGACCCTACGTCTACCGAAACTCAGAAAGAAAACGCTACTAATGAAATAAGAACCGATCAGGAGGAACAAGCAGTCCTAGGACAAATAGAAGAAGCCCTGGCAGAACGTATGCCACTTAGGGATCGCATAAGAGCCATCTTCAAGAAGTATGGAGTCAGTATAATTAGCGTGGTAGCTGCGGTAAGTACGGTGATCGGCGTAATAGTTTCCAATCTGACAAAGGCAGTTCCCGAGATAGTATCGGGAGTTGGAGATGCTGCCAAAGCAGTCGCCAAAACAACTGCCAAAGCCTTAAAAGCAATGGGTAAGAAGTTAGAGGAGATCCTACCTAAGATGATTGGGCCAATTGCGAGTTTCGTATTTAGTATGGCTGCCGACGTCGTTGGAGTCTTAGCAAACAACATTTGGTTGTTAATCGTAGCAGCAGTGGTCTTCGTAGTGGAGCAATACAAACGACGTTAACGAAACAACGTCCATGCGATTCCAGCTGCGGCAATAGATGTCACTGCGAGATTAATCTCATGTTGTGGGATAGCCTTTGGTACAGGAACTCGTTTCTCGTGCGTCTCGAGAGGCGGCACCAATTTCTTATCTGGGGGTCCTTCCATGGGAGGAGGACGTCCTTTGACTTCTGCATTGATGTCGTTAGTACCTAGCATCATATCTTTCGTGGCTTTCGGGGTTGGATTCCTATAGCCATCCTTCTTACCAAGATAGTACACTAGATTGCTTGGCAATAATCGCACGCCTATAGCTATTGCTAGATCGAGCCTCTTATGCGTTGTCGTTATAGCAGTAAGATAGTTTTTGTAACTCACCACTAAATCGTTTTCGAGAATAGCGCCTTCGACTAAGCTCTTGAACTTTTCTTTGACGTTGAAGCTATCTACGATGGATTCGTTAAGATCGTTTTGAGCGCCTAGGATACAGTATCCAAAAGCCTCAACAGATCGATTCAATCTACCTAACCCAGCATTCGTCAAACCTCTACCGCTTGGTGGCGTAAACCAATTGTATTGTTTACCATTGTTATTGCTAATGTACGATAAAGGAAACTGATAGTCCGTACGACTCTCCTCAGGAAACTTGAAGTCACCACCAGGCCACTTCGCAGAGTACGAAGTATTATGTGCGTACTTCTCTGTATAGTTCACCATTCTTCCATGAGAGTTTACGTAGACGTCTCCTAAACCATCCCACCGAAAGTCTGGCGTTCGAGATATACCGAATTCGATGCACAATTTCTCAAGGACTGATTCGCTATAGAGATTGTCGAGTTGCTTGAAAGCACGGTTACCAGTTAGAGGAGCTCCAAGTTCGTGTAGGATCCTTCGTATCGTGAAATATACGTGGAATCGTAGGAACCCTTGGACAACTGGTGGATATGTTTTGAAAGTGGGGTCAAACAACGACACTCCGCATCCAGAAGTTGCACACCACGTTGCAAAATTGAGTTGTTGAGGCCAGTACTTGAAATCCGGACCTGATAACCATCTACGAGACTCCTTCGCTGTCGTATGCCTTACAACGATCTCCTTGAATACGTTTGGAACGCCAGCTTCGAACTTCTTCGTAGGTGTGACGTATATCCATAACTTGGTGAGATCTATATCTTGTGCCGGTTCGGTAAAAGGAACTGCTCGAATAGGATATTTCGCACTCTTATCTAGTGTCAACGTAGATGGGAAACCATCAATGATTCCCTGCAATGCGTCATCGATGCGTTTTCGAAGGGTAGAAGGTAGCTTGGAGACATCATCACCATATACCACATAGCCAGAATCCCCATCTCGAAACCAAATACTCGTCGAATATTTGTCTGGACCATCTATATCCGTGGATGCATAGAACTTGTGAAGATCTGCCTGTGGGTATCGTTTCTCGAACTTCACCAACAGATTAGCATTCAATGTTGAGACCTTTTCATTTTCATCGGCAAGGAGCGCTGTCTGCTCAGATTTCGAAAGCCTTGGTCCACCCTTGGCAATCTCCACCTTGTCCTTGGCAGATAGACCATCGTACCAATCATCTTTGTCTGGTACAACGAGAGGCATCGTAACTATTGAAGTTATACATACATACAGTTATACCTTCAACATATGAGATGGTTCTCTTATATATCACCACAACATTGGCCGACCATATTGTCTACTTCGACAACCCTATTCTCATACAGAACGTTTCACTAGTCGAGGTCACTATTGAGAATAGTTGGTGGAACCTAGCGGAGAATGCTACCTTCTGGTGGTCTGTCGAAGGTATAGGGTTTCCGTACGACGTTCCTAAGGGAAACCACACTATGGCGAGCCTTCGACAATTCCTTGCGCCTGCAGTTGGTGCTGGCATCATAAAAATCGAGAAACCCCACCATAGGAGGTCTTGGAACCTAGAAGTCAAGCAATCGATTCTACTTAGTGGAAATCTCTGCAAACTGATGGGTATTAATGAAGATGGGAGCGGTACGCGACTAAAAGTAGGTATGCACGAAGTGTCCATCCAAGATGAAATCGACATAGCGTATATCTGCTGCGACGTGGTGGATTCCAGATTCTCGATTCAAGATGGAAAGCAATCTAAAGTCCTAAGTAGAATACATATCCGAGGCGATAGATTCGTGAAAACGACGTATGCCTCACTACAACCTCTAGCTGTCAAAGCTCTAGGGACAACGCGAAGCAGTCTTCGTCTGACAGTTCGCGATGAGAAATGCAATCTGATAGACTTCCATGGTCGACCTATACTGTACGTGTTGAAGCTTGAGTAAGTTATATGTATAACGTACGATGGAAGGCGATTCGATTCAACCGTTTCCCTCAGCACCGAATATCTATCCACCGATTGCTAGTGACACTGGAAAGAACTTTAGACTGCAAACGATCCGAGACACGCTTTCGGACATCGAAGTTCAAGAAAGACACTACGAAGGTGTGCGCAAGAAATATGCACGTTCTCAAGGAATAGTTCATGGTATCGCAGTGGCAACGGGAGGTCTATCTGTGATCTTATCTGGATCTGGATTGGGCGCAGCGTTGACTGGGGTTGGAATAGTGATTGGTCTACCACTTGGAGTTATTGGTAGACTATGTGGATTAATTTCAGCATCTACGACCATTGGGGCTAAAAAAATAGGAATAAAAGTTTCTAAACATGAAAGGACAACTATGTTGGCAAAGGCAAAAATCAATACGATTCGCGATCTAGTATCGAAGGCCCTACGCGATGAAAGCGTATCCGACTCCGAATACGGTCTCATCCTGGACGAAGCAAATAAGTATGAGATCATGAGGTCTGAAATTCGTCGCGAAGATGAAAAAAGGCCGGATCGGGTTCGAGCCGAACTCAAGCAAGAAGTGCAAAAGGAAATGCGAGAAAAGCTTGGCAGCTTAGTGGGGTAAGAATCGATATTTCCTATGGAAGAAACGAACATGGCTCCCACTTTCACTTCGCTAAGTCCTACTGCTAGTTAGCCCATGTCTAGTGTAGATTGGTTCGAAGTAGGAATGGTAAGAAAGCAACTCCTTGACAAAACGCTTGACCACACCTCCAAATACGTCACATCGTCCGACGACCTCGTTAAGAGACATAGACGATCCTAAACGACGTAGCACCTCGTAACTCGCTCCAACAACTTTCGTCTTAAGTACCGATTTGGTGCCTATATTGCTTTCTATTGCCGTAGTAACAACCTCGTGGACTATTTGTTGAACGTCCATAGGTACTCCTTGAGGATCGAGTTTAAGGAAAGTCGTTGCAATGTGAGGAACTATGCGCTCGGCATTCAAGTCCATATCGATCTTATCGTCACTATACAGAGAACGTATAAAGACCTCTCCGCTACAGAGGCTCTTGTCGTTTAGTTGCATGAAGCGAGCAACTTCGCCTCTAGTTCGTATGAACCCGCATTGCACGCATGCCTGGTAGAGTAGAGCAGCTAAAATGCTTCTCTTAGCATCGCTACGCTTGAGACAGACTTTCCTTACTTGGATAAAGGCGTCGGCTACGATTCCTAACGTGTTCGTAGGGAACGATAGGCCATAACTTTGTTTATAAATAGTGTTGTACGCTTGTAGTTCTCGTAGGATCGTTCGTCGTTGCAGGTATGTGTTATCGCTTTGCTTTGGTTTTGCGCGGTCTAGATCATTTTGATACTGAAATCTATCCGGACCTACCATACGCAGTCGAGTAGTAGCAACGTCGACCTTCGTTTCTTCACAGGGTTCGGTCTCGGAAACAAGACCGCATGTGGGACACACGAATTCCGTTCCTTGTATTTCCAAGGGGCAGAGACAATCGGAACATGTTTCACTGGTGTTGATTTGCAATCGTGGTTCAATATGCAGGCTTCTACAAATTCCAGAACCAAACAATCTGATGAGCTCGTCCATGATACGCTATAGATGCCATCCGTCTAATAGGAAATAAAAAAATAAAAAAAAGAATGAAGAGGGTTCACGCAACGACCTCCCTCCATCCTTCTTTTTTTCTTACGTGGCGGTTCCTAATCTTCCTTCTCGCGGCTCCTCAAGGCAGTCAACACCTCGTCGAACGCACGGTCGAGAGCCCCGTCCAAACCTTCCTCTGGTTCCATCGCTCTTGGTTCCGCGGTCAATTCTACCGTAAGAGCCTCGTCGAAACCTTCCTCTGGTTTCACCTTTCCCGGATACGAGTCATAGACGGGGCCCGGCTCGTTGGCAGTCCTAATCAACTCGTTCCTGAGGCCTTCCTCTAGCATCTTGTCGAACTCCCTAGCGCGTATTACATCGGGATGCTCGTCCGGTTCCACCACGTTTGAATCTGCAAGTTTCTCCTGCTCCTTAGCGCATTTTATGTCGAGGTTCTTCTTATTGAGAATGAGACGACGTTGAGGTGCTCCGCATACTGAGCAAAGCTCGAAACTCGTGCGACATCCTTTGCCGCACTTCAAGCACGGCACGAATGGGGCGCAGCCTTTCGAGATCTGAAAGTTGTGCTGGGCACAGTACTTCGTTGACTTCGAAGTCTTCGTCGGGCATTTCGTGTCCTTTCCTCGCATCAACCAATCACAAGTTACCGTCTCAGTCATTGCGACGTCTACGCTTAGGTTCTTCGGCTTGTTCGATCTGTATGGTATTAATGCGTATTAAGATGACAACGAATGCTAATATCGTGGAATAGAGAATATATACCAATACCATTTGGTGGCGATATACAGTATGCTAATCATTCCTCTAACAGGTACTCAAGTTTGGATTCGGTCCGTGCGCGAATATCTAGTGATCATTGGGCTTCGTGCCTCGCTCGCGTAGTAGTAGTCGGGGCGCGCAATGCAGCCCTCTCCACCTTCACACCACTCCCCACCCTGGCACTCGCAGTACCCTACTTCCTCCTCCGTAGGTTGGAAGCACTCCGAGAACCATCTGGCGATCCCATAGTGTCCATTACCGCGCGCAACATTCCTCATCCCCTCAAAGTCCTCATGAGGAATGGTGGGGTGAAAACGCTTTCGCAAGCCAGCGAACTACGTCAAGGTGACCATACCTGCTGGCATCGAACATAGCTTTGAGGACGTATTCCTCCTCTGCAAAGGCGTAATCCCCTATGATTGACTCAAAGTGCTTGATGAGCCACTTTTCGATGTTGAGATGGCCATTTTTTCTGGCAAGATATAGGGTAAGATGGATGCGGTCATCATCTATGGAGAGGTAGTTCTTAATGAGCCACTTAACGACATCGAGGTGGCCATTTTCACTGGCATAGCACATCGCATCGTACTCGTACCAGTTGCCTTCGTACTTGTGCTCATACTCTTTAGTGAGCTGGAAGCGATTAACGAGCCACTTAACAACGTCAAGATGACCATTCTCACTGGCATAGCATATCGCATAACCATCGTTATAGTGTGCGTCCTCTGTGGAAATATCGAAAGTCTCAACCAAACTATCTCGTTCGTCATCGTTGCAAGCCGACCTAAGCCCGAAAAGGAGTACTTGCCTACGGAACTCTTGGTCTACGTTTTTGTAGCGTGCTAGGGATGCTGCATCGTTTAGGCGTTTCGATGCTTGCGAAAGCCCAAGGTCCTGAGTACTCTACGATCTTAGTCAAGATTTCTAGAGGAAGGCACGATATGCTATCCATAGTGGAAGAGATCGATATACTGCATAGTAATCACTTCTCTAATAGGTTCACACTTTTGGATTTTTAGGTGCAAGGATGTCTAGGGACAATTTGGATGTTGCGAGAGACCCTTAGGACCCCAGTAGTATATCCGGCGTCAAAACTGATACCACTTTTTTGTTGTGCAAGGAAAGGATGTTGTGGAGGTCTTCGTTTGACGAAGACCTCCATAACATTCTTTCGTTGTGCAACAAAAAAGTGGTATCATTTTGACGCCGGATATACTACTACGAATGTATGCTCTACAGTCACTTAGCCATTTTAGGCTATACATGTACGTGTTGATGTGGCTTGAAGGTGAGTTAGTTGGCGTTCTATGTGCTCGGTCCCCTAGGTTTTTGCGTTTTTGACCTGGCTTAGCACCAGCATTTAATGGAGCATTTCTGCTGGCAGATTCACTTGGTCTTTCAGTCTATTAAAGTAAGCTAGGTATTGCTGTAGCCTGTCCATGTCTTCGGCGGCAGCATTTGTATGTTGGCAAATTGAATGTTCTTTCTGCACAGGGCAGTTACTACAATTGGCCTTTCCACATCCACAGAAGGGGGCACGGTTAGCGAGCTGATGCTAGTGACAATACTCTCTGTATCATCGGTGGTGGCGGCGATAGTGGTGGTAGCGGTGGCAGTGGCGGTAGTTGTGGAAATGGCGGTAGTGGTGGTAGTGGTGGAAGAGTTGTGAGATTCAAATAACGCTGTCACTGCCTTTTGCCTTTTCGCCGCACTTTCGAGTTTGTTAGATAAGGCATAAGAGCGATCGGCCGTTGAACGGTCGTGGGACATGCTGACAGCCAGGTAGTTCTTAGTAGGGGAATCCAAATTCCTGGTACCCGTGACGACCGTCTTCCTCACAGTTGTATTACAGAACGTCTCAATGGCTTCCGGGCGCATGGCGTTCGTGGCCTTCACAAAGGACTTCAGAGGCACATTGATGTAGTTAGAAGCCACATGCGCACTTGAACTTGTGAGGAATAACTTGTCCCCACTCGCTACCACACATGAAAAGACTGGCATGATGTACGTACACCACTTCATCGGTAGAGTATAGAGATCGGGAGCAATATGGATTATTGCTCCCCCATGCGCCACCGATGTCTTCTGTTCGGCAATATTTATTTGCCGGCGGCCATCTTCGGTTACCACAGAAGCCATCACGTGCTTTAGGCCCAAATGCGAGAGAAGTCCAGCCCTGTTGGCATTGTCCACTGTGATGCGGAACAAGAGCATGTTGCGAATGCTGATGACCTGATCCATGGTGGGCATATTTTCAGTGCATCCCAATAGCATGGCCTCCAACCTCCTGCAATGTCCAGACTGCCTGGCCGGCACGATCTCCTGCGGAGTGGGCACGTTCTTGAGCTCTGTCCACTGCCTCTCTGACTGCTCAATGGCTTTTACCTTTTTCCACGACGATCTCCAGTTGGCCTGCTTTCTTTGGAGCGATTCGAGCTTGAATCTTTGAGTGGCGGACATGCCCCTAGCGGCCTCTCTATTAAGTCAAAAAGACAAGAACTTCTCAAGGGCATATGAATATGAATATACCCTTAGCGTCAGTCCTTTTTTTTGCATCAGCTTTCCTTGAATTGAGATGCTTCTGGAAGAAGCGGGAGTAGAGTGGGTTGGAATCGAGGAATACTGCTAGGGTGGTATACTCTGGATCTACTGCACTAGCTATAGATGCCACCTGTTGGCACATCAGGCCAATTTCCTGTTTCGACTTAGATCCTCCATCTGGTGATGTCAGATGCGCATTCCAAGCTTTTAACAACGCGTCCAAGATCGTCTTGGGTTGGCATTCTTCACCATACGTTTTCTTGGTTTTATGCAATGTTTCACCGCCACCCGACTCATCAGACTCCGTTGTCGATGTTGACGCCTCGTCCTCAAGTTCTGGCTGGTATGTCCTTTCATCGAAACTTCCATCACTACCAGGATCATCTGAAGTGTGAGTAGTAGGTTTCAATTTGCTGGGTCTCAGGTCTGGGACGTCTATGTCCTGCTGCCCTTCGTTGATATCGAACTGCTTCATCCAATCAATCGCTGTCGTACGGGGAGGGTGCATCGTTCTTGCCAGCTCGTTCATGACATCTTCCAAGACGTTCCCTTGTTGTTCAGGAGATGTTGTTTCGGGCAGCTCGTCTCAGTCTTCCGACTCAATTACGTGTTTAAACTTTGTGCGGGGTTTGGCAGGGCTTGAGTGCCGGGGCGCGGCAGTAGTTACAGCCGGGCAAGGTGGAGGGGAAGTTGGTTTAACCGGTGTTTCTTTTGCACCAACAATACTTTGGAATAGCACGGAAGCCCTGGCGATCTTGTGTTTCCTAACGATGTGGTTGTCTAATCGCTTCCCACTCCATTGACATTTTGGACATGGCCGTTCTTTTCTGTATTTATCGGTCTGTATGTATTTATTGGAGGTATCTGGCCTTAGACCATCCGTGTGTTTTGCTCAACAGGTGGGATTCTAAGTGGGTCTTTTCTTTCTGGCACACAGGGCAGCGTCCCTTGAATAGTGGCCCTTTCAGCGCATGGGGTACGTTGTCGACTTTACTACGGTTGTCCACCACCTCATCCATGTCCCCCCTGTGAGGCCGCTTTCTTTTTTTTGGGACCCATTTCTTTTTTGGGGGACCCCTTTCTCTTTTTGCCCTTTCCCCTGATCTCGTTCCTTTATAGGGGGTGTGACATGCACCGGTACCTCCCTTTCCTCATTGTTCTCGTCATCCACAGGTGCAGGATTGGAATGACAAGTGACCACGTTCTGTGCAGTTTGCAGTAGTCGCCTTCTCACAATTGGAATGAATGCATGCGCCTCCATAGTAGGCACGCCTATGACATGCCCTGGATGGGCTAATTGATGTTCCCTACGAATTAAATATTCTTCGTTCTTAATAGTAAGCCTTATATACTGCGGATACTCAACACATTTGTGTGATACTCGTCTAAATAATTAAACATTGCCTTTCTGTGTCTCTTTTACTTTTCAAACGGCTAGCACAGTCTTTGGCTCGATTGTCATAATTAGACGAATATCAAGATTAACTAATAATCCTACCTTATCATCAAGGCGTTGTGTTCTACCTGGAGTCTGGCATGGTCCGTCATGCCGAATTGTTCAGAGACGTGTATTTCTGCTAGAATCCATTGCAGTTTGGTTGCAATGGTATCCCCGTCCTCTTGTCTTCGTGTCGTCATACTGTTCACATGAGAAAATAAACGAAAAGTATGAGACTATTGTAGTTAATTGATGTCTTTCGCTTGTAAAAAAAGTGCCTTAACCCTAACCTATCCCTTACCCATAGGAACACCAATAAAAGTAGCGAAAAACTGAAACGAAATAGAAACATTGGTGAAATAACAGTATGTTCAATATAAACCTTGAAATGTCTTAGAGAATGACATATGATCAATAAAAACAGAGAATTTATCTTTGAAAAAAATTGGGCAGGGGTTCCCCAGCAAGTATAGCTTTTGCAATCAACGACGTATAGAGGTAATAGAGAAACTCTGTTGACACGCAATTCCCATCGTGTCATGTAAACAAACTAGGACTCTGCAAATTCATTCTAATCAGATAGGCTTGACTGACTGCATTAGGTTAAAAATTAAATAGGAATATTTCACCATTTTAGCATATGAAGTCTATAAAAAAAAACTATAAGCGCCTTACCTTTCAGTTATTGTTGAGACACACAGCAATAATACCAAGTGGCTAAAACAAAATCTCTCGTTCACCCTACAGAATATGGTTACCTTGCAGTTATCCCAATGAAACACGGCAAGAAAAGCACGGCACTCCTAAATCTCTCGTTCACCCTACAGAAAAAAGAGCAATGTTAAAATGAGAAATGATGTCAATTTTACAGACATTATGGACCACGTCCGACGCAAAACTATATGTGCCTTACCTGGCAGTTATCCCAATGGAACACGGCAAGAAAAGCACGGCACTCCTAAATCTCTCGTTCACTCTACAGAAAAAAGAGCAATGTTAAAATGAGAAATGATGTCAATTTTACAGACATTATGGACCACGTCCGACGCAAAACTATATGTGCCTTACCTTGCAGTTATCCCAATGGAACACGGCAAGAAAAGCACGGCATTCCTAAATCTCTCGTTCACCCTACAGAAAAAAGAGCAATGTTGAAATGAGAAATGATATAAACTTTACAGACATTATGGACCATGTTCGACGCAAATCTTGAAGTGTCTTACATTGTAAGTATACCAAATATCACTGGAAATATCGCAATGAAGAACACTGTAAACATACAAAAGCTGAAGCGAAATACAAACATTGGTAAACTAACAGTATGTTCGTAACAAAATTGAGCAGGGCTTCCCAGTATCTATTGGTTGTACAAGAACATGTCTAATAGTATCCAGGTCATTTTGGCACTTTTTGGGGTAAAATGGGGTCCACGCCCATTTTTGTAACCCCATTAATAATGAACCAAAACCAATCAACTTGATATCATATAAAAGCTAGATAGACAGGCTACCTTCACTAAGAAACAGATCGACTAACCTATGCAGACTCACGGATAAATTATTTTTTAAATACCTGGTACAAACACGAAAAACAAAAACGACTAACTCTTTTATCCAAAGTCGTATGGAGATGCAGACAAGTGTATTAATATGAAAAATCACCAAGAAGATAAACCTATGAACAAAATCTTACATAGAAGCTTGGAAATGTATTCACCGAGCTATAAATGATGTGTTACATCAGGTTTGTTTAAAAAGGATGTGAAATATCACTTTACAGCAGTTTCCCTGTATCTCGACCCTTCGTTTTCCAAACTTCAGTTCGATTTGGGTTTTTATGTTCCGTCAAACATGTGAGGGGGCGTGGCTTTATGCAAATGTACCACGATAACACTCGCCCAGCTTCGCCCGTTCACTGAAACTCGTGAGACGGGAGTAATCACAAAATGCATGGTAAAATGACTAGAGAATATCAAAGAAATAAGGTGGAGAGTTATTTTCATGCTGAGGGAAGGGTGGAGGATAAAAAATATTGCTCAAGTTCTCCAAGTGGGAAAGACTTTTGTCAAGAAGGTAAAACAACTCTTCTTAACAAACCAGCCAATTGAATATCGACGGAGGCCGGGAAGATTGAGGAGGCTAAGCGGTGAGTCGTCATCATTTAATTGTTGAATATGCAGAAAAATGCTGTTGGTCACGTCCAAGGCAAATAACTGAAATTGATTATGTAAGTATAGGCTAGATTGTCTGCTAAAAGTGACTGATATAGTGACTTTAAGTTTATATAGCATAGTCAGTACGCTTACTGAAACCCCAGATACTGATAGTGTTATCCCCGGGTGTTACCATACAAAACCAATTTCATTGCCTATTTGTAGACTTATATTTGATAGCGTAAAATACTCACTAAAAAAAAAACATAGTTTCTGCTGTTTTTCTTGAATGAAAATGTTCAAAATGTAACTACATGTACGCGCGTGTACATAAAAGCTTTATAGCACGGCATTAATTTATGTCAACACCTCAATACATTTTGCTGATCAAAAATATAATAACACAATACCAAGAAGTATACGAGGATGAATTACAGGAATGGCTTGAATACCTGACTGGAAGAAGATTCTCTCTTTCCACCATCTATAAGTGCTTGCGTAAAATCGGTTGGACACGAAGGAAGATACAATATCTTTTAGGGTTCAGGGTCGCAAAGGTATTATAGGTATATGCATTGTATACAGTAGATATTAAACTAGTTTCTCTAAAAGCTAGTGTTGGTCTGCATTGGGGGAGGGCCATAACCAGACTCCCAGGACCGGGGAGGCAAAACACGGGGGCCAAAGAGTATACAGTAGCTGATTATATACACAACCCAATTGGATTTGAAAATTTCATGGAATTTGAAAATCAAAAGGATGCAATCAAATGTTAGAGGAGGGAATTGCCTCACCTTGCCTAGACATAGCTACGAGCCTGTTGTGTAATAAACTAAAAGTTGATGAAATGTATGCTAACCATCGTAGGAAGCGAGTAGCAGCTGATGTTTCGAGCGTTAGCCCTTCATCTGCTCCTTTGTCTGCACCAGTGTTATAGATAATATAGCTTGGGGAGTGGACCACACCCTAAACACTGTTCTGCCTAACCTAGCCGGGCTGGCCCAGAGCCCTGGAGCCTGTCGCCCATTAGGGATTTGAGGATAATACTTTTACTTAAATCTGTATAATATTTAATCCACAAAGGCACCTATACAGCCTTAGTTAAACACAGATGTTAGAAATATCCACTTTTTAAATTTTGGTTTTGTTGGGTGTTGGGAGTCATGAGGTGCACAACTCACACATTACAGCAAATACTACAAACAAGAGACAGACACTGGTAGATATACATGTAGGCAATAAGAATTGTCTTTCTTACAGCTTAACCTTATTGCCTATGAGAGGAATGCAATACAGCATGCTGACTCATCTAAATATGAGAGGACATTTCAGGTAATAGAATATGAACAACTAATTAGCAGCTTATTTCTGTTTGATTAGTGCCAAATTTCCAGTAGATTGAGCACATGAACAAACTTTTTTAGGTGTGCTGCTGTAGATTTAGTGCCACAAAAGGTGTTTCTTCGTGTTGTGAAAACCATTGGTTAGATAATGGGCGATCACTGCACAAACGGTTCCTTAAAGGAACAGTGCCATACCTAGTGCGCATGTGCGAATGTTTGAATTTTGGTTGGGTTGTCCAGAAATCAAAAGATTTGATACGTGAAAGAAATCCTCTTCCATCGGCTTTGCCTAAGTTTCATTTGACCTTATACCCATTTAGAATAGTAATTTAGTTTTATATCCTAGGATTTAAGACGGTATTTCGTTCGTCTCCGTAATTTTTGCGAGTATTTTTGACTCTGAATTCAGTGCCCTTGGACGGTTCGTCGAGCGGAGGAATTAATGGCTACAGAAGAAAGCTTCCGTCTCCTGGTAGCTTCGTCCAAAGCATTTGAGAGGGAGACAATGAACGGCCTAGGAAACTTGGAGACATTTATTCTGCTTGTAAGTCGCTGAATGTACTATGATTCGCGTGTATTTATTGAAGTGTCAACACGGCCTTCGTTCGGTACGGTTCAAGGCTTCGCTATTTCGCAAAATCGAACTCTTTTCTTCCCGATTTTGTAGTGGAAGCGCTCTTATATTGTACAACAACTCATCCTAAAATTACAAAGCCCCAAAGCTATGAAGTCAGAACATTAGTTTCGCTTTCACTTCGCAAAACTGCAGTAGAATGAAATATTATAATTCACACAGAAATTGTTGTTTGTTTATGAGTTGGCATTGCCGAGTGGATTCCTAAACTATTATCCCGAATACCATACATGTAGATCTTCGAAGCACTATCTCATGGTCCAGTGGGAAGTTTTTACGATTCTAAATCCTGAACTTCTCAACTGATTCGAATTACAAAACTATTAACTCTAGATTCCGTGCAAGCGAAAATTCCAAAGGTCGTTCCAGATCAGTTGAGTTTTGACGTGACGTCACATAAACAGCGTGATTTTCCATTGTCTTTCTCATTATTAATAATCACGTGTTACGTGTGCGCATTACCGTGGCACTGTTCCTTTAAGGGGAAAGTTTTCAAACTTGCAGTGTTTCATAAATATCACACCAAGTCTCCAGTTTTCAAAGTACTAAAATATTACACTTAGACGAACAAACAACAAACTCTCTCAAAGTGACTCAATGCTATTCTCGGTAATATTTCTCATCGACACACGATCGCAGTTTTTTTTAGAATGACACCGCTTGAAGATGTGCGGTGCAAGCTGTTTCCCGAAAAGCTCTGTTTACGGTTTCTTAGTAACGTACGATGGCGCAAATTCTGAAACAACCATTTTAATTAGGATTCAAGTTTCGTGCTCTATTCTACCAGGTTTTTTAAATTCTCTGGGGAGTTGAGTAGCTCTGGAGCTTTGTGACCTTCTAAAGTTAATTCGCTGAGATGATTATAATAACCCTGTAGAAATCACGTATTCGAGATTTATTGGTTTTTTGAACGATATAATTTGTAAGCATTATGCTTTCAAATTATGAAAGTTAAGAATTTCAAGTTCAGTCATTCGCTTCGAGGCTTTCTAAGCTGAACCAAAAATGTCTTTTTCGATTTATGGGCAAACATAGTAAGTATAAGCAGAATGAGAATTTGTTTTGAATATTGGGATGTTTGCTTGGATCTAGTCGCGGAAAATAACGTTAAAAATTGTTTCGAAGGCAACTCTTGTTGTTTTGTTGTGGATTTAGTCGGTTCTCCAACGTGGATCCACGAAGGATCAACAACAAGATCATGTTACTTTGACACGGAGAAAGACTTAAGACTACGATCAACAGTAACGTCCATGTTTGCAGTGTTATTATTATTGATAGAAGGAACTCTAGTCATATTATTGTGACGTAATAGAGAACGTGCGTAATATGCATTTCAATCAAAATCATGCAACTCTTAAACAGATCATTGTTTATCTAAGTCGTAATTGCGCTTTTTTTTGTATTTCCGCGTACCAATAAAAATATAAGGAAATAATCACAGCTTTAAAGCATTAACAATTGAAGTCGTGTATATATTATTATTATTTATTATCCTGTTCAATTAGGAAGGCACAGCGGTTTCTGCGCGTTCACTGCAAAATAAAAGTAAGAAAGTGACAAACTTCATGGAACTTCATGCGGAAACTTTCGTTTTAAGAACAATTCAAATAAACTCGCAACTATTTACCTGACTTTATCTCTGCTCCTAGCTTGTTGTCGATTTGAAAGCTAATGATATATGAGCCATTCCTGATTTTTTCTGAACTAACTGACACCGCATCTTCATGTCAGCCGCAACTGCCATCGACTCGTAGAGTGAAGCCATGACTTCCTCCAACTTGTCCTCTTTCTCTAGCTTCTCCTTTAAAACTTGTTGAAGGGCGTCCGTCAGAAAAACTTTCACCTCGATCTCATACCACCTGTTTTTCCTTTCAGCTTTACAACCCCAAAACGCTACTAACGCGACAGACTTCACAAGACGATAAATCTTTATCTTGAGCACGATTGTCAAGCGTTCCTCAGCAGACTCGTGTAGCTCGTATCCCGTAGCTTTCAGATTTTCTTGTAAGACTTTAAACTTGCTGTAGTCTGGTACAGTATTCTATTTCCAAAGCGCATTTCCTTAGACTTAAATGTAATAGTTTAGATTGTATGCAAACTTGCTTGGTTCCCGGAAATGTATCCGCAAAGGATTAATTACGCCAGGCCACTTGGACTCGGAGCGGGACTCCAAATCGTATTCGGATGTGTTATTCATGTGTTATCAGTCAAGATCGCATATGCGTTATTAGTGATAAACTCAAATGCACCACTCTTGCCCTACCGGCAGTAGTTTCTTAGCAACGCATTTCCCACCAATCAAGTTAAATTTCGCATTCCTTCCCTGTCTATTCCCAGAGGGAGTACTTATGTGTCACCTCCATAACAATTACGAGTTATAATTATAATAAATGCTCAGGAATCACGTTTTAGTAAAGTTTTGTTTCTTTCATTATTATTTTTAAATTGGTCGGATAAAACCTAACACTTTATTTAATGAGGATATGCAGATAAAGTTTATACTTGTTTCCAATCTGGTCCTCCTAGCTATTACATACCAAGATAGGAACATTATATAATTACATTATAAGACATAATAGATAATCCTTTAACTACTCAAAAAAGGAATATTCATTATTGGGAAGATATGAAAAAGACTGAATAAAATATAAACACTAGAGCTTTAGAATTAGACAATTAAAAACATATATAAGCGTAAGGTGGTTACAGGTATAAAAAAATAGATCTAGAAACATCGTTAGACATCACAGTCAGTAAAGCCTAGTGCTCTTCATCATTATCATTAGTGAGTCTAGTTTTAAAATAATTCCTACAAAAATCTAAAAAAGCTTGGTAACGTATCAGATTTAGTAGCAGTGGCAGGAAAACTATTCCATAGCGACGGTGCTAGAAATGAGAAACAACGCCTTCCGGCATTAGGTTTAGGTATCATTTACAACAGCTCTAGTGGAATAACGATAGGAAGGTCTTGACAATAGCTTAGCGAGACATTGCGGACCAAGATTATTTAAACACTTAAAAGTCTACGTTTCATATATCGGAATCATCTTAAGGTCCTTGAATAGACTTAGGGATTGAGTAGAATAGTCGGCACTAAGTAGGAGTATTTCCTTTGATGGAAGATAGGGTTTGACTCTTCTAAGCACTTCAGGTTTGGAGTTATACTTTTTGGTAACTGCTGCGATGTGGTCATTCCAGGTAAGTGATGCATCGATGTTGACACCAAGGAGCTTTTCACATGTAGAATGGGCAATGTGAGTCCACTGAAAGAAACGTCTAGGAGTTCAGAGTTAGTAGCAAGTTTCTTCTGTGTGCCAATGAGCATGGCTTTGGTCTTGCCAGGGTGGATGGCCACTTTATTCTGAACAGCCCATTTTCTCAAGTTATCAGCTCCACATTACAGAGATGAGTTGATGGAACGTATTGATTGACCCGATCTGGTTAACGTAGTGTCATCAACGTACATATATGTGCTACATTCCTTATTTATTAGGAGAATATCGTTAATGAATAAAATGAAGAGTAGAGGGCCTAGGGATGAACCTGTGGGGCTCCGCTACGTACTGGAAGTACATCAGAAGAGAACTGACCAATGGACACTGTTTGTCTGTAAGATAAGACGTAAATCAGCTAAGTGCAGAGTCTCTGATTCCATAAATGGAAAGCTTTTTGATCAAAAGATCGTGGTCGTCTAGATCAAAAGCTTTTCTAAAGTCAACCAGGAGAAGTCCTGTAAGTTCGCCATTATCCATAGTATTAAGCCACCTGTCCGTAAGATATAATAATAGTGACTTGCACGAGTGACGTGGGCGCGATCCAAACTGGGAGTCATTGAGAAGACGGCGTTCATGAAGAAAATAAAGAAGGTGAAGTCCACAATGGCGTTCTAAAATCTTTGACAACACAGATATTGGGCGATAGTTGTCTTTGTCTTGCCTAGAACCCTTTTTGTCGATTGGAGTAATTTTGCTGATTTTTCATTGATCTGAAAAAATTCCAGAAATTGTGAAGTGCATCAGTGTTAAGGTGTTGATTGGTTGAGTCCTTTATGATGGAATCAGCGATATGTTTGGTAAGTCCGTGGTAGAGCTGTCATTGTGATGAATACAGTTTGGAGTTGTGCCTTTAGATCATCCATTGACGGCACATTTTAGTACCTTCCACAATTTCTTTGAATCATTTCTATTTTCTGAAATATGTTGTGTATAGTAGTTCTTATCCAATTTAATATTGTAAGTGACTTTATTTCTGAATTGTGTGTATAGTTCCCAGGGTACGGTGGCTTGACTAGCTTTAGACTTGAGTTGATCCCTTTTTCTTATGTCAGACAGAATATCGGATGACACCCACTGGGGAAGCTGAAGTAACTTAACACGTTTAGTTCGAAGAGGTTCATGGCGGTTAACAATGTCTTTAAAGAGGTAATACCAAGTTGCAAGGGCATCAGATGGATCATCAAACGACTCGAACACAGACCAGGGGGCAGCACGCATGTCTTCGCGAAACTTAGCTTCATCAAAGTTGATGAGGGATTGGTATTGAATGGTATCGTGGCTAGATTTCTTAGTCACTATAGCTGCATTGCAACAACAGACTATAAATATCAGGTAGTGGTCGCTAAGTGAAAGAGTCGGGGCGACATTCCTCTTGGACGAGGTCTATATGTAATCAATTAGTGTAGAAGAAACAGTAAATGTTCCATTAGTGTAGCGTCCCTCAGTTCGTGTTGGTACAGTAACTATTTGTTTGAGTCCAAGATGATGAAGGTTTGGTAGAGCGGGATTTACGACACATTACATTGATGTTAAAATCTCCAAGCACAAAACATTCCTTGTTTTCTGACACCAGTCTTTCAATAATGAGCATCAGGGCAGTTTCGTAAATACTATCTACATATGGAGGTCGATACACATTTAATACTAGAATCGGCGATGTGTAAGGTGGTCTAATTTCGATGCAGATTGACTCGACAGTGTCATGTACTATAACTTGTCTACGGACGAAAGGAATAGAATTGTGGATATAGCTCAGATAATCCCTGGACCTGTCACGCCTAACAATAAAGTAGTTAGGGATAGTTAACATGTCATTGGTTCAGGTATGATTTAGCCAGGTTTCGGAGCGTGAAAGGATGTGGATTTTCGGTTTCTGTAGTAATAATGCTGTTAGTTCATCTAGCTTAGTTCCACATTTAATGCTTCGAATATTTAGGTGTCCAATGATTAATCCATTGAGCGGAATTCCTGCTAGAACACTGTTTCCCTGCGAGCAGAGTTTTTTTATCTGCCCTATGCCACTTACTATATAATATATATAATATATCATGTCCCTTTCCCCAGTTCATTTAGTATTTTCGATGTGCATATTAGTATAGACTTTAAGTGGCTTCAATCACGTACAAATCACTTAGTGGCATTGACATAACAATGACGTCATCACATGATTTTAAGTAAATGCCTGTATTCCTAATTTCTAATTCCAGACAGTTCAAACTTGCATATGTATTATATTCCACGGTTCACTTACTGGTGATGACGTACATATAACGATGCCGTCATAGGTCACATGATTTAAATTATGCCAAAATAGCTCACTGACCATCCACGAGTTGCGCTTAGGGGCCCTATGTTATGTTTAGAGAAGAACTATAAATCCTAACTATAAATCCTATAATTAAATTCTAATTATGAATACACGCTATGTTATTATATCATACTAATACCTAAAGGTTGTGAAAGCTTCTGTTCTCTTTATCCTAGATCTCCTTGATATACCGGTAGATTCTTAAATTATAGGGTGCGGTTACATATTCCACCTTAGGATATAAAAAGGGTGGTCGGTACGGTTCTTCATAGAAGATGCAAAGTTCTGGCAAAGAGAACATCCTGTGAGTGTCTATATTTAGAGTTTCCTTATAGTTACAAGAGGGATAAGGACTCTTTTCTGGATGGATTCTAGCCATGATGAAAAATATTCTGGAATATCCTGCATGCCTGGACAGCATACTCCAGGGTAGATCTGATAGCACATTTGTACACACTGCTTATATTGTGACGAAACACCAGTCTTGTAAGAAGTCTTAATAACTAAAACTAAACGAAATAATTTGTAACTGCATATTTGTTTCTTTATTATTTCAAATTCATGTTAGATGGACAGATGGAAGTTGTATATATTTTAAATTGTTTAAAACCGATCAACTTTCACCTTCGCCCTTTGGTCAGTGGTCTACTCCCCTTCCTATGAGTGGGACAAACTAAGGCATGTCCGTAACCGTGCTGTATCGTAGTTCTGTAATTTGATTGGACAGCAGGGTAAAAAGTATGTTAAACCATTTCTTCGTCACGGCATGCTGTATAGTAAACGTGCTTCAGTCAGGGCTTTAATTTGTCCCACAAATACGAAATCCGCTCTAGTAGCAAGCAAATATACTGTACCTGGCATGTAGTTTTCTTCACGTTCTCCAGATCGGTATGGAACGTTTTTGAGCGATGGTTCCCACAGATGATGATTTCGGTTTCAGCGCTTTTGGCCAGAAGAACTTCATGGCAAGAAGCGTCCTGATCCATTGTGCACTTCGCTACCTTGAAACCATTTGCAAGGAGATCATCTAGCATCTCTGCAAGTAAGTCTCCTTCCGCGCCAGCACTTGTCCCTGCCCAGTTGGACTCGCTACCCATCTTGCAGCGGTGCGCAAATGCAATAAAATTTCCAGTCTGATGATCGTGAATAGTCGCCGAGCTATTGTTGGAGTAGTGACCACGGGTTGAGTAAAAGCCGTCGAACTCAATGTGAAGCTTATCCTTGTCGCCTCGCTGGATGACCTGGCTTCTCGCCTGGCGAACACTCCAATCTGCTATTTCTTGAATGTAGGGTGCTATCCATTGAATGGTTGTAATCCAGTGTTTAGCACTGCACGGTTTGAGGCCAATAGTGCCAAGCACATGTTCGTAATCCTTATAATATTCTCCATTGATCAAAAAAGAAATGATTAAACAATTCGGCAAGTAGGCCTTAGGCTTTGTTCGCCCCAGCGATATCACTCTGTTATCTAAAGGAATGGTTCGGACCCAATTGCATTCATCGCAAGTTATTAGGAACTTGCCATCGTTCGTTTCCGTGTTTATGTTGTGACTTCCGCATTTTTCACAGACATTTCCGGGCTTAGAAATATTGTCCAGGGTATCGGAAGATATGAAAATGTTTTGGTCATTATTCACCGGTAGATTACTTCCAGTCAAGTCCCTGGTATCGTGACGAGCCGCCGTAAAAATGGAGTTGATTTCTCTTTCGTAGCCACTGGCACTGCATTTTTCTTCGTTTCTTTCTTGTGAAAGTGGCTCAATACCAAACTCTTTGAAGACTCCTAACGTCTAGCTGCTCACTTGTTGGTACATTCTGTGAGCTCCCCTCATTATCATCAAGCTCTTCCCGGGTTCCTTCATGGAAATCCGAAAGAAAATTAGTTTGAGTCTCTGCATCACTGACCGCAGCTTTTTTGCTGAAGTTCACTTGACACCCGAATTCCCTTACGTTGAAAGTTTCGCTCGTCCAGCGACCCTCGGAAGCTAGAATGGCTTCCTTGGTTTTATCGCTCTTTTTCGGCATTGAGAAGTCTACTAAAGCATGGAAAGTAAAATAACCCGGGTTGAAGTAGCAAAAAAAGTTATTAGTACTGATTCATGCTAAATAAACTTGAAGACTCTCCTTTTACGTTAACAAAATGCTTTGAAGTTCTAATTTCAGTAAAATATAAACAAAAATGATACACAACCATCATTTGGAAAGTGAAATTCAGGCAATCGTGCAAGCATTTGGCAGACCTGTAGAGTATGACTTTGAATTTTTTTCAAAAAGTCATTATTATTTAAAAGTTAGAAAGAAAAGGGTTCTATTAAAGGGGCTATGTCATGGTACTGTGCATGTATTGAGTAATCACTCGTTTAGTGGCTGTTAATTGGATACAAACAGTTAAACTTCCCTCACTCAATTCTTGATTGAAAGGATTTCCAATATTTGTCCTGGAGACTTTAATATATACACTGTTTCATAGTCATTTTTGCATATTTGCTTTCATTTTAAGCATCTCACATGGCTGAGAGGTTTGTTAGTTCATATCAAACTCGGTGGAAATAGCTCCTTCCGGCTCTGAGAATAACTAATGTAAAGTCTTACCGTGAAACAGCCCCTTTCATAATCAATGAATAATCATCTTCAATACACACTACTTTCACAATGGCCGCCTCCTAATTTCCATAATAATTATGTGATTTCCTATTTCTGAAGTTTAGAAAACATGATCATTACATGTGAAACAGCATCTTGGTATTACTGATCTTGAGAAATTTAAGTATCGTTGTAGCTTAGCAATTATGTTACAGCCACTTGAAATTAGAGAGACTTGTATGAAAAAACAACAGGCCTTTCCTTAGTGAGTCTGAGTCGCTTTCATGTTTTTTCTGCATTATAAATGCTCGTAGTTCAACAGTTATTCTCCACATTGCTGACTAGACCTCAAAACAATTAATAATTTTAATGTGATCTATCATGCAAATTAGGAGGCGACATTATAAAAGTCAAAATTTTGTTCTTAAATTAAAAAAAGTTGAAAACAAACTTTCCCCCCATCCCCTTCATTTGAATGTCTTTCGTTTTGTCTTTCTCCTTCACTGAAAATAAAAAGAAGAAAGTATATATTTCATTAATCCAATGTACAGTAGGAGTATTTTTTTAAAGGTGAAATTGAAATACTATCATTGTATTACCATTCATTCTATTGGGGAACATCAATTTTGGCTTATCTGCTCATACATGTACCATGTTTTTAATAATAATTGTATGCTATTAATAACAACTATTTATGTTTATACATGTATATATATGTACGCATTTATGCTAATGATTAGCTGAATTATACATGTCTTTTAATCAATTGGCTCTCTCTCTGGACAATTTATACAACACTTCAATTACCATAATATGATAACAGCTATCCAGGCTCTCTTGTTTATATAGTAAATTATTTATCTTTGCATTACGAATTCATACAATTTTGTTGCCTCTTACAAGATAAAATACATTTGCCTGTAAAATTTGTAACAACATGCCTCAGCTGGTACTAAGAAAAAATCCAACTATCTAACATTATTAACAATGAAATGTATTTCTCTAGTATTTATAAGTATAAACAAAGTATAAGTTTGAGAAATTGACAGAGAAATAATTTCCTTAGTATGATGATCTTTGTGAACTTGCAAGCCAGGACAAAAATTAATATATATATATATATATAATATCACAAATAGTTATTCAATTACATATTATTTTACGGATAATAATAAAGAAACAAGCATATTTTGATAACATATCTGGTTCAATATTAACATACATTTTACGTATTCCTTCACTTTTCTGTCAATTTTTTTTCAAGTGACCTCACCATATAAAAAGGTATAACATTGATTAGAAAATAACTGCTCACCTTCCTTCTCACTCCTCTTCCTCTCCTTTTGCGTGGCACAATCGTGTTTTTTGTGCCCCCAGCCATGGCACAGGAAGCACTTCGTTCTAGCACTTCCTAATTAAAAAATATATATATAATTATATATGTGAAATTCTATTTTCCATAACCAAAAATATTTTTTTATAAATCTTGTACTTCAGCCAATCAGAGTTGAGCTTTACTACGAAATACAGGGCAGTATTTCATAGTTTTTCTATGAAATACAAAGCGGTATTTCACAGCTACATCAAGGACAATAAAAATGCATGGCATTTTGCACCCTTACTTTTTAGCCAATAATATTTTCAAGAGTTTGGATACATAATTAGTCTGCAGACGCATCCACAACTTAAAACGTCTGTTTTTTAGAAGGAATATTTGCAGTCTATCATCCTGTACTTACTTGGTTTTCATGACAAATCTTCCCTTACATTTGTTATTTCTTAATTCCTATGGAATACTAGCAAAAATTTCACTCAAAATGCATATTATTTTGGTATACAAATTTATCGTTTCATATTTGCCCATATTCCATAGAAAACCGTGACATAACCAGTTTAATAAATTGAAGTTACTTTTTTGTGTGTCTGTCCTAATATTGACAATGATTTTCATCATAACATGGTCAAAATTATGGCCATGTTATTACGAAAATCAGTCAATATCGTATTAGGACAGACCCATAGAAAACTAACTTCAATTTGTTTTTTACAACAACAACAAACTAAATAGTCCATTTTACAACAACAAAACACTTTTAGTTTCAAACGAAAGCCACATGCGCACACACATTGACAAATGACGTCAACTTTTGTTGTCTGTTCAAATATTGCATATGAAAATAAGCCAATCACATTGAGAGTAATTTGGCAGTTGTAAAAATCATCATTTACTTGAATTGGTAATTTATGGCTTTGTGAGTAAATAAACAGATTATTATAATTGGCAGCTTGGAGATGATTGTATAGTTTTATATTGTGTTATTGACCAGCGTATAAAGCTCTTCATCTATCTCCAAGCTGCCAATTGTAATAATCTGTACATCGTGTTATTTGCCATAAATACATTAATTTACTATGTTGATGCACAATTAAACTTCTACATTTATAATTACCACATAACCACTAAAAAATGAAAACTGTATCAAAACATATAGGTATCATGATTCAGTTGCATTAACACTCCATAATTTAAGCATTCCATCGGTTGTTTGATGGTACATCTTGCATTCTATAAAGTGTTAAAAATAATGACCTTGGGGTGGCTTATTGGATTGTCAAACTAAAAATAAAGTGTCTGTGAGTTTGCCCAGGGGGGAGGGGAGGATGTTGATTTGACGTCGGCACAAGTTGCTAAGTGTCTGCTACCAACAAATGCAGCTGAGAATGAATTGACACAACATTGCTGCATATGGCTGATATTTTGCTTGGGTTGCTCTATCCATCATACATCGCTATAACACAGTACATTTTATTTATTTACCAACTGCATTTTTACTCAGGGATTTAATGGTATCTAATAGATAACAGTGAATAATAAATATCATATTACATTTCATTAATATATGTACCTGGGTCATGGCTGGTACACTGTCTCGCGCGGTGACCAATCCCTCGACAATTATAACATCTCAAACCTGAAAGGGAAGAGATCAAAATGAGATTTTGAAGCCAGAGTACTGGAACAGAGATTAAGTTGTGTATGTAAACTCAAAAAAAAATATTTATTTTTATTTTCATTAATTTCTTTTTGAACTAAACACAGTGGAACATTATTATATACTAGTTTACATACATTGTATATATGTTGTACATGTAGGTAAAATTTCATGTACAGGTACTTTTTAAAAATAATATTTACCAGTAGGACAATTGTTTGGATTTCTACTTTTAATATCACAATAGTACATTTTACCTAAATTATTTTCAAGTTGAAGTTTTTCTGAAAATTTACTGGTCTCGCTTGACAATTGACAGCTGTACAATAAACAGCCAACAATCAAACATACTTTGCATCCAAACATGCACAAAACCATGTTGACATATATGCATGCAGCACCTTTAAAATATGTATAATACAGATGCAAGCTTAAGATTACTGTATTAGTCTGCTGGATTGTAAGTTAAATGCACATAACATTTTAGCAACTAAAAGTTGTAAACCTGCAACCACATTTTGTAATTGGTCACATTGTGCTTTAACTCTAAATTTCCAGCCATGCATGTCGTATCATAATTATATTGTAAAAAATATTTTAGCAATTATAGGCATACCATTTCTTGATCTGCATGTATGTCGTCTATGCAGGCGCCTCGATCGCTCTGAAACATGATATAGAAAAAAACTGAAGTATCATATTATATGGTTTTGATTCCATGTCAACTGTTTTCTGTCTGAAACAATATATAATAGAATTTTAATTACATATGATGTTCATCTGATACTTTAAAAATCAATATGTAAAATAAGTGAGGGATTGCATATATCATTCAACGTAACATAAATTATATATCTCCCAATAATTAAGTTCCCCAGGTACATACAAAAAAAGGTTTTCACACGACCAAAAGTTACTTTAAAGTAGAATTAACACCTAATAATTAACATCTGAATGTTGATCATGCAAGTAACTTTCTAAATTATTATAAACATGATCTCTAAGCTTCACCATGAAAACCAGCACAAAAACTGTTCTCACCAATTATTTGTGTACCTTTCATGAACATTTTCAAAATTCACAGATCGATGACCCCTATCACTTTTCAAGAATATAGCGAGCCACCCTGGATTCCAAATAATATGTTTGCAACAACTGCTCAGTTTATAGTTTTCTGATTGGCTTATTGCCATTGGAAATAGCAGGACATACAACATACATGTATTGCATCATTGCTTGTGCCACGCTACAATAAACTTCTCTCACAATTTCCATTGTTTTCAATGCTACTGCTTGACTATTTCTCATTTGTTGTAAAAATCAATTTTACAATAGATTAATGTGTGGTATATTTCCTCCTATTTGCAATGTTTTGCATCGTGCATGGTAAAAATGTTATGGATTAATTAACTCGGCTAGTACTGCCTCATGAAATCCACAACAATTTTGACCATGCAATATATGACACAAAATGTCGTAAATAAGATGACAGGTAATATTGTTAAAACAATGTTATGGATTAATTAACTCGGCTAGTACTGCCTTATGAAATCCACAACAATTTTGACCATGCAATGCCACAAAATGTTGTAAATAAGATGACAGATACTACTGACAGTAAGCTATCATAACTCTGTTAAGCATGCCGTCATGCACCTTACCATTGCGATCCAACCAATCTCTTCTGTCTGAAAAAATAATAATATATAAAATGATAATATATTAGTTTCATAATTATATATCACTCATTTTAAAAATGGATAAAATAAGGGAGAGCGGCTGCATGTTGACAGATCGAGATACATGTATGTTATATCTCTGAGATGTTTTGATTTCTTTCAAACATCAATAGTGCATTTCTGAACATGCTTATACATCTATACCTCTCATCCTGCCCTGCTCATGATGGTTGACAGCTTCGTCATGTTGGCCGTACTCTGAAATAATATAAACATGTAGCTAATATATAATTGCAGCTTATTATCTTTAGCTTCTCACATTCTAACATTTTTGTCTCTACTATATTTAACAACAAATTTAAACAATGTTCATTTCATACTATAAATTTCTTAAACTATATAATGATATACATGTATACATACCACTTCCTTCACTTTCGCTCATGCCTGCATAACAGGAAATTAATATATGTTACATCCCTTATTTATGTTATTTCATTAGCTGGCCATGCATGCATGCATGGTTGCTGACTAATAGTTGAACCTGCAGAGGTCAGTCCCATTAAAAAAACTGTTTTAGTTTCTTGTCTATCAAATCCAATACTGCCTATCCTCTAGGCATTCTACTTTAATCCTACATGTACTTCAATGTTAAATATGTTGAATCAGAGCATTGCAAATAATGCTACTGATGTATATTATATGCTAGTGCATTGGAGAGGACTCCAAGAAATTTTAATTTGGTTGGTTCTGAGTGAGTGCATGCCCCATCTGCATTTCAACCCTGACCCTATTATTACAGAGTTCTTTTTCAATGACAGATCATAGTTCGTAATAGTAATTGTTATATATGAAATATATCCGGTCTCATAACACTTCATAATCTTCCTCGCTATCACTTCCGGTTACAGACTAAAATCTAACATACATGTATAACTCTATAAATTTCAGAGCTTCATTAATTTAATAAAATTTAAACCAGTTCAGGAAATATCCCCTGGATAAATGATCCACCACTGTGGAGAGGATTTCACTCGCCCTAGAATCAGTGTAATTTCAACTTTTTAAATAATCTTTATGAATAAAGTTTTTTAAACTATTGTAGAAGTTAAGTTTTTTTCCCGACCAAATTCGATTATATATACCCACCACGTGCCAACATTTCTTTGCTGGAAAAGACTTTCATCTTTGAATTGGTTATGCCCCATGCATTGGTTGTTCTAACAACTTCATTATAATTAGAGCTGATGAATGTATGCATCTGGAATTGGTTTTGTTATCTCCTGATATATTTATAACAATAAATTTACTGTTATATAATACCTTCTCGCTCTTCCTCAGGAATGTGCACTTCTGTAAAAAATATTAAAATTACATATATAAGCGCAACACAAGTTACCAACAGTAATTTCATAATAGTACAATAATGTTAAACTACATTTGTAAATCTCAATGTCGCCAACCAAACCTTTTTTCTATAATGAACTATCAGCTGTGACATGTACTCATGCAGTCAATTCCCTCGAAGAACAATAATTGCCCGTAATATAATTAATATATTTGTCATAAAGTACGAATTACTTACCAATCCTTTCCTCTGCCATTATATATGCAAAAAACATAAGTACACGGAAATACAAAAACATAATTATCGTATTAAAAGTATATAACTAATTATTAAACTGCATGGATGTGCCTTTCCGCTTCGCTTTAATTTATACTTATAGCAAATTATTATTAATTTAAAAGCAATAAATGGGTACAGTCTATACATGTATATAGTGTCAACCAAATATTTTTCTCATTTTTCATCCATATTATCTACCCAATTCTTTTGAATAAAAAAAATTAAGCTATCACTTTTCATGCATAGTCAGCGCAAGCTAAAAAAAAAATGGTAGGGAGTAGGTCACATTTATTGTTATTGTATGCGTATTTCGTTTACTTTATTCTAACTACAAATACAATGTAATTGGCTAAAGTATTTTTCTTTACTAAATGTGAGCCAAGGAAAAACACCAATATTACAGTTTTAAAGACAGAGGCTGCAAAATCCACTACCAACACTATATGACCATCCCAATAATCCAATATTATTAAAATGTTTCCTTTACGGCTTTAGCTTTACCATCGTCCTCTGGCTCGAGATGGTCGGTCGGTAAAAACAATTTTAAATGATCTGGAACCATGTCGGCTTCATGACTCGCGTAAATGTTTTCATGTATTACTCAATTACTTTTTCCTCTACTACATGTACTTCTCGATTGACAATTTGCATAACAAAAGCAAGTAACTAATATATTAATAAAATATGCCGGTCCGCGTTACACGCCCTTAGGAACATAGGAAGAATACGAAAATACCTCAGTAAGTCGAGTACGGAACGGTTAGTTCACGCTTTTATTTCATCAAAGATGGATTATCGTAACTCTCTTTTGTATGGGCTACCTGCCACAGAATTGTCTAAATTACAACGCGTGCAAAACGCGGCAGCAAGGCTCGTTACACGCACTAGACAGAGGGAGCACATTACACCGATTTTGCGCCAGTTACATTGGTTACCTATTAGAGAGCGAATTATTTTTAAAATTTGTTTAATAATTTTTAAGTCTATCCATTTGTGCGTGCCATCTTATATTAATGATCTAATTAAGCCTTATGTTCCTGGCCGTAGCTTGCGCTCCTCCAACCTGGGTCTTTTAACCGTCCCCAAATCTTTCTCTGCCACGCACGGGGACCGCGCCTTTTCGATCGCAGGACCCAGGCTCTGGAATGCACTACCAGCTAGGATACGAAGTGCAAATTCAATAACTAATATTAAGTCGTGTCTTAAGACACACCTTTTCAATTATAATTTAGAATAGTGTGTTTATTTATTGCTTCGTGGAACAATTTATTTATTATTATATATTTTAAGAAAAATGTAAATCTCGAATCTTTTTAAACTAAGTACTGTTAAATTTATATTCATATTGTAAACGCATTGAGGCTTGCATAATGCGTTCTAAGAACGGTTATTATTATTATTATTATTATATTATTAGAGAGCTCCGTAAACTAAGGTGTATATAAGTTGCAAGAAATAAATTTTCAAAAACATTGGCTCGGTCCAATCTTTTTCGTAACAATTTTCCAACAAAATGTTTCTTTTTAACTTTTACAAAAACATTGGGTCAGTCGGGCGATGGTAAACGAAACATGCTATTGATATGGCCTATGGCTATGGTACAAAAACAATGGCAAATGAAAAAACATTGCATGTCTTCAGTTTAAAAAAACCTTCCTGTTGACTAGTTGAGTATTGTTATATTGTTAAAAATTATAATCTTATAGGTACTAATGAATATAAAGAAAACGAAGAAAAAAGATAAATGCATCTTATTATTTTCTTTAGATAATAGCCCCCCAAAAAAACAATAATGCAAGGTGAAAACGATAATAAATAGCTCTGCAAATAGTTGCAACAAGCGTAAGATGTGATGTTATAGCCACATTATATGCCAATGTACACAGAATAACAGCTGACCAACATAGCCCATACAAATAAGATCAACAAACAGTGGCAACAAGAGTAAGATAAGTCAAGGTATACTCCGCCTCAAAACAATTCTATTTCACATAGTCAGTGCATACGAATCTTACTGTATCATCGAGGTAACATGTTCAGAAATGTGAAATACGGCTTTCATATGGAGTGTGATTGTCTTGTCCAGTTTCGATTGGCATATTTTTTTACTATGTCAGGTATGTGCTGAAATCCAAACTTCATGTTTGCGGATACAGCCTCGCAATGCTTGCTATTGCTATGTGATAGTCCTTCCTGGTCATTTAAAATTTCCGTTTATAATTAAGACTAAAGTCGTTTGTGTTTTTCTGTAGTTAACTTGGTCCGACGTGTAGCAGAGAAAGGGAAGGAATCTCATGGTAAGGGCAATAAAACTAGATCGATAGGGTGCGGGGGCGGGTTCCCCGAGTGGAACTCTACACGGGTTGCCTGTAGGGGCCTGGAACGGTCAGTCTGTTAAGCGACGGCCATTTTGTAAATTGAAAGGAAAAGGTACGAGGAGATGTAAATACTAACTTAATAGGGGAGAAAGGCGAAGGGTTTACAGTGGAACAACCGTTGGAAAAAGGACGGGAAGAAAAGATGAGTATGGCTTGTGGTAATGTGTTGGGAAACGTTTTCCTATGGGTATGTCGTGTGGTTTATCGGTGTATAGTACGTATGTACTTGTGTCTTTATGGTTTGGGTACACTACATGTGCGGGAGTGGATGTGTCGGATGACGGTGTGTGTATAGAAATGCTGTCTCATGGGGGTTGGTGTGTGTAATGAAAACATCCGTGTAACCCAGGTGTGAATGCGTAAAATGTCGTAATGTTACTGAAGTATAGAGTGTCTGGAATCTTTATGGAGTGAAGTGGAGGAAATCATGTAGGGATATCTGATCCAGAAACTGAGAGAGGAGAAAGGGGTAATGCAAATTAATACGATGGAAAATGGCGGTGTGGGACTGTTAACAAAAATACGGGTGTCACAAGTGAACGGACAGAGCCCAGGGTTCTAATTCAATAACTTTACCCTAAGTTGGTGGAATCTAATGGGTGATAATATTAGGGGTGAAGTAATAATGTATCTAATATAGTAGCCTAAACGATAGAAGGTTTGTCTACACTCATAAAACTGGCAGCTCACAAAAAAGTGAAAGGTGAAGAAAAACCGGGATTGGCTGGGTTGATGTGTACATTTTATGGGAAAAGGAGGGGGCACTTATTAACAAGATTGTGTTCAATGAGGGGTACTAATTGGAGATGGATACCAGATTCATCGGATATTGGCCCTGTAGTAGTGAACTCAAAAGGGAGTGGGGATTGATGGTAATATTAACTCTTTGTTCTCGCCATGTGTGCGTGTCCGTATTCCCTTGCACTGTCCATGTGTGGATTTGTGTCTGTTCGTGTATATATAAAATAATAATAATAATGGGTTTTTTTCGACGGCGTTTCCACAAGTGGCTCTTCATCTGTTGAATTCTAGCTATATTACAAGATACAAATAATAAATTCCTACAAATTATTACTACTGTAACTACGTGAACTATGGTAAAATATGTACAATAAAAGCTAAAATTATTTAAGAAATAGAAAACGTTTACCGTGTTTACATAGCCTGATGCAAACAACGAGGGGAAGTTTGGGAGAATTCTCAAGTTGTTGTGTAAACCCGAGACCGAAGGTCGAGTGTTTGCATCAGGCTATGTAAACGTTTTCTATTTCTTTTATAAAATACACGCAAGATCGAATGCAAAGACTCGATTTATGTTTGTACTTTATTGTAAATATCAAACGCGAAATTCTCCATACATCGTAAAAATGACGTCAAACACATTCGCGCGGTTGTCTGTGCCTGTGGACTAGAGAAACACGAGGCGAGTGAAAGTATAATTCTATGCTCCAACAAGGGAATGTACATGCTTTCGAAGACAATATTTTGAAAAATCAATAATTATAGGTTAAGTTCAAAGTATTGATCAATATTGGACTGGAAAGGAAACAAAAATCGTCCTGATCTACGAAAAAAATCAATACAAAAAGCGTTCACTGGTTATGGTTGTCACTGCAAGCGAAGGAAACGTTAACTGAACCAATGGAGCAGCCGGAAAACATGGACGAGAAGTTGAAATTATCCTTCCTGGGAAACGTGTCGCTCTGGGCCACAATATTCTGGGATTCAGGAACCTGTTGTGTGTTATTTGGAGCTGGAACTGCAAGTTGATGGTTTGGAATTAATGCTCTTGAAATGACATCGCTGCACTGCTGGAGCTGGTTCGACGATGGCTTGGCGTCGTAGCTTTTCAGAGACTGTTCATTTCTATGACCCGAGATGGCCATAATATGGCGATTTTGCAAGCCTGCCTCTGACCAGAGGGTGATGGCAGTTGCCCTGACACAATGATTAGTGTAGAGCTGAGACAACTCGGCCGAGTTTGTTCGGCTGGCCCTGACCAATTGCGCTTGGGGAATTGAAAAAATGCGGTGCAGTTTGGATTGAGCTTTGACGTGTTTTGACGGAGAGCATTATAACCATCACTGGGGTCATTTGTCTGATACATACGGCCATCTTTTTCATAGCTCTGGACGTCGCCAATTCCCCCAGGATGATTTTTCGTTGCCTCGTCGTGGGTCATGGTAGCGTATGGTATTCCATTTTCGTCGCTCAGAAATTTGAAACTTGAACTGGTCAGGTTCCTCTGGCCTTCACGACCCCTACGACACCAGTATAGGGTTGTGTGAAACCACACATTCCAAAGTAGGCCCAGAGGAGTGGAAGGATCAAGTGTTTTGCTGTCTTTCAGCTTCTTCAAGTCTTGGACTTCGATGGCAGGTTTGTGCTGAACGCTTTCCTTTCCGTGTTGTTTCAGATCCTTTATTTTTGCATCAAGCATCATGTTTGACTTTTTGAACGCCGGGGTCGAACTTATCTGGATGCCTTTGTTGTAAGGAGGACTATTTAGGTATCTTTCAACTACATTTCTGAATCCCAGTAGGGTACTTTTGCTGTATTCCTTCCCATTCTTGTTTCTTGTTTCCGCGTAAAACAATCGTAGAGCTTCATCAAGCTCTTCGGCACTCATTTCGTGTATTTGTTTTGACATGTTCTTGTCAGCAGCCCACTCTGAATGAAAAAAAGATTCACATATAATGTAGACTTGATGGAACAGAAAACGAAAAATTTGTGATTTCCACTTATTCAATGACTCACTTTCTGTACGTTTTGTGACATGAAAATCTTTGAAACATTGAATAAAAAATGACAATTCACGGCACACTCGGCTGACTGTGTTTACTTAAAAATATTTGTACAATTTTCTGAATGCTTCTAGCACATACAGTTACAGATTGTCATCTTAAGAATTACAATTACTTATTTCAACTTACCTTTGTAAACTGAAATAGCGTATTTTGTAGCATATTTCGTAGACTTGGCTTGAGCGCCGTCCAATAGCTCGTCCAGTTCATTGCAACTCAAACTTACGAACCGCTTGTCTAGTTTAGCCCTTTTTGTAGCAGGTTCCTCTGAAGAACTTTCTTCCAAAAAATCTAGATTTATCGTAAAGTTTGGATAATCTTCAGCCATTTTCGCGTTTAGAGAAACATAAAGCAGAAAAAACACTATGACGTCATTCCCATGTTTACATAGCCTCATGCAAACACGGCTGTCAACCAATCAGAGCGCGCGTTTTCTTTGGGTTATTTTATAAATCGAAATGTAACATGTAATGACTAATTAGAGCAGTGTATAATGGCTAAAATCTGATATGGAACAAAAGAGATTGAAATTTAAATTAGTTAGGATGATAATAATGAATTGAGGTTAATCTACGTATCAAAGCATTGTTTCAGAAAACATTTAGTAAGCGAACAAAACCTATTGTAGTTTTTGCATGTTCTAGTAACAGCTGGTAAGGAGTTAGATGCACTATCCTGGAAAGTATTGGACTCCAGTGGAATAACTAAGACTTATAGAAGAATATTTGTATATATACACTGAAAGTGACTGGAAGCGTGTTCGACATGGCGCCATGAACTGTTACACGCTGCTGGCGACCAGAGAAGTAGTTCTTGAACCAGTCTGGCACTCTACCTGTGATACCGAATCGGCTAAGTTTGCGCAAGAGTAGTTTGTGGGCAACTGTGTCAAAGGCTTTAGAGATGTCGAAGTAAAGGATGTCGGTTTCTTTGCCCAAGTCTAGGTTTTGACCAATGCGATGGAGGACTGTCAGTAGCTGAGCGGTACAGGATTTGCCTTTAAGGAAGCCGTACTGAGCTTCAGAGATCATATTTTGAAGGTGGTCTATCAGGCGATTGTAAATACAACGCTCCAGTACTTTAGCGACTATGCACATCAAGGAAATGGGTCCGTAATTTTCTACGCAACTCTTATTTCCTTTCTTGTGGAGAGGGGTGATGTTGGCAAGTTTCCATTCGGTGGGAGAGTTCCAAGCTTGAGTGACTTGTTAAATAGGTGAGTGAGGGAGTATGAGATACTAAACGCGCATTCCTTTAGTAGGCGGGCATATACGTTATCAGGTCCCATAGCTTTGTTCGGATTTAAAGACTTTAACACTTTAGATACTTCACTGGGTAGTAAGAATATCTCCGAGACAGTCACATTAGTTATAGGTGAGTCAGGCATCCGTAGTTGTGGAGTACACGGAGTTGAAATAGCGATTGAACAGACATGCTACATTTTTGGGAGTACTGGCACCGACTCGAGCTGAATCTGCGTTGGTGGAAGCTGTCGTGACTTCTTTACGGACGCTACTAGACTTCGTTGATGTCTTGAAGAACGACCAGGGTAGACCTCAACAAACCAAAACCACAAAAGTCCCTGCTGGCCCTCATAAGCTCCTTTGCACACGAACGCAGTTGTCTGTACTTTTCGCGTAAAGCATCAGAATTGATATCCTGAAGCTTCCGACCCAGAGTTTCTTTCTGCTTAAGTAGATGTAAAATATTGCTATTTAACCAGGGTATAAAATGGGTTGTAATACTATCATCTGGTCAAAACTGTTGCAGGAAACAAAGTGCTTTCTTTTTACAATTTCTGTTTAGCACAGGAGAGGTTTATTTGCACATTGTGATAGTGCAAGGCGTTGAAAATGCGTGATGAAAAAGCAGTAGTCTAAAAGCCCACTATGGCCCAAATCCAGCCTCCTGATTGGTCGAGAAAGTTTTGATGACGTCACAAGCGGCCCCCCGACGCCGTTATAGAACAAATCCAGGCTCCTCATTGGCTGCCAGTATTATAGAACAAATCCAGGCTCGGGATTGGTCGGTAGTATAGATCAAATACAGGCTCCTGATTGGCCGGGGATTATAGATCAAATACAGGCTCCTGATTGGCCGGGAGTATAAATCAAATACAGGTTCCTGATTGGCCGCCGTTTTAGATCAAATACAGGTCCTGATTGGCCGCCGTTATAGATCAAATTCAGGCTCCGGAGTGGCTGCCAGTATTATATAACGAATACAGGCTCGGGATTGGTCGGTAGTATAGAACAAATACAGGCTCCGGATTGGCCCACCGTTATAGAACAAATACAGGCTCCTGAGTGGTGGACCGGTGAACTCCCAGGGAGTATTAAAAGAGTGAACCTTTGGGAAGGAGGCATTCATGTACCGAAAAGTGTGGTATCTTTGGGAAGATGATCAACACCATGAAATTCTTAGAGGCGACGAGGTGGAGAAAGCGAGCCGTCTCCAATTAAAATATTGGTCCAACATTTGTACGTGGCTTTGGTGTCCGCGGACATCACACAATGGAAACGAATTCGACCGAAGAGGGGTTCGCCGAGGCTTGGGAGATCGCTCGCGAAGGCTTTGCGGTGCAGCACCTGAACGAATTCCTGCCTTTTTTTTGGGCAGATGTGTACGTTGGCCGTGACGCCAGAAATGAGGGACGAAACATTGATCAGCCTAATACAACTCAACGCCGACGAAGCGTACGGTATTTTGCAAAGGTGGCAAGGCAATCTGTAGGAAAAGGGGACGGACGACATGGCGCGTTTGTTTGGAGGATTTCTGCAGAGGGTGAAACTATTGAACACCGAGTTGAGGAATACCTCCCTCCCTCCCATGAGTCCAGTCCCATGAGTCCAGTCACTTTGTCCTCCATGTACATGGCGGTGGTGGCCTACGCGAACGGGGATTGTTTTCAGAGGGTACAGCAAGTGGCCAACGGGCGACCAAACGCAAAGCTTTGACCTTGAAGCTTCCCCGCTGGAACGCGGAGGACGCGTGGTTGTTTAAGTACGACGAGAACAAAGTGCTCATTCTCAAGTACAAGGAGGATATGAGGAGTGTGTGTGTGTACCTCTTGGCCCAACCCTACCGAGACCTGTTGGGAGAAAGGGAGCCCTGGTGCCAGCAGAAGCTAGACCAGGTGGTGAAGAAGGAGTTCCCTGTCTTGAAGAGTTTGTTGGAGGAGAGGTATTTGAAGGAAGGGTGTTTGCATTATTGGCTCTCCATAGACGTGCTCCCCGAAGAGCGGAGGGCGCTGCAAGCGATGATGCATGAAATGATCTTGACGGAATTCGCTGGCTAGTAGAGTATGAGCACTTCCTAGCTTATCTGTACTTCCATTTGTGCGAGCGGTACACCCAGTCCACCCTGCGCTGGGACGACACCCACAATCTCGGTCTGAGCTTTGAAGAATGCCAGTACCAGGCGAGGCAGCACCACGAGAAAGCTATCAAGGATTTACGACCCCATATCACCAACCAAATCCTGAAAGCACTGTGTCACCAGTTGTTCGAGGCCTCCAATTGGCCCAACATCTCCTTGCGCCACAATTTCCTGAGTGAGATGGCGAGGTTCTTGTTCCGCTGAATTCCCCTGAAGCAGTGCCTGGGGCTGACCTGGGGCGAGTTGTGCGAGACGCCAATGCTTGAGGACCTGGTCTGGGGAGCGCAGGGTTTCTTGCACCGCTGCCGTACCCAACGTGTCCGTCATGACAGTTATTGGTACCACGCCGAAACCTACGATAAGGAGGGGAGGGTAGTAGGAAACATTATCTGTTCCCGCTACATGAATATAGATTCGGCGGCCAGGGCCCATTTTGACAAAAGCTTCGGCGATCTACTCCCGGACCCTCACTTCCCAGAGCACGACACCCGGTACAAGAGAGAACGAGCCATCCTAGTAGAGTATGAGCACTTCCTAGCTTATCTGTACTTCCATTTGTGCGAGCGGTACACCCAGTCCACCCTGCGCTGGGACGACACCCACAATCTCGGTCTGAGCTTTGAAGAATGCCAGTACCAGGTGAGGCAGCACCACGAGAAAGCTATCAAGGATTTACGACCCCATATCACCAACCAAATCCTGAAAGAACAGTTCGACCTTCTGTTGCCTATCTGGGGCCACTGCACCACCCTGGTGTTGTATCAACTCTACGACTATTCGGAGTTTGAGTTGTACGACTACGTCCAGGGATTGCGGAGCGTATCTTGGCAAAGCGAACGGTTGTACCGCATTGCCTACCACCTCAGCTACCACCTCAGCTACAGTATGGTCACCTCGAGTACGAAACGTCGTAAAGTCCGTGCCTGTACAATTCCTGCGACGAAGGGACCCTCCCAACTGACCCCAGCGCGGAACCAAATCAATGCCTTGGTGGGGCACTTGAACGCCGCCCTAGCGAAGTATGAAGTGGAGGAAGAGGAAGAGGAGGAAGACGAAGAAAAAGAAGAACAAGTTTCCAAAAAGAGGGTGGCAGATTGGATTGCGCTTGACGACGAAGACATGGAGGAGGAAGAAGAAGACGAGGCCTTGAAGAGTGTGAAGAGAGCGAAGAGGATGAAAGAAGAGGTGGAGGCCGAAGAGAGGATGGCCGAGAAGAGGAAGATGAAGAAGCAGAAAGAAAATCTGTCGCGGTTCGTGACGGCCGTGCGTTACTTTGTGGACCGGTTGACCTTCCATATGCTGCAGATGCGTGGGGTCGACTATTTTAAACCTCATTTTACGCTGACCCAGGGTAGCAAAGCCTCCCTGGACGAGTTGTTCATGGAAACAGAATCAGGGAGGGTGACTTGGCTAGAGATCATGGAAACTACCTACAGTGCGCATGTTAAAGGAACCTACTACGTTGTGCAGGAGGAGTTGGTGGTGACCCTGATCACCCACATGTTCCAGAAACGGAGGTACTCGGTCGTGGACAGTTCCTTCTACGACAAAGTGAGGCGTTTTGGTATGCATTACGTCACCAAATGCACGACACGTACCCCTCACAAACAATGGAAACCCTGGTGCGAGAGACGAACAAAGTGTCGGACGGCCTCTTCCCTTACCTCAACACTGTGGCCCACAGTTTTGCGTGTGACCTATTCGAGGAGGAAGTAGACAAGAAGATGATGTTGAAAAGGATGTTTTCGCCAGGGCTGTTGGAGAAAGTCTTGAGGAAGGCCCACTTGGATCTAGAGCAAGGGATCTGTATGATCAGGCAATCGGGTGTCATTTTCACAAATCCCCGTACCTACACCTACAAATCGTATGAAGACAGCGGCAAGAAGGTCTCCTACGAGAGCAAGCATTCCACAACCCAAGAAGCACTCAAAGACGACGTCCCCATTTCTCCCCTTAACTTCTAGTTTTTGTAAAAAAAAAACATTAAAAATTTCAAGGGGATCGAAACTGGGTGTCTGTCGTCTCTTTTCTAGGGAGAAGGCGGTGAAAAACGTATAAGGGTGTTCCGCGCGCTAGACTCGGGGAGAGTACAGAATGCCCTGCGGAGGAGGAGGAGGTCCGTCCCTCAAGTGCCATAGTATTTTTAAACGCCCCCATTGTTTCTTGGCGTGTTGCGGGGGAAAAGTGATTATTCAGGGATCCCATTTTGAGGTTGGGTAGAAAGAAAGAGAATAAAAAGAATCCTTCCGCGATGCTCGAGGCGCTGTATTACGACCCCGCCAGCCCTGCTGCCTTTGGGGGTGCTGCCCGCCTGGTGAAGGCGGCTAAAGAAGTTGGTCTGACACGCACATCCACTTTAGCGTGGCTGAAAAAGCAATTGACGTTTACCTTGCACCGGCCTTTTGGAAAAAAAAATATGCGAGGGCGCGTGCACGTGCTGGCCCTCGACGAGCAATGGCAGGCGGACCTGGTGGACATGCAAGCCACGCGTACCCTCAACAAGGGCTACTAACACATTCTGACCATTATCGATGTGTTGTCCAAGTACGCCTGGGAGGTCCCCCTTAAGAACAAGACCAGGGAGGAATTGGTGCGCGCCTTTACCCAAGTGTTCCGCGAACGAAAACCGTTACGGCTGCAGACCGATGCCGGGACAGAATTTACCGTAAGTTCCAGGTCACGTACAATGAAATTAAAGCCCAGATTGCCGAGCGGTTCAACCGGACCCTCAAGGGGCGTATGTACAAATATTTCACGGACACCGGGAAGAAAGAGTATTTGAAAGTCCTCCCCCAATTGGTGCTCGGGTACAACAGGGCCGTCCATAGCAGCATTCGACGCGCCCCCATCACCGTCACGCCCTTCAACGACCACGAGGTGCGTGCCGTCTTGTACCAGGAAAAGCAGACGAAACCGAAGACGAAGCCAAAGAAACCGTTGTTCCGCCCCGGCGATACGGTACGGATTAGCAAAACCAAAGGCCATTTTGAAAAAAAGCTATCTGGCCAACTGGTCGGAGGAAGTGTTCACGGTGCTGCAACGGTGCGGCAACGGTTGGACTACCGCACGCCCCCCGTCTACCGGCTGGCGGACCTGAGCGGGGAAGGGTTGCAGGGGACCTTTTACGAAAGCGAGATGACACCTGTGGCCGTGGAAAAAGAAAGTCTCTTTATCATCGAAAAGGTGTTGCAACGCCGCGGCAAGTAGAAGAACCAGGAAGAGGTCTTGGTGAAATGGCAAGTGTACCCCACCAAATTTAACAGCTGGGTCCCGGTCGCACAGCTCCAGACCCAAACGTATGGGGAAAAAAAGAAATAAAAGACTTTGTTTTCCCACGGGACTGATTCATTCGCGTTTGAGTGGGGAGAAAGAGAGGATGGAGGAGGAAGAGGAATTTTACATTACATTAACCAATGGGGTGAGCGCCCACGTCTACACCAATGCCCCGGCCCGGTTCCGTATCCACCTCCCGCAATTGTACGAGTTGTCTTCGGCCTGGGAAATGGCGGTCGCCTCTCTGGTCTTCCCCTGCCTCCAGCAGCAGAAGTCAGCGACATTTTACATGTACTGTGATTTGGTGGAACCTGCAACAACGCGGTCCAAGAACGCAACTTTACCACCATGTTCTACAGGCGGTTGGCCAAGACGGTGTTTGAGTATTTCGAAAACCTTATAACCGACGAGCACGGGAAACTTGTTTCAATTGCACAAACCACTAAGGTGGAAGTGACCTTACATTTCCGAAAAAGCATGGACCCCGACCGCATCTGGATGACGTTGCCTAGTGTGGCCAGCCGGGATACCTTTCCCAATAACATGGGGTCCCATTTTCGTATCCATTTGCCGGAGATGTTGGTCTTGGACAGACGGTGGGAGATAGCGCTCTGCCACCTGCAATTTCCACGCTCCTGGGATGAATTGTTCCCTAAAGAGCAAGACTGCCAATTTACGCTGATCCACGAAAAACTTCGCCAAGAGGAAGAGACCACGACCACCGTGACGTTTGCGTCCCAGTATTTCGAAACGGTCACAGAACTGGTCGACGCCATGCGCTGGGCTTTGGTGCAAGGGGGATTCCAAGCGATCTTCAAAACATTTACGGTCCGGGTGAAATCTCCCGATAAACAATTGGCCAAGACCTCCCTGGAATTGAAACAAACCGCGACGGACGGGTACATTTTAGCCCTCCCCCCTCAACTGGCCTACATGATCGGTTTGGAGAACGATACCAAAAAGGCCACCTCGCATCCCGCGGGCCTGCTGAAAAAACCAGGCCCCCACACCCCGTTGATGTCCAGTATCCTAGGGACCCACACCGGGGTGGTGATCGCGGACAAGGCCATCATGGTCTCCGGGTCGATCTCGGAGAAAGATCGGACCGTGTACTACCTGAGTCCCGTGTCCACGGGGTCAGGCGCCACCTTGTTTCCCGGGCATTACAAGATCCATTCAACCGTTGTGTTGTCCCCAGGGAACTATGGGAATGCCAAAGCTATCGAAGTGGCTATTTCCCCGAACGACATCCCTCCCGTGTCCTGGTTGTGGAGCTCCAAAGCGGTCGATGGGAGATTATATCTCTCCCTTAAAATCAACGATAAAGGGAGCTATTTTGTCGTGAGCCCTTGGCTGGCGAAGGTGTTGTGGTTTGGCGACGGGCACACGCCCCAAATCTTTTCGGAGAACGAGAAGGAAAAGAAAACACCTCTGATAGGCTACCAACCCGATCGAGTGTTGGTCAACCTATTACTCCGGCCTGAAATTCTCGACGACCAAACCCTACCTGCTCAATCGCGATTTTAAACACCAGCCCGTGCGCAGTTTGTACGTGTACTGCGATCTGATTGAGCCACACATCGTGGGGGATGTGAAAGCGCCCTTGCTGAGGGTCGTGTCGGCCCAGGTCCCTTACAACAAGGTGGTGGAACGAGACTTTCCGGTCATGCGGTACTTTCCGCTCGCCAAAACGGTATTTGACACGCTGAAAATCCTTATAACCGATGAGGCGGGCCACCGCATCTCATTCACCTCAACAGCAACCGTGGTGGCGACATTGGAATTTGTGAAGCGTGCTCTGAAAAGGAAAGGATGAATTATGGACCGTCTACGGGTTCTATGGCACCGTTGCCATCTATGGGGGACGTGGTTGGCGGAGGGTCTTCGATACCTGTGTTCCATGCGCTCCCGGCCCACGCCTCCAACCCTGAACGCACGCCCACCTCAATTCCTGTCTTTCAGGGGGGCCGGGGTCAGCAAGAGGGTGGCGGACTCATCCCTATCCGTTGGAATGAACTCGGCCATTACGGCCCGGTCAAGAATCAAAAGGGCGGGCTATTGCCCTTAGCGCTAGCCCCCTTGGCCGTTATGGCGGGTAAAGCGCTGGCCGGCACCGTCGCGGGGGCGGTAGCTAAAAAAGGAGGGAAAAAGATTCTCGATCATCTGATAAAGAAATTTGGCAAGAGGGTGGTGAAGCAAATCGCGAAGGACACGAGTCGTGGGGCGGCCCGAGTGCTCGGCAAGAAAACCAGTAAAAAGTTGATCCAAGGCCTGGAAAAGATAGCCGGGGTGGCTCCGAAAAAGAAAAAGGCGAAGAAGCCGGCGGCGACGACGACCAACAACGCCTGTCAAGCGTGCACGTGTCGAGAGAGATATCTTTGACGACGATTATTGAAAACCATGGGGACGGTAGCAGGAATGGGAAACCGCCCCTGCCGCACATGTTGGGCGGCTACAACACCCATTTTGGTTTTTTTCGGAAAGGAATTGGCCCAAGCGGTCGAAGAACGAGGCTATTGGTCGGAACACGCCCCCAAATCGGCCCTCTTGCCCGGGGCGCCCGTGGAATTTTACCTCCCGGCCAGTCCCTATTACACCGTACTGCCTAGAAGTTACTTCAAGGTGACGGCCAACCTCGTGAAATACGACGGAGGGAATTTGACGTCCGATTTGAACTTGGGACCAGTCAACAATTGGTTTCATTCCCTCTGGTCGCAAATAGATATGGCCTTGAACGGGGAATGGATGACCATGAGCACCAAAACCTACCCCTACAAAGCCTACCTCAACACCCTGCTCAACTTTACCCCAGACGCGAAGAAATCCTACCTGACCGCGGGACTGTACTACAAAGACATGGCCGGTTCCATGGATATTTTCAACATCGCCGGGACCAACCTAGGATTGAAGGCGCGTGCAGCCTACGTTGAGGACAGCAAAGTGGTGGAACTGACCAGGATGTTTTACATTGACGCGGCCTTCTCCAACAAACTGCTCCTCAACGGAGTGCCCTTAGAATTCCGGCTCACCCCTTCCAGCAACGCCTTTGCCCTCATGGGGGAGAGTGCACCGGCGGAAGCGGCCGTCGCCAAAATCGTGCTGAAGCGGGTCACTTTCTTCCGCCGCGTCAGCGTCTGCAACAAGGAATTCATGAAGAACACCGAAGTGAAACTCGTGTCCCAGCCCATCCTCTACCCTTACAACAGCGAAGAAGAACGGATGTTCACCATTTCCCAGGGGGACACCACCTTTGAAAAAACAGATTTCCTGGGCCGTCGCATACCCCGACGCATGCGTATTGCCTTGGTGGAGAGTGTTGGTAGTTTGGGAAATCTGAAAAAGAACCTTTTCAATTTCCAAAGGTTTGGGATGACCCGCGCGACGGTCATGGTGGACGGCACCCCCACCCCCTTCTCCCGCCTCGAATTTGCGAATGGGAAAACCCTGGACGGCTACAATACCTTGTTCCTGGCTCAAGGCGCCATGAACTCCAACCATGGGATTGACATTACCCGTACCGATTGGGACAAGGGGTACGCCATCCTGTGTTTTGACTTCACCCCGGACGGCAGCGGCAACGCCTCTCACATGAACATACAACAGTACGGGACGGTGGGCATCCGCCTTCAGTTTGAGGCAGGTGTCACCCAGACCCTATTGGTGTACGTGAACTGCGAGTTTGACGCCGCGTACTAAATCAACAGCAGCCGAGAAGTGAAAAAGTTGTAAGCAGTGGGGGATGACCACCTGCACGTCGCAATTGACGGTCTTGGCACGCCACGATTGGTGGCTCCACGCCTCGTTTCGGGGCGTATTTCCCATGGACCTACGGCCCCGGCGCGTGACCCGCCCCGCCTCTTTCATTCTCAATACCGACAACGCCGACGGGCCAGGAACCCATTGGTTGGCTTTTCATTTTCCGCGGCAAGGCCTGAATGAATTCTTCGACAGTTATGGCTTTCCCGCCTCTTATTATGGATTGCAAGAGTATGTGCGCCAGGGGGCGGCCCAGCATGGGGAAAACAATGTGATGTTGCAAGGGAACCAGTCCAAAGTGTGCGGCAGTTATTACCTGTACTACCTCCTGCACCGAGCCCACGGACGGTCCATGGCGGAGGTGCTGCAAGAATATGGCAAACTAGTGGGTACTGGCAAGGAAGGTTTTTAGGAGGGTAACTTTAAAAAAAATATTTATTGGAAGTACTTTTAATTACAAAGACAAAGTTGCAGAACTTTACAATACTGAACTACAACTTACAAATACAACTAAAATACATACAGATACAAAGTGCAAACTTTACAATACTAGTCTACAAAAAGAAAAGCTATAAAAGTCAAACTACTACAAGTATACATTAGAAAAAAGTGATAAAGTAATAATTATTACCTATTTTAGGAGGGAAACTAAAAAATACCTGTGGGAAACTAAAAATCCAGACCTTCATCTGACTATTGGCAGATGAAGGCTTCATATCAATCTCATACTCATACTTGCAGATTGTGCCTTGCTGTCGCGTACAGGACGTGTGCCTTCTCTTCATGTGAAGAATCTCCCTTGCTACCCTCACTTTCATCATCATCGTCATCAGTTACCTAATGCGTAGTCGCTTTCTACTGGGATTTTACAGCGGAGATATAAAAGACCTTGGCCAGAAAGGTCTTAAACAATTTAATTACCTCTACTCCCTTACCAGAGGGACCTTATTTTACGTTTCATCATTCTTGAAACCATTGGATCTTTCTCAGTATTTTAATAAAAACTAAGTAAGTACATGTGTAAAATACTCGTTTTATTAGCACATTAAAAAAGTGGTATTGAAGTCTTATCTCACAACGACGGCTTATAAACCTGGTTATTATTGGCTACTCGGTAACAAGGAATGCTACAAACACATTGACCTCCTCAAAAATACAGGAGAGTTCTCTCCTGGTTCCGAGCATTTGATTTTCATGACGAGACGATCTTGAAACGACCTTGTCAGTTTGGTGCCTTCGATATATGCCACCACTCCAAATAGCAGAGAGTCGATACATTTTCGTAATCTCGACCTTTTCATCTCTTCCCTTCATAAACCTCTCCTGCGCTACTTTACGGAAGCTTCCTCCCTCGGTTGTCACACTATTGAGTCAGCTCAGTAGTTGTTGACAAAGTTTGTTTCCCTTCTTTTTGGTGCTATCAGTCACCATCTTAAGTTGTTTGCTGCTTGCAATTTCCTTCTCCATTTCAATGTACGAATATTTTTTTCAAATATAGCACCACTCTCTCCTCCACAAAGATTTGCTTTTTGTTTTGAACTATTGTGTAGGCAGCCGCGGAGACTGTTAACACTGAGCGCTTTTACCTTATGCTGATCCTGCTTTACAACTTCAGTACTTCAATTGGGACAGTCCAGATCGCCAGGATCTGTAATGATGCGCTTGCAAAAATTGCACATCACAACAGAATCGTGCGCTTTGCTGTTGCTACTCCTTTTCATATTGTAAGCTAACTCGAATAACAAAGAACGGATTTGAATTGCAATGCACCAATTCAAACAGGAAAGTGAGTATCCGAGGATGGGAGACAGAATATATGAATTTTACCCCCTCCCAATTTAGTCTAATAACCCACCACAAATGTGATGTTTATCAACACAAACTATCGCTATAAAATATTACATCGATCTACACAGAATGCTAAAATCCATTCATTAATTATTAATTTTATTGTTATTCAGCAGCTATTAGTAAGGGATGGACCATTATATTTTTGGATGGGGCTGGGCATTTTTTTGTGGAAATAATTTATTTTTACGACTAAAAGCCCGGTAATAATATTTTTTTATCACCCTGTTTGGTTACAATTTTGATTTTCATGAGTACTCAAAGTAGATTGCACAACAGTATAATCATGCTAATGATCTCTGACACACGGATATAAAATATCAAGTATACTTCAGTGATCGTGAGTGCTGCCATTCAGGATAGGTTGTTGAGTCAGAGTACCAATGTTTACATTGTATCTGGTAGTAACGACACCATATGAAATATCCAATTAATTTCTTCACCATAATTTATGTGCATATTGGGGACTGTTTTTTTTTTATCAGGGGATGCTGATGGGATTTTGTACTACTTTGCTTGGACAAAATGACATGGCCCCCTCCCTATGGTATCATGTTTTGCATGTCCCGCCTCTCCATGTGGATTTTTGTGTGACACACCCTCCCCCCCCCCCCCCCCCCAATATAAATTGAAAATCAGAAAACATTTTGGAGGATGTTTCATGTTCTAAAATTAAGAGTTTGGATGGGAAACTTTGATAAAATTATCATTAATATACCTCCAGCTTGGCTCAATGTTTTCGGGAATAATATTCTTTGATCGAAAGATTTCCACATCAAATGAATGTAACTTGTCATGCATTGACGAGAAATAAAAGAAACGATGCCCAAGGGGATACTCATCTGATCTGAAATGGGACAACATTGAGCCAAGCTAAAGAGGTATATTTATATTAGCAGGTGTGGTAGGGTATTCTGTAATGACTCTATTGGAAGTACTCTATATTGTGCAGTGTGTAGTTATGTCAATCTTACCTGCATAATATATGTACATGTAAATCACTGGATAATGTAAACAATCAAGCCAAATGGCATCCTGTCCAGTTGTACAGATCGGTACCAAATCGTTGAAGTGCTTGCACGATGTTAAGATTTCACTGGATTGGATTTTCCCTCACCCTGATGACGCTTCATGGCCTTTATGGTATACTTGTAGAATTACCAGGATTTTTGTTATACCATCTTTGACTGCTTACTAATAGTATACTTTGTTTGTTAGTGTGTATATTGTGTGTTGCGTGTGTATTTATTACCTTAATTAGCTTACTTAGTTATTCAACGTATTTAATGTTATGTGCTTGCTGATTTTTCGCCTCTTTCTGACTTGCAAAATTAACTCTATTATTTAATTGGCATCCGACTAGATTAGCTCCTTATAGTTATTTCGGGTGCCCGGTTACTTTATAACTTGTTTACTTTAATCCGACCCATGTAATCTGTAACTGTAAGTACAAATAAAAATTGTTGTTGTTGTTGGCAGATAAATCCAAGTATATCTGATCTAGAAAATTACCCAGTGTTGTCCATTTGAGAATGTTGATCAACTAGTGTTTTCTTAAACATAGTAGTTATCAATACCATTAGGCGGACTTTCGTTTTGTGAAACAGAACATCTTCACAACAGTTCAGTCTGTCTGTTATGTCTAGTAATGAAACACAAGAGTGAATAAGTTCCAGCTTCTGAGCTCTTGTTAGAACAAGGTTCTTGAAACTCCCAGGAACCACTTTAAGTTGACCATTGTTACACTGTTTTACAACTTCATCTTCTTTCTCGTTGTCACCTAAGTAATGGTCGACAGTAAGACCAAATTCTTTCTCTGCATTCTCAACTGAACCATACTTTGTCTTCAGATGCAGTACTCGCATGCGTATGGAATTAGCTGTAAAATTGAAGGAGAACATAGAAATAATTAAATCATGAAAATGTACCTTACATGTTTGAAAGGAGAAAGGTGACAGCTCTCCAGAGGATTCGGTGCATTGTTTTCAAGCTAGTGCTCGAAAGTTATGCATTCACTCTCGGAATACAGAAAAATAAAGACAATACTCAAGGGTACGGTATAGGCATTAGGCAGGACCTAGTTGTTCAAACCAAGGGCAGGATAACGCTAAATCTGTAATTGAAATCAAATGCATAGACGATGCACGTTTATAGACAGATTCATTATCCCGATCATCTGAGCCCCGTTGTTCAAACCAAGGGTAAGTGCTACCCCTGGGTTGAATTGCTGAACCCAAGGTTTAAACCAATTGAGGATTTCATCAGTTTCTTCTCCCGAGTCCACGATGTTTCAATATTCTCTTCAGTTGTCGGATGCTCAAAAAACATCCATGAAATAATCCCAAGAGCGACCACATCTCGTCGTAGCCAAGACCCAAATGAAAGTACCGTTCTATCAAAACTGTACGTTCAGCATTTGCATTTTGCAAAGCAGTCGTGTAGGCAGGCAAAACTGCTTCGGTTTTTGAATGTGCCTGTTCAACAACAAAGTCAAGTCAATCTTTATTGAGCATATAGTATGAAATAAATACAGTATGTTACTTTTGATTATTTATTTGTTTGTTTGTTTGTATCTTTTTTCAATCTCAATTTTTGTAGATCTATGTGGAATATGTTATATTATCTATATAGTAGATGTATATATGGAAGGTGTACAGGAAGACCAGATAAAATCTCCGTACGTCAACCATTTTTGAAGATCTTGTGAACATGAAACTGCGATTGCTCAGCGGGTGACTTATTGTACTGCCCCCCCTCCACCAAAAAAAGAACGCATGCCAAAAAAGTAGAGCACATGCCAAAAAAGTAGAGCACGTGCCAAAAAAGTAGAGCACGTGCCAAAAAAGTAGAGCACGTGCCGAAAAAGTAGAGTGCGTGGCGAAAAAAATCAAACGCGTGCCAAACAAATTGAAGGCTTGCCAAAAAAATAGAACACGTGCCAAAAAAAGTGAGTGCTTGCCAAATACATATAAGAGTCGTGCCAAGGACATTGGCAAAGAAAAACAATTGGCACTAGCATGCCTGCTATGATCACCGCTCATGGATTGGATTATATGATGTACGCGGATATGGCGCTTTTTCAGGGTCAAAATTAAAAGTGTTCCATTCGCTGCTCTCGAAGTTAAATGTCAACCATTTCGTGTTTAGGAAACTAAAACATAATCGTTTCTTTGGCTTTGAAACATAAACTTTCGGCGTTTTCTGATAATGGAAATGATTTTCCGACATTTTCTGTTCAGGAAACTACAACATAATCGTTTCTTTGGCTTTGAAACACAAACTTTCGGCGTTTTCTGATAATGGAAATGATGTTCGATATTTTCGCCGTTTGAAAATAATACCTTTCTTCACTAAACTTGCGAGTGGCTTGTTCGGCTCTTACGTTACTCTTGTCGCATTGTATGGTTCTCTGCTGGTTTGCTGGTCAAGTGAGGAGTACGAGCTGATGACGGAAGCCGTCCAAAATTGTACAATACAGTCAAACCTGTATATAACGACCTCGTATTAAGCGGCCACCCTGTGTTAAACGGCCACCCTGTGTTAAACGGCCAGTAGTGAAGGTCCCGATTTTTTTCCCAGTCAAATACTGTAAACTTTGCCTGTATTAAGCGACCACCTACATTAAGCGGCCGCGGCCACTTTTTACAGTCCCGTTTATGCTATTTCTTGGTATTTTGGCCTGTATTAAGCGGCCAGGCAATTTTTTTAACAGAACTTTGGTCGATATTAATGAAAACGACCAAGTTCATACACGTATTTTTAATGTTTTATTTCAAAATAATTTATTCTAAACAGTGTCACTTCTCATCAAAGTTGTTTTCAATGAACTGACCGGAAACCGTATCTCTAAATGTTTGCTCTCTCTTTACTTGAACACAAATCCCTCTTGATTCAGCTTCGTCTTTAGCCAGTTGATCGAGAATATATCTCCGTTTAGCAAATATTCAACAGTATTCAACATGCGTTAATACATTGTTAAATAAGCAATAAAAAGTTGATTTGACCACGTCCCAAACGTATTTCTGGTGAACCTGTATTCAGCGGCCATCCTGTATTAAGCGGCCATCCTGTATTAAGCGGCCACTTACTCATTCCCCGAGGGTAGCCGCTTAATACAGGTTTGACTGTATTTGCAAAACAAGACAATTTCAAACGACATGACTGGAATTCTATGACCTAGTCAAATAAAATAAACTTATTTTTCAGTAATAATTTGATTTTTTAGCATGTGACAAGGACTCTTTTCTGTATATTTGAGATTCAAACTTTCCACGCACAATCAGTAAAAGTATATCGAATTAACCGCCTGATGGCGCGTAAACGAGCATGGTGACCCCCTTTTTTTATTGCATTTTTTGAATGTCCTAAACATGAAAATTGATCATGCCAAGTATAAAAAAAAGTTAAACAGTACATCATTTTCAAGGGAATTACCTTAAGGACAGACCTGCTAGTGCTCACACTAATTTAGTACCAGTTCATTGATAATAAATCTATGATCTAAGTCTTACATACATGCTACTACTTAACTCTATCTACTTTTTTTTATAATAGCAAGGGAATATATGCTAAATTCTGTTATTTAGCTGTTACAAAGTCTCTACAGCACTTGTGTATATTGTACCTGCTTCTTTTGGCAGCATCTGGAAATAGCTGTTGCAAGTAACGAACGGGATCCTCTGAAATAAGAATTTGTTTGTTTCAAATTATTGTAACTTAAAAGTCTTACAGTCAAACGTTGACCGTTTAGAACAATTGTTGGGTTCAGTGCAACGTAGTGGCTTTCTGGTAAACAGGCACGGCTTTGTTGAATACTTCTTTGTTATATGATATTTCTGATAGCTTTTTGTTGACTACTACCGGGATATTTTTTCAGAATAGCTGGTGGGTGGTTGGATTCGGTTTCATGTATGGCATATGTTGTCCCGACCTCAAATTGAGGAAGTTCACCACCTTCTTGTTTGCCTCAATTGTAATTCTTAATTAATTATCTTGGAAGGTCTTGCTTATGTATATAGACTTGAATAATAGTTTTAAGGTGAAGACAGATGTAGTAGCGATGACATCGGTTCACGTGATTGTACAGGCTACACAGGCTATCACAACAGCAATAATAACTTCAACTTTGAACACGTCCACATGTTTATCCTTGAGAACACAATGAAAACTACATATTGTGGGTCATTCCTGCAGCAATTTTCTTTATCCTCATAATGGATTAAAACAAAATTATCAACCGATTTATCAATTGATTTAAGGAACGAAAAGGATATGTGCAAAGAGTTCTGGTAGTATATGATGTCATGATTGAAATGATTTAAAAAAGCTACGACTGCAAATTTATTCCTGCAGGATTTTAGGGAGGCAAATTAGGTTTGTCTTTACCAGGTTACAACTATCTGAGATTTACTTCATCCTTGGAATTATAAGGTTTGCAACATGTGAAAAGGCTTTAGTTCAATAGTTCAATTCGTAGTTCTTGAAAGGCAACCAAGCCTTAGTCTCGTACGGAGGACGGAGTTTAACATGCACTGATACAACCCCTCTTTCTGTTTTTCTGTATGGGATAAAATGGTAATGCAACGCTTTCTCGTGCTATGCTAACTTTATTTCTCTTTGTATACACATTCTTCTAAATGCCCCTGTGTATATTGAAAAAGTCACGCATGTGATATTTCATAGAATCCCATAGCAGGACTCAAACTCGCGCGCTGATTGGCTAACGAAGCATTTAATATTTTGTGGAATTCAACGGTTTGAAAAGCTGTATTCAACGATGTACAGGAAGCCTGTGCATAAATATTTTGTTTATTTTTATTATCGCGAACAGAGACAAATCATGTTAAAATTACAAACCAGGATATTCACAAAGATAACAGTAGTCAAAGAATATGATATATCTTTTATTCCGTTTTTCACGAGAAATTATATGTTTTGGCACTCGACTGAACAAGAAGAAACCGACTCTCATAATCCGAGGAATCTACAAAAACAGCAAAAATGTGTGATTTTGAATGGAAAAGCTGGGACTTCGTGGATTTGCTGATTTAATTCATGTAATATTCAGACAGAGAAGCTAAGTAACTGAAAACAGTAAAAGCAGGGCGAAAAGCACGGCTACAGAATGGTACTAAAATCGTGGTACAAGGAAAAGTTTGGAAACGAGTGGACTGAACACAAGTAACATTCAACAGTTTAAAAACAGGCTTATTTATTGTGAGACGGAAATTGATAATTAACATTTGGTAATTTGCTTAAAAAGTAAAGAACACTTAATAATTACAAGTTTGTACGTATATTTACTTGTGCAACAGCTCTTCAGTTTGTCAGGTTTTAGATTTTCACTTATCGACAACTGGTTTCAACAAGCCGCCGGTTTTATAAATGTTTCACAAACATTCACAATTTTGGCTCCAGTTAATGCACTTTCGCTTTCTTGGTAAAGATTAGATCGAAATTAAGTGCACCTAAATAAAATACCGGTGTTTTCATGCATAAAAATGCAGATTCAAATTTTTGTGAGCAATGACTGCACTTTTAGTTGAACGTCGTGTGAGTTTCAGTCTAATTTTAGCTTGATTCCTATTCGCTCGTTAGTTTACCACGCAATGGGTTCCTGGCGCATTGCGGGAATTTCATGAACTTTCAAACTGACTATATTCTTTATTTACTTTCGTAAATCACTAAATGCTATGGGATTCAAAGAAAATTCATTGCCCGACTTGGGAATTCCACATTAAATTTCACTCGAAAAACCAATGAATTTGCCTATAGTATACCACTTTAAAGCATTACATATATTACGTATGGTGAAGATGAAAGTTATGCAATACCAAATCCCCGGCTGTTTCGGATGGCAAAAATCATAGCGGCCCTGAATTCTTCATAGCTCTAGTGGACCACTGGAAGTTGGTGAATGCACGAGCAGGTGTTTGCCTTTGGAAATTTGGAAAGCGTTCCCATATTCCTCTGCGTCATGAAGAAATGCCAATGAAAATTGAAGACCCTGTGGAGGTACTTCCGAGAGGTTGATGGTGGCTGGATCTTCTTCAGAGGCTTGTAAGAAGTCCCGCCAGTGGGAAAGGACAAGGCTCTCATCTCGGCCCCTATTGGATCTTTCACATTGACACCGAACTCTGACGATGCCTTAAGAATGATTTGCAGTTAGGGCTTTAGGTGTAAAACAGAATGCTGCTCTAAAGATATCTGGATGTTTCCACATGGATTGTAAGATGCCTTTTCAAAGACCTTCTTTGAAACCGTCATAAGCTGGCTGTGCTCTACCCAAAACGTAGCAATTGATAGTTTTCTTAAAACAACTGCTGACGTTGTAAATGTTGTTAACTGCCTGCAATGTACCAGCTATATCAAAGACTATCAAGCTTGGCGTCATTAATGCTATATGTCGCCTCTTGAACTATGGAAGCTTTCATCAACTTCTCAAGTGATAATCTTATATCATAGTCATAAACATCATCAAGTGATGCACTGACATTTTGGATTCCTTTCACAAGACAATCACAGCTTGTACCTGCAAGGTATTTCATTGCTGGGCCACCATGAACTAATGACATGGCAACTACCTGTCTGGTGGCTTTATCTGTAATATCCTGCTCTGCTTTTGGGTGACTTGATGCTTCCATTTCACTTGAAGAGGGATCTGGATGTACAGGTAGGTCGACGTCATCATCCACAAACCAAATATTGTCATCACATTCATTCACTGTAGAGGTAGAGGTAGAACCTGTATCAGGTCTTGCTCGCTTGTCTGCAGGAAATACACATGGTGGATTTTTTAAGTCACTGTTGTCATCTTCATCAGTATCATCCTATTCCTCATCACTATCATGCTGCTGGATAAACTTGTCAAAGCTGTGGAACTGTTCAGCTTCACAAAGAAAGAATACAAGCCGTTTGTAGTCTTTCCCAACTTCAACTATATTTCTCAAGAGAGAAGAACTTCTTTTTGTCACCTGAGAAAAACAGATTAAATACAAAAAATGCTTTAGGAAACGGTTGAAATAACAATAATTCATGTGTAATTCTAGTAATAGCATGATCAAGCAAGGACGCAGAGTGATACCTTTATATGAAAGTAAAGCTCTTAAATTACAACAATAATTGTCACAATTATTATACTGTATTAAGAATTTCAAAAATAAACTAACCTGGCATAAACTGTGACTCGGTTCCATCGTCATACAATAGAACGTAGGAGAGGGAGGCTTCAAAGTTCCGGTCAAATGCCCCCCACTTCTCCAGAGCTTTCTGAAGTAGGATGCTCTGTGTGGCATCATGCGGGACTCTGACTGGAAGACTTTTGGCGCGTACTGTCTTGAGATCCCCATTATAGAACTTCTTAATTCCTATGTTGACAATTACTTCCAACTGTTTCTTCTTCTCTGCCTTTTTTAGGCTCTTGGAACGGAAATGACTTCCCTTTTGTTTCAAGGCCTTGGAAGAGCCTGTCAAATGACATCACTTTTTTTATTTGCCTTCCAAATGATATCTGAGATGATACTGATGTATTGCTACTAGTAGCAGCTGAAGATATGTACGCTGATCTGTCAACGGCTAACCGATTAGCCTCCCCACAAGACCAGCAGAACGTTAGGATCTTAGGATCTCTGCAGAGCAATTATTGCAAAATCTAAAGAAAATAAAACCGTTATAATTGTTTATTAGCTACATATAGATCCCTTTTGAAAAGTTTTGTTTCTAATGAGAATTGTTGGCCTGGGAAACTTAAGGTCTCTTGGATGGGGAGGGCAAACAATCAATATCAATCGATCAATTGATATTGGTAATCGATGGGCTATCGATGACATGAAATCTTGTGATATTTAATTATATCGATTGTTATCGATACCCCAAAAAACTATCAATTGGTATTGAGTAGTATCGATTTCCATCCATTGAATACTCCGGGTGATTCATAGATCACTCTCTCACTGTTGACAACATGAGTCCTCTGTCTCAACTTATGGGTCTGATTTTCTTACAGTATCAAGTATTGCCAATTAATTCAGGTTCAAAACTTTAAAAAAGGTAGCAATGGATTTCTAAAGTGATTGATTGGTTTGCAATATCGTACGAACAATCGAGCGCCAACCATGCTTTGTAAGCTTAATTATGACCTTTTTGCGATCACTGCATACGTGTAAACATTGTGAACACAAGAGGAACATTAAATCACTAAATATCTACAGAACAGTTCACTTACATTGAGTCGTGTTCTTGTTTCTGTTGATTGCCATTAGCCATGTTCATACCACCACTGAAATCTGGACGGAAAGGCGCGAAATTAGAGAGCTTAAGCATCAACGACGGCGACGGCAGCGAGGACGGGACCTAGATAAATGTTTTCTACCGAAATGTGATGCTTACTATTTCCTTCGTTCGCCTTTAATTACTTTTCACATTCATATCTTCGAAAAATATGACAAGCATAGAGTTCCGTTCACGCCGAAAGAAAAACGGAGTGACTTACTTTATACGTTGGCGTTCTCTTGTAAACGTAAAATGTGGGGTTTTCACGTTCTGTTTTTCCAGACAACGGTTGAAATGTAGGTGACTGCGTGCATTCCCACGTGCAGTTATTGTATTTTGCAATTAAGGCTATTGTTTCATGCCGTCGTCCTAGACGTTGCCGTCGTGGTTGCTTAAGCTCTCTATTACTCGCAGAAGGCGGTCGATCGGTCGTGACGAGTACAAATCTGCCGCTTGGATCTCCAAAGTTTGCGGCGGAAGTGGATATTAGGTTTGATCTTATATTTTATTTTAGTTTCCAGTTAATGCAGTTCTTTCTTGAAATATTTTCCGTGAGATTTGCGGTGTTGCGACAGGTGTTCACAGACTGTTTAGTTGTCGCGAAATACCCACTTCCGCCGTGAAGTATCCACTACCGCCGTGCTGTTTTGAAATATTTGCCGTGGAATTTGCAGTGTTCTGTCGTCAATCGTTTGCCGTCGGTGTTCACAAACTGTTGCCATGGAATTTGCAGTGTTGTGCCGTCAAACCTTTGCCGTCAGTGTTCACTAACTTTTGCTGTCGGTGTTCACAAACTTTTGCCGTTGGTGTTCACAAGCTGTTGCCGTGGAATTTGCAGTATTGTGTCATCAAACTTTTGCCATCTGTGTTCACAAACGTTTGCCGTCTATGTTCACAAACTGTTGTCATGATACTTGTGGGCCACCGTATAAAAGGGCAATAAAAAACGTTGCTGATTGGCCACAAATTGGAATGTGGTTCCATATTCTAATTAGTAGCTAATCACAGCGATTCTGAAAATCCGCTCTGGAACTGGTCTTTACAGCAAGCGTCCCCAGGAGCTCTCCTTTCCCCATTTCCTTCTCCCCTTCCATGCCTTTTTTGCCCCTAGGCCCTGGGTATCCAAGGATGTTCTTGCCGCCAAGTTCCCGCACAGTTCTCCTTGCACATTGTGGGTTATTACCTAGAAGACTGGAAGGCCCAGCCAAAGTTAACATAACCGTAATCAAATTGAAATAGCCGTGAGCAAATTGATTTTCCCGTGATACTTGTGGGCCACTGTAGAATACCTTATTACATGATATTTTCACTTTACCAGTAATTTCGCAAACTATGCACAAATAAAAATGTGTTTCTACACGTCAGGTGCAAGTGAAGAATACTTCTCCAGTATCCATTATACTGAAATTCCATGTGTTTACTTTGTAAAATACAGGCAGTGAGACGATGCAGCTTTTACATCTTCTTTCAGATACTCGCAGTCACTCCTCCACTTAAACTAAGGATCCCACATCCAAATCGGCCCCTCGACTCCTGTAAGAATTTCGTCTTCGAGTAAAACAAATTGGCTGGAAATACGATGGTCCTATAAAGAAATTAGATGCACTGTTTAATTGTGATCACACAAGGGAAAGCTTAAACTGTCTGTACATGCATGTGCTGACATCAAACGGCGTATCTGGCATATGTTGGATGCGGTTTCTTTTGTTTAAAACTATTGGTATGGTATAATTTCCGCTCGTTGTTGTGGCAAGTGCGCGGAGCTGGAGTGCGTGCCCTAAAATGCAATTGCCTGAAATTTCCGAGACACCACAAAACAGCTGCATTAAACATTCAGATTTGAGATGAACCATTTCAGCTCCATACAATTTCTGACGTACGGCGCCAGCACTGGAGTTCATTTTAAGTTTACTTCCAAAGTCTGTGAAATGGTTTCGTATGACTGCATACGATATTTTCAGTCTCGGTATATTTTTTAAAATAGTTTATAAACCGTTTAAAATACTGAGTTTGTTTGGTGACGCATTCGTAACTTTTTATAATAAGATCACTTTAATTCAAGCTGCCTATTACAGTAGTAAGCTGAGCAATAGCTCCAAATAACTGGGATGAAGCTAACACTAACAGCTTTAAGTAGCCACTTATAAGCTTACCGTTTGTTTCTAGCTTCCCTTTCAGCATTGAGGTGTGCACGTGGCGATCCAAAATCAATGTTTTTCATCATCCTTACAGTGCAACTCTCCTTGCAGTTTTGGACAAAAGTCTCCAGATACGTGGAGGCTATCCGCTTCTTTGGAGAGGGTCTTCCCAGGTTCGACGACGAAACTTGGTTCCTGGTTCTGTATAAATAAAAATCAAGAAAAGATCAAGAAGAGGTAAATGGCCAACTACTTGAGTTGGACTACTTTGACTAGCTTTTTACGAGTTAAATGTACCAACCTTTCCATTTGAGCTTTCCACTGGATTTCTCTCTTCCGTAATCCTGGAAAAAAACCCCGGATGGGCAGAGGTTTATAGCTCGGGGATGTTCAAGTTCAACTCGACGCGCCAGAAGTTATGTTATATTGTTGAAACTGAGAACTGAAAGTAGCGAAACATGAGAAGATCCTGTCACATGCACGTAATCACATTAGAGAGATTAAGCACCGCGTTCTACGGCAAACGGGAAACATCAGCCCGCCGTCAAAATACGAAATAAATATATAAGAAAAGTGGAAAAGAATTCGGATCTACTCAACTTCACGTAAAAACTGAAAATGTTCAAGCAGCAAACGCGCGAAAATTGTGGTTATGTTTTCATTTCTGCCGTTCGTGGGAAGAAAGAACGCGATGCTTAAACTATCTATTGTCGGCCTTCGCATACCACAAGCTAGTTATGGTGGGTAAGTAAAAGGAAAGCCAGGGTGTTTGAACATGTCTCAGCACTTCAGGAGGTAACCATGGCAACCAGGCCACAATTCACCACCCCATCAGACCAAGGTGCTTGAAAGGAGGACCTGTGGCTCAGTTAACATGAACCTACGACTCCAGACTAACCCCAAACACCTATCCCAACCATGACGTACATAACACATTTATAGCACATACACACTCTGTTAAGCCATAAGCATGGACAAGTTATGTTTGGTATGCGTTACTTGTCCACTGGCCAAAGGCCTGAATCAGATGGTCAGGGAACCCATTGCGTGCGGCAACCATGGCAGCTCCAATGCGAAAACTGTGGCTAGAGTAATAGTCAGGAATCCCTGCCGTCATTAAAATTTCTCTCGACCACTTGGTTAAGAGAGAGCGGAGATTTGCCTTTGCTATTCAGGTATGCCAGCACCGCCTGAACTTCGCATAGTGGAGGCTTTCCAAGGCCGATGTGGATAAAGCAACCTTTTCGAAAAGGATCAGTTTTAGAAGCCTTATTTATTTACGTGCAGGCATGTGGGGATAATAAGACGAATCTATAGCTAAATCATTCACCTCCAAGTGAGAGGCTGAAGAAAAATTGGCCAAATTCGGAACTGTAAACTCTGCTGATCTTAGAAAGCTGAAGTAGCATCAGTGATCGGGAAACTCCATATCGAGAGAATTAAAGATACTCATCATGGTGCTGTTGGTAACTGGTAGCCGCAGTGTGGAAAAGCACAGACAGCCCAAGCTAATGGTTTTTACAAGGAATGTATGGGAATTTTTAGAAAAAATCTAAAACTGTACTAAAATGATCAATAAAGTCATGAAATCTTACCTGTGTGTTGTGAAGTTGTTCCTCTTCATCACTGATGTGTTTATTTCTGGTTTGAGGCACTTCTGGGCTTTTTCCCACTCCCTTATATATATATTGAGAAGGCGGGAACACGAGACGCCATTAGTCCATGTGGCGACTCTTCGACGCCGCCTTGTAATTCTTCGAAAATCCAAACTTTCAGCATTTTACCTCCAGAAACCCTTTCTTACATTCCTCTAGTACTCATTTAATCGATCCGAGGTACCGTCAGCTTGACTTTTTTTTCATTTGGAGAATCAACCAATCGCTGAATGGTGAAATCTGCTGGGGAGACCCATGAACACATTTCGAATTTGTTCAAAACTCGAGGAGGGGGCTGGTAGGCGCGCTGGGCCTGGCGGGCGATCCTAGGGGGTCCCCGGGATAGTGGGCTGGGAGGTTCGGTGGGTGCTGGTGGTTGATCCTAGGGGGGTCCCTGGAAAAGGGGGCTGGTAGACTCGCTGGGGGCTTGCGGGGGCTATCCTAAGGGCCCTGTACCAGAACCCCCATATTATATACTAGTCCATCTTTAGATAGCGTGTAATGACACAGATCACCATCTCCTGTACCAAGACCTACAAATATACATAAAACACATTATTTAATTATTTGATATTATTCACGAATTATTTTTAATGTAAATTAACAGAAATTTACACAGCTCAATAATAATAATAGTTAATAATAATAATTATAATAATTATAATAATAATAATAGTTGTTGTTATTATTATCATCATCCATGGGGCCCACATTTCCTACATGTAGGTGATTTTCATTACATGTAGGATTATATTAATAACAAAATTAACTGATATTAACCTGCTTAGCTTCTTCGACTTCACCAAAGACATTCATCCAGTAAGACAGCACCTCTGGATCTTCCTGAATGGCAAGAATTGTTCCATCTATGAAGTTCTTTTTGTCTTCACTTTGATGTAGCCGATAGAGATTTATCTGTTCAATTCTTTTTTCCTCCAGTTTCTTGAAGAAGTCAAATGTTGTATCGCCAATATGTAACAGTCCTCGTTCTCTGTACTGGCTATCTTCAGTGACGTCTAGAGTACCAGGGTGGACTGTATTGTCTGCAATCCACGAATACTGTACGATAACATGTTCCTCGAGAAGTTCAGACATTGCATATGCTGCATTTACAGACTGTTTCACTGCAGAATCTTGAGAAAACAAGTTTGTGCGCACATATTTCCTTCTTTTGTCTAACTCTTTTCGAATAGCCCAGCCGCCTACATGCCGCAATTTGCTAGTCCTTCTATTGGCATATCATCTACCTTCATTCCAACTTGCTCTTTCTGATGAATCTGTACAAATTTAGATGCTATAACATTGACAAATTTTTCATATAGACTCAGACAAAATGTTGATCCTACTGAATAGTGCTCTTCTTGCAGTTCCTGGACCATGAATGTAGCTCTCGGTATTTAGAAGCTTAATATATATATAATGTGTAGCATATGTAGCTCCTTCGTTGAAGTATACAATTCATTTGTGTTTGATTCAAGGTATTTAGCAAACAAGTTATAAATCTTGTGCCACTGAATTCTAGCAAATAGCTGAACTTGCACTGTATTATCTGCACACACATTTCTTAAGATACAGTTCTTTGTGGATGCAAATTCCGTTTGTGGATCAGGTATAATTTGCTGCATCAGTAACTCCTCGAGATTTCTGGTTTCTGAAACGTCTCTTCCATGGAACACGTGGTATACCAGATCAGATATGTAAGAGGCTAGCAGTTGCCCAACATTCAAACCAGCATATCAGACAGAATGTTGGAGACAATACTGAAGCAATTGAGTTTGTAGAAAATTTGGTCAGGACATCTCCCGATTCCTCAAATCTTGTAGTGGTCAATGATGGTATTAAGTTTTATCCTCCACTGCGACAACACATTCGAGATGGCGAGACTCCAATTGAAGGTTATTTTGATGATGACAGAGATGTTAGTATTGCACAAAGAATGATTAAACCTGGTCAAGTCTACCACAGCCTGTGTTATGAGAGAAAGGGGAAATAAGCTAGCTACCTTATAAGATTCGAGTCCTTTCAAGGCAATGAAAGCTTTGGTGAAGTCCAGTACTTCCTGAAAGATGAGAGTAATAACTATGCAGTGGTCAAGATATTAAGGAACACAGGATCAAATGTTTGCCAACATGGAATCCCCCCTCCACAAGAATCTGTTGTGCATCAGTTTTGGGCATCTGGTATACTAGGACATCATTTTACAGGTGTAAGATATACCCAAAGGTTCAAGCTAAACAGATGCTCCATGATAAAGACCAGAGTGATTTTCGTTAAAAGTGATGATGATGGGGTTGATGGCTATGTTTCAAATGTTCTCAAAAGTTATCAGCATGACTGAATGTTGATTATTGATTGGTAAGTGTCCTAGCTACTCATAACATGTATACAAGTTTTTTACATGTACAGTGTAGGTTCATTAGATTGATCAAGGGTGCATGCTTACATGGATATAAAACATGTAAATTGTCGCATACAAATTTTCGAAAAACAAAGTAAATTATATATATATATCACCAAAATACAAAACAAAACAAAATTCAAAGAAGAAAGAAGTCATACATGTACCTGTTTTTATTTTGGTCCAGTAATAGCTATTACTGGACCAAAAAAACCATGCACTTATAGTGGAAAACTCCAGGGAAAGATATATTGCAACTATATTCACTCTATATGAATATATTGCATTCTCAGAATATAGGATATAACCATTACATACTGACTTTAATTCCTATAAAGGATTCTGTTCCTAGAAAGATTATATAATTTTCAGGAATTTCCTACATAGGATCCAATTCCTATAGGATGCTAGTCTGGTTCTTATATTCCTATTATGTACGTAGTATCCTATTCAAGGTGCTGTTCCTACATGTATGTAGGATCTTATTCAAGATGCAGTTCCTATATTTATATAGGATCCTATGTAGTGTCCTTTACAGGATCCTATTCAAGATGCTGTTCCTATGTAGGATCGTATTTAAGATGCAGTTCCTATATTTATATAGGATCCTATGTAGTGTCCTTTACAGGATCCTATTCAAGATGCTGTTCCTATGTAGGATCCTATTCAGGATCCGATCCTATGTAGTATCCTTCAAGATGCTGTCCCTATGTAGTATCCTTCTCAGGAACCTATTCAAGATACTGTTTCTACATGAATATAGGATCCTATTCAGGATCCTGTTTCTATTTAGGATCCTATTCAGGATACTATTGCTATGTAGGATCCTATTCAGGATCATGTTCCTATATAGGATCCTATTCAGGATCATGTTCCTATGCAGGATCCTATTCCTATATAGGATCCTATTCAGGATCCTGCTCAGGATCCTGACCCTGTGTAGGATCCTACAGGATCCTGTAGGATCCTGTCCAGGATTTCCACCAGGGTTGTAAAGAGTTCACAAAAAAAGCAGGCTGTGTACAACATGTAAAGAAATACACCCAACAGTCTGAATTGATTTGCATAATTTTTAGTTAAAAATAAGAAAATAGTAAATGAAACGTTTTTGCCAATAAAAATACACAGGACTGAGAGTCGTTAATGAAGGATGCTTCTTTGCATTTTTTTTCTTTTGCAGTAGGATTGTTCACGTTTTGAGTTAAGAAACATACAAAATGTATGTTTTCATTAATTATTAAAAACGAAAAATAAAGAAAATTTGGCATCCACAATATTATTGCTCATTTGGCGACTAAAACATTTGGCTATTCGCCAGTTGGTGCTTACGTGAAACCAGTGCAACCCATGAAAAGAGAAATCATTATCTTTTCTTTGTATTTAGCTGCACAGTATTGCTATAAATTTCTATTTTCATTTTTAGGCGAGCCGTTAACGATGTGTGGTATCGATCTCCTAAAAACCGGTCTGAGAACCGTAAAACCGATTTTGTCGCCGTTTGGCTAAGATTCAGATTCAACTAAAAGTTATATTTATATGCCTCACTCATCCAGACCATTATTCTGAGAAAGTTTGATGAATTTCATTTTTTCTCATCCTAAACACTTTAGGCGATATTTACAGACGGCCGCCCTTAACATGTAAAGAAAGCATGTTAATACCACACAACTGCCATTTCAACAGTGTTACCTGGTGCCTCCATTGGATTGCCTTTGGCAATCAATATTTGCTTCCCATCAATGGTGGCCACCTCTTGGCATTGAGCCAATACCTAAATGCTGCTGCGCCAATGCCTAAATGCTGCTGAAGGAGGCTTCATGCCACGGCAGCGAAGACTGCCAAGCCTTGTTCCCTTATAGTCCAGTCATTTTACTGATAGACCTACCACTAATTGCAACAGAAGGTTTTTCTACATAATATATTCTGGAATACTGTCTGGAACAACATACTAAAAGTCTACATGAATCTATTTAGGGGAACATCCTCAAAATCAACTTTATTTGAAGTCCAGTGCTGGATCGACATGAAAACGAGGCTCTGAACCGGAAGTTGTATTATTATGCCTTTGAATGCATTGTAATTGCCTGAAACCTTCTAGAATTGTGGTAACGAGAGAGTATAACGATCTAGAAACATGAAACGGGGAGAACAGACAATAAAAGGGGAAGGTGAAGGGGAGGGGATGGTAGTGGCGGACACTGAAAGTGCGACCCGTGTATAAACCCACTGGTAAGATTTGTTATCTACCATACTTGATTAAACGTGATTTGACGTAAATTACATACCATGCCTATCACGCTTATCTTGATACGGTTTAGTTGTTAATATTATTAATCATGACTTTGATTCTTTATTTGTTAAACTGAATACTGCTCTAAACGCTTATTAATCGAGCCTCTCAGCCACGGTTTTCATACATTTCTAGCATCTATCGTCACCTGTCCCCACATCCGCACTTGTATCGTGTTACGATCGATCGAATGGTAGCCACTGTCTCAACTCACTGGCTATTTCATGTTCAGCCGCATCATTTTTGGGAAACCTCATCGCAATCCGTTCGTGCAGCGCCCGCAAGCGGTCTTTTATACTTCAGCCTTGGTCTTCTGTTCGTGTCTAGCATTTTGCCCCACCCACCCCTTTCCACAGAGTAATCAGGTAAGCTAATTATTTCGCTCGCCATAACCTTTTAACTTATCTGTGCCAACTCAATAACGAATGGATACACAACATAGATCGGGTATGTAGGGTCAACTCATGGCGTCTTTGAGTTTGAAACATATGGTTGTTCAGTACCTAAATTCAACTTCTGCTTAATTTCGGCCTTCATTTCATTTTAACAGTGTCAAAAGTTTCATCTTTCGGCCACTAAACAATCCTGTTTAACTTTTGACCTCTGATGAGAAGAGTTAAATAGCCAGTATAATTTTACGTGTTCTCCAATCATTTCATTTGAATGCGGATGATATACAGATGATATACCACCTTCACTTCCAATAATGATCACGAACTGGCCACTGCCAAACATCGCATTGAGGATTGCCAGGCTGATATCGATAAGTGCTGGATGACTATTAATAAACTTATGTTGAATAAAGATAAACCTGAGCTTTTGCTGCATTCTAAATTCCGCTCATACACTCCACTACGTTCCCTTACTTTAGGAGATGACACTGTATATCCGTCAGACCATGCCAGGAACATCGGAGTTATATTTGACAGTACTATGATTATGTCTAAACAAGTGAACATCGGAGTTATATTTGACAGTACTATGATTATGTCTAAACAAGTAAATGCTATAGTAAAATCAGCATTTTACCACTTGAAAATCATCGCAAAAATCAGGATATTTATCATACGATACTAGTAAGGTCTTTGGTTAGCTCAAAACGAGTAACTCATTACCAGGAGCCGAGTCCTATGTCATGGGCTGGGCCGCCAGCACAGGAGTAGATGTGGCTATATTTAGAATTGGAATTCCCGCGTTGAAAGTGAGAAGAATGATAATGAACAATAATGAGAAGGACGTATAGCTATCTGATTGGTTAAGACAACATGGCCTTTGGTTATATCAATTTTTACTATGATTATTATTTTGTTATTAGTATTATAAGCTATGATTAGTCTATTGCAATGTATAGGTTTAATAAGCATTCGATAATTGTTAGATTGTAAAGCGCTTAAAACATTAATGTATAAGCGCTATAGAAATTGTATTATTATTAAAGTGCAACTAATCCCTTTTGCAATTTATATATATATGAATCTTTGAAAGGTTTTGAGTACTTCTGCGAAGAAACGTTTGGCTTACAGAGAATACTCTATGTTCTAGGCTTGTTTGAAATGGTGAAAATTTGACCTTTCCCGACCGATGACCGCGCAAGAAAAAGCCTGGGTCGATTCTTGATTTTACGTCACCTCATTAATGCATTTTTCTCCATGGCGCCTTTCCATCACGACAACATCGATATATAGAGAATATACACAGTCTGTGAGTTGTTAGTAAAGAAAACAGTTATTTTAGACAAAATGCTCAATATTTATTCAAATTATTGCAAAGTCGAATGAGTTGGATGACGTAAGATCAAGAATCGACCCAGACTTTTTCTTACGCGGTCATGGGTCAGGATAGGTCAAATTTTCACCATTTCAAACAAGCCTAGAACATAGAGTATTCTCTGTAAGCCAAACATTTCTTCGCAGAAGTACTCAAAACCTTTCAAAGATTCATATGTATAAAAATTGCAAAAGGGGTTAGTTGCACTTTAACATAATCGCCCTGTACGGTTGATTCTCAAGTTAGATGTTTCATTCATGGTTATTGTTCATTCAGCCTATATTCGTGTTTGTTACATGCTGTTTCATGGTTCACGGCATGTTAGGAATTTTGCAAAAATCCATTGTGTAGCTTAGGCGTAAGGCAAAAGTATTAACTCTCAATCTAGAGTAATGACACTGTGGTCTTAAAATTTTAAATTGTAATCGGGCTTGGTTCATAACCTATTGGCCGGTAACAAAACGAGCAGGGGACTGGAACCGAGTTTATCAGAATTACTCTAATTCTAAAATTAAGTTCATCACATGATAGAGCGTGTTGAGATTAGCATGTGTGCCAAGTTTGACGTGATTCGAGTGAATCTCGCCTGAATTATAAGCAATTGAAATTTCTTTGTCCCTCCAAATTTTTACAATGAATGTATGGTTTGGAGGGACAACGTTAAAAAATAAGAGAGTTTGTATGGGAAAATTGACACATTTGATGCCTTCTAGCATCGTCAATATTGAGCCAAAGTTCACGAAACTTTCCAGACTAGCTAAGTTTGATCTGTTCTTTTGGAAAATAATGCTCACTTTGACTAGTTATTAATTGAATTAGTTTTACTGACTCGGTTCCAGTCCCCCGCTCGTTTTGTTACCGGCTAATTGACTGCATATTTGTCATTTTTAGATACATGCAGGAGCCCATAACTAGGAGCGTCCATATCTCCTATATAGTTGTCACAGCATTTTTACAAGTTGGGCTATTTTTAGATTATAGATTCCCTTAGGAATAATTGCAACTCAACAATAGCGAGAAACCGTTCTAAAAATAACCTAACTTGTCGCTGTGACATAGGCCTAGTATACGGGATGGACGCTCCTAGTTATGGGCTCCTGATACATGTCATGTTATACGCCATACCATACCATACTGGCTAAGTCGAGCCTGTAGATGCAACTTGCCAGCGGTACAATTTTTGAAAAGGTGTCAAAATGTTAGAATCAGTCTAAATACTTTCCCCACTCCAGAAAACACAGCTTTCACAATTTTTTAAATCATATCAAAAGCACAAAATATTTTTGTTTTAGTCTCGTTTTCATCATGTTGAAAAGTGTACACATACATATTTAGTGTTGATTTTAAGCACTTTGCCTTCATTGGATTTCTGTAGACTTTTTAATATGTTATAGAGGGTGTGATTAGGGTTATAAAATCATGCAATTGAAATCAGATAACAAATCTTACCAGTGGGTTTATACACGGGTCGCACTTTCAGTGTCCGCCACTACCATCCCCTCCCCTTCACCTTCCCCTTTTATTGTATGTACTCCCCGTTTCATGTTTCTATATCGTTATACTCTCTCATTAACACAATTCTAGAAGATTTCAGGCAATTACGAGGCATTCAAAGGCATCATAATACAACTTCCGGTTCATAGCCTCGTTTTCATGTCAATCCAACACTGGACAACAACAACAAACAACAAATTATTTTATTTACACTCTTATATATACATGTAATATTAGCAAAAGTACTATAAATGAAGAGAGTGTCAGGATAGTAGCTGAAGAACTAATCGAGTCAGGTACCCTGATTATTTACACATTAATTATTAATTATTTACACATTTCAAGTACGGTCGAGGGACAAAGACAGAAGTTTACATAAATATATATATATACAATATGGAAAAAAGAAAGAAGAAGAAAAGAAAAAAACAGACACACACTAACACACTAACTATAAAAATATGACTACAATACAAGAAACTATTATACAAAAAACTATTACGGGTGAGAAAACTAATAGCAATCTTTGACATAACGTTTTAAGGAAGATTTAAAGGCTTTTTTAGAGGTATGTGCTTTAAATTGACCAGGAATGGAATTCCATAATTTTGGGCCACAAAATCTAAGACTAAACTTGCCATAATTAGTGCGGATTATTGGGATGTAGAAAGAAGACTTAGAAGCTAATCTTGTGTTGTGATTATGGACATTTGAAATTGGTACAAAGAAATCATTAAAGGCAGTTGGAACATTAGAATTATGAAAGTCAAACATGAACAATGCAGTATGTATATAGACTAAATCTAGAAATTTTAAACAAAGGATTTGTGTGGGCATCATATGCCGAAAAAGTCCATGATGCGCAGAGACTTTTTTTGCATCACAATTAGATTATTTAGAGTTGTATGGTAAGTATTGCCCCAAGCTACGAGACCATAAGTAAGAAAAGGATATATTATTGAATAATATAACATAATTAATATGCCTAAAGGAACAAAGTGACGCAATTTTGAAAGAATCCCAATTCCCCGAGAGACTTTACCAGAAACTTCACGAGCATGGCATTTCCAATTTAAGTTGGCATCAATAAAAATACCAAGATATTTAATACAAGGTTTACACTGTAATTCTTTATTATTTATTGAAAGTTTAATAGCATGTTTTCTTTTATTGACAGTGCGAAATACAACATAATTAGATTTCTCAATATTTAAAGATAGTTTATTAGCATTTAGCCAACGTTTAACATTTTTTAATTCAGTATTAGCAATGCATTCCAAATTAGAAAGGTTTTTATCAGCTATGAACAGGTTAGAATCGTCTGCAAATAAATGAAACTTAAATATTTTAGAGCATAGGCTGAAGTCATTTACATACATGAGGAATAATAGAGGGCTTAGAACAGACCCTTGGGGAACTCCACAAGATATCTGTCTATAACCAGAAACAGTGTTGCCAATTGATACGATTTGCTTTCTGTTAGATAAGTAAGAGCTAAACCACTTGTTGGGTAGTCCTCTTATTCCATAATGTTCAAGTTTTTTAATGAGAATTTTATGATTGACAGTATCGAATGCTTTACTAAAGTCAAGGAATATTCCACAGGAAAACTATTCTATCAATTATCAGTAGGATGGCATGTAATGTTGAGTGCTTAGAACGAAAGCCAAATTGGCAGTCCGAAATTATATTGTGTTTGTTTAAGAAGGCTATAATTCTATTATAGATAAGCTTTTCTAAGATCTTATTAAAGACAGAAAGAAGATATATGGGTCTATAATCACAAATAGGACAAGTAGCTGTCATTAAGTAGCTAGTCAAAGGAAAGTACATAATCAATATCAATTATTGAGAACAAAATTATCATAAAAATAAATGGCTCACCCACATACAGAAACATACTTGGGATGTAATTTGTGTCTTCTACCATTATAACAGAGCCGGTAAAGCCACTAAAGGATACAATCGTTGACATAATATAATAATAGCTTAGTGGAAGCTTAAAGACTGCTTGAAAGTGGTTAAATCATCAAATGAAGCAATAATGATTGATCGACTTCAAATAAAGTCGATTTTGAGTATGTTCCCCTAAATAGATTCATGTAGACTTTTAGTATGTTGTTCTAGACGGTATTCCAGATTATATTATGCAGAAAAACCTTCTGTTGCAATTAGTGGTAGGTTGACCTACTTTTTTTCGTAAAATGACTGGACTATTAGCCTCGCTCGTCATTTCTTCAAAGTTAAATAAGATATTGATTACATGAAGCTGGTTTCCACATGGGCATTCATAATTGCTAAATCGCCAAAACTACACCAGTAATTAAGACATTATACAGAAACAAATTCCTGCAGTTTGAAGACCAATGTCAGTGATACATAATCTGACTATATTGTCACAACGCACGCACACATTGGCTGATTCAGGGTCACATCGTGACAGAAGATGGTGTGATGTGTCGCACGCGCCACTAGCCAGCTATTTATATAAAAGGCTGGAAAATATTTGTTTACCAAAATGTCTAGACTAGAGCTGACCATTTTTCGTCGAAAGAAAGCGTTCAAAATGGAACCAGCTCCAAAGAGAGAGAGAGAGAGAGAGAGAAATTGGTAGCTAAAAAAGGATGCAAGAAAGACACAAAACGACACTAAAAATGCCGTAGCGATGCTGGCAGCGTTTTGTGTTGAAAAGCAGCTTCCCGAAGAGAAGACGACAACCTCGCTCGTATCAAGTAGGTCCTGTATTTATGCACAACTTTGCCTCTAGTAAAACTTATGTCTATATAATATGTCCCCTCGCGAATCAGTGAGTTTTATTTTCCCTCGATCCTCGAGGATCTCGGGGAAACGAAAGTCGCTGTGTTTAGTAATATTAGTATTCAATAATTTTAATGTAATGTTTGCCCATCTCTATACTAGTATATGTTGCTGGATAAGATTCGCTCGACTGAAGCGTTTGAACAGACAGTTACAGCTAGCCTAGGACTGGCCTTGACCTTTATCTTTGTAATAATTAATAATTAATATTTCAGTGGCTTTTTTCGACGATCGTGAGAGAAAACGAAGGTTAATCCCAATCGAATGGAGCAAAATAAAAGTGGCCCCGAAACCAACAATAGCTATATTATACTTACGGAGGAAGGTTTGTATGGTTTGTTTGTCAAGAATGGCCTTTTATTCGGCCCAAACAGCACAGCATCGTCGCCATTCTTGGCAGCGAATTGTTCGAGCTCCATGAGACGAAGCTCGTAAGTGCGAGCGGTCTTTGTGTCTAAGGCCTGCGCCTGGTTTTCTGTGGCCAGCCTAGCACCAGCGGCGAGGTTAGTCGACATCAGATCGCTGACGTCCTCATCGCTTCCACAACTTTCAATATAGCGTATTACGTTTTGGCTTCTGCCCTTGAATTTCTTCTTAGACGTAGACGGAGCCATTGCAAACTATAGTATAGGTGCGTGCATCTACGTCCGATACACGCGGGTTGTGCAGGCGTTGCTTTGCCCGTTGTACGAGGTCCATGAGGCCTACAGAGACATTCTCTCCTCTAAAAAAGGGAACATAAATGATGATTGCTACTAAGGAAAATGTGTTTAATAGAATGGTAAAATCCAAAGAGTGTCACTTACGTATCCTCGAGCACAGCATCGCGAAAGCGCTCTGTAGCTTTCTCCTTCATTTCAGCTTCAAGCTCGTGTGTCTTTGATGTTGAAACTAACATAAATGAAAACTTTACATTAATATTTGTTTCTTTCGTGGGATTAAATCAATAGAACAAAAAATGAAAGAAAACAATAGAGCGAAAGAAACAGTACATACCACCCATCCTCGCAAGCAATCAGAAGTGATTCGGCCGCGCGAGATCACCGCATTGTCACGTGCAAACAAGGTGTGATACCCATAGTGCGCATACTCCACTTACTATGAAACTCGCCGTGGCCTCACAATGATGTTGTCAGTCACTAAAAATATGAGCGTTAGCACCGAAAATCAACATCGTTTTTCTCGAAAACTTTAGGAAATTCAATTTGTTTTTACCAGGATGAAAGAGTATTATATTAGGAATAACATATGATAAAACAAGATGGATATTGTTTTCTCCCCTGACCCTCCGGTAGTGCCTTAAACTAAATACCTATGTCCTTCTTTCTTTGAGAGCCACACGTATATCCTCTGTAGGTATCAAGTGCTAACCTCAATAAAAAAAGGCATTAATAATATTATTATTATTAGTTAAAAGTGGAAACCGCTAACGATAGTCAAACATGATACTGAACATTGACTAAAGCCTACAGTACAGCCGTAAAATAATGCACGCGCAAGAACTTCTTTTTGCGTCCGCAAGCCAACAGGTTCTTGCGTGCCGCATGCGCTTGAAATTACTGAACTAACGCAAGAACTTAAGACCCGCAAGAAGTTCTTTCCGCAAGAAGATCAACCCGCAAGAAGTTCATTCCGCAAGAAGATCAACCCGCAAGAAGATCAACCCGCAAGAAGATGCAAGAAGGTATACTTTAAGAAGACCCGCAAGAATGCTGAAGAACACGCAAGACGTGGCATATGAGAACATGTTTGTGTGTATGTGAGATCGCTAATAAGAAACGGAACCTTTGAGAACCATGAAAGTTTACTAATATCTTAAACTTTTTGAGAGATTAAACACCGCGTTCTACGGCAAACGGGAAACGTCAGCCCGCCGTCAAAATACGAAATAAATATATAAGAAAAGTGGAAAAGAATTCCAACGTAAACAACAAACGCGGATCTACTCGACCTTACGTAAAAACTGAAAATGTCAAGCAGCAAACGCGCGAAAATTGTGGTCATGTTTTCATTTCTGCCGTTCGCGGGAAGGAGCTAATAGAGAGATTAAGCATCGCGTACTTCGATACCCGCAGACTTGAATATTTTATTAACTCGTCACAAAGAAACTGAAATCAAAACTCCAGAAGATTCGGTACGATCTCATGCAAATTTGCAAATTACCGTGTATTAATCAGACAACAAATTAAAATATCCAAAAAGCTTATTCACCAGTGTATCGATTTGACAGAATAGACTCAAGCCAGTTTTCACATCAGGTGGAAACTATTCAGATCCGTAAGTAAAATGAAACTTTCAAAACATTTGGTTTGGTAGGAAGACATTTTAGTGCGATCTCAAAGCAAAACAAACACTGCGGAGCTCATTGATTATTCAAATCAGTTCGCGGAAAATGTCACACATTCAAGAGTCGGACTTTGAAAACGGAGCCACATTAGATAAAAAAATAAACTACAGAATATTTATTTGGTAGAATTAATCATTTTCCAGTAAAGCTGAGAAGCTTGTGTTGCATTTTCAACTACAACGCAATAAAATCACACTTTCCTCAAAGTTCGCGGTACTCTTGATCTTGTGTCAAAAACCAGACAATCAGTCTCCACGGCTGAAAGCGCACGTGAACTCGGAGAATCGTTGTATCACCGAAAAGCTGGCTTCTTGAATTGAAAACATATGCAATAGATGACTTTTAAAAATACTGAATGATTGACGGATCTATTAATCTACAAAAGCTAAAGTTTATCAGATGAAATAAAAATACCGAACTAACGATAGGACGGTGTTTAGTAACGCAATCCCACGCAACCTTTCTTTTGGTCAATGGTGAGCCATTCATTATAACGTTTTGGTAGCCATTCGATAGTCAAGACCATCAAGGAACATTCATTATGGATTTGAAGACTGATAGCTTCAAAAGCTTAGTTTAATACCGCTGTTTCATTGCTACACGATAGCGTGAGACGTACATTCCCGCCGCGCCAGATTTTTGCCGCTCATCGTGATTTGCAGTCTTTAATACTATCAGTAAATGAATATCCTGGAACTCGCGGTATCTCAAACAATTTTTCCCTTCCCTTGAGTGTATCAATATTTATTCTACTTGCCTGCTAAAACAGCCGAGTGCTTGAGATACATATATTTGCTTTTCGATTATCGTACTCTAGAAAACCTTTAGATTCAAGAGGGAAATAAAAGGCGAACGTCGATATCTGAAGTTAGAAACATAAATCTTAGCGTACGAAAACAGCCACGTCTTCCCGAGCTCAAAGAAGCGACCAGTTCTTGCGTTAAGACTTCAACTTCTTGCGTTTCATCTTCTTGCGGATAAGCTCAAAATATTTAGTTCTTGCGCTTCAGCCTGAACTTCTTGCGGTTCAGTAGTTCTTGCGTCTAAAGCGCAAAAAGTTGGTTTAGGCCTTCTTGCGGCAGCTTGCGTGTTCTTGCGTCGCAAGAAGTAGCTTGCGCCACTTCTTGCGCGTGCATTATTTTACGGCTGTACTGTATATTGTTGTATTGCAGTTTCACATGCACAATACAGCGCCATCCTCCCACAAACTTGATTATTAATACACCAACACAAGTTAAAATACATTCTGAGCGAAACAATAATAGCGAAATTTTCAAGAGCAAAATCAACCCCCATCTCTGCTCCAGCATATTGTTCTCATAATTGTATGTGTAACGGGGTCATCTTCTGTGATGAATTTGCCCCCATGGTGAGTTATTTTGGGATTGCTTGCAAATAGCTATTGGCCAGCAGACAGTGTTCATTTGGCGCATGCGCAACGGGGTCGTCATATGTGACGAGTTTGCCCCCGTGATTAGGTCTAGCTTGCTTGCTTTGCATTTTCATTTGCTTGCCGGATTACCCCACCCAACTATGGAAGGTCTAAGACCTAGGTAAGTATATTTTTCCCTTAGTTGCGCATTGCTTGCCTGTTGCTAGTACTTGCATTGCAAATGGCACCTACCCTCCATCCTTTCCTATATTGACAAGTTAAACATTATTCGTTTGAAATTTCCATTATTTAAATGAAACTTGCAAAATTCAAATTGGTCTTCTCAACCATTCTTAGGGGCTAGCATTCCGCTGTGAAGAAGACTAAAATTTAAGTATGCTTTACGATAAAATGTACAAGCTTTTTGCACATAAATTCCATCGAAATTTGATTGGGGCTCTATTTGAATTTTGCAAGTTTCGGTTTGGAACGAAGAATGAAATCAAATTTCAAATAATGTACTTCATTTCTTGCTCTACGGAGGAACGCTTGACCTGTTTTGACAGTAATATATGAATTGTATATATCTAGATACTGTCAGTACCGGACCATAAACAGGAGGTATGTGAGCAAAGTAATGGTCGTTTCACGAAAATCAATGCTCAACTTAGCTACATGGCTTCTGTAAACTTCATGAACCATACCAAGTTGTTCTTGTGGTTCTGTAACAAGCAGAAGAGGGCTTTCCAGGATTAGCATACCCTGTCCTTTTATCGATTGGCAGAAACACAAATGAAGCAGACATAGGATATATTGGTGTGTAATGTGTTTCAAATGTTATTCTAGACTATTGCCCAGTACCAAAACAAGTCTGGTATGGCGCGTCTCTCGATTGGAATGTGACTGGCAAATTAAAGCTCGCTTTACGATGCGATTCTAATGTCATTCTTCCCAGCGAAACGATAAATACGTCTGGTTCTCGTATCCACTTCTTTTGAGGGTCGTCTAACAGAGAAACCTAATAAATTGTCAATCACTTTAAAAGTTGCACCTCAGTAAGTTCAACTGAAATTCATTTGCCTCAAACCCTTCGCCACAATGTGTGTGTCAGTTGCCGACTGATAATGACATTTATGGCAAACTGATTGTAGCCGTTTTATGCTTAACATGACAATTTTGCTGATTGATGAAAGCTTACCGGTACTGTTGGTATGGTCACTTGAACATTTCTCCATCTGCCACTTATTGATCAAATCACTAATATCGCTCAGAAAAGGGGCTATTAAACACGTCCAAGGAAAACATAATGACGTCTACAAAATTTGCGTTTTCTAGTGTACACGGTGGCATTGAGCCAACAGCAAACAATAATTGAATATTGCATCATTAAATGACTTACAGTTAGTGCAACATTCACGGAAGCGTAGAGTAACTCCAAATAAGCTATTCAACAAATCCGGCCCTTTCATCCAATAATCGTTCAGGCGATGTCCTTGAAAAAGAGAAGACGAGTTAAACACAATGCGGATTGGTGTGCTCCTTTTCTCTGGCCTCAGCACTGCATGGTGTGCAATGTAATGCACTGTCCCCTTGTGGTCTTCTACTTCCTTGTCCGTCAGCTTTCGGGAGAATTGTATCTCACTCATCTCTCCCGTCTGCTTATCGTAGGCCTCCGGATTTTTCAAGAGCCTCCGTTCAGTTGATTCCAGTTTCTTGATTGCTTGCATTTTGTTATCTGGCAATAACCTGGGATCCTTTTTCCATGGATAAGGTATGAGCCACCTATCGCCGACCCTCTTCCCGCTCAATTTGACTTAACTCGCTGCCCTTACATAGGCAAGGCTTAACAGCAACACCGATCGTTTCTGTATTCCAGAAGTCTATCATGTCTACTGGCGCTGTAAGCTGAACTTGAAAAGCTCGATTAATGCTAGCTTGTTCTCCAGGTGCAGAACCAAAAACGACCCACCCAAGTGGCGAGTGTCGGGCTACAATGTTGTCAACTTCCTTTGTTTCTCTGGTATGCATCTTTGTATGATCAATTCCGACTAACAAGTCAATCTGGGCACTACCCCGTTTAAGTTTCCTTGCTCCGATAGCTAAGCGCTTGGCAATATCATTGACTTGAACTTCTGCAATGTTATCACTGATACAGGGAATCCTACGGTTGTGACTGTGTGGATGGCGTTGTTCTCTAGCGATTGGATGCGGACCCTGTACAACTTGGTCTTTATTTCCTGTTCTTCGCCTCCAACCTTCGTGATTGTGACAACGGCATCTTTTCCTTTGAGCCTGAGTTGTTGTGCTAGAGATAGCCCGATCAAACTGATCTGAGCGCCAGAATCTAGGAGTAAATGCCCTCTGATAAGTACTTTCTGGTCACAAAACGTCCACATGCACGACTGGTAACATAGCTTCTTGGTTACTTTCAACCGATGTAACGCCGTTAAATGCGTTTGGTAACGTTGTACCAGCTTGATTTACAGGTGCTCGTCATTGAATTTTTCCGTGCACTGCCTTCTTCTAGAGCACGTTGCCGCTCTGTGGTCTTTTCCGGCTCGCTTCAAGCAGCAAAAACAGGCGCGGTTCTCCTTTACTGCTTTTAATCGAGCACCTGGGCTCATTGATGCGAACGTTTGACACTGATCCATCCAATGACTTGACGTTTGGCACATCCAGCACTTGTAGTTAGGCTGTTTATTGGCCTCAGCTGCCGTAATATGAGTGACAGATCTTGTACCCTGGCTCACATTTCTAAGTGGCGCCGTTGCCCTCATCCGCGATTTCATTTCAGCAATCATCCATTCCATTAAGGTTTCCAGCGTGGCTACTTTCTTTTCCCTTTCCAACTCACGAGACCACACTTTGCGATCATCCGTACACATTTTCTGCTCAATAATTGCTAGCATATGGTTATTATCCATATCATGTGGGCGGCCAACATCCTTAAGAGTGTTACAACTCCGTTTTACTAAATGAACTAACTCACAAAACCGTGCATCTTCTTCGCCCCGAAGAGGCCTAAATTTAGCGATATCCTGTGAGATTGTATCAGCGATAATCTATCTGTGGTATATGGTAAATAAATCGGTATATAAACCTTTTTCTTCTAATCTGGTTAAAATCTAAGAGCTCTATTAAACTCTGAACTGAACAAGGCTCAAAATGCATTGGAAATTTCCAAAGACTTTTTCCACTGATCTGGTTAAAAACTGAAAGCTCATTATACTCTTAACTGAACAATTATAGGCTCAAAATGCATTGGAAATTTCCAAAGACTTTCTACTGATCTGGCTAACATTAACTGAGAGCTACGTTAGACTCTGAACTGAACAAGGCTCAAAACGCATTAGGAAATTTCCAAAGACTATTTAGAACGGTGGTGTTCCCTTGAGCCTTGAGGTTCTTGTTCTCTTGTTCCAGACTCTAAGAGTTAGAGGAAATTATATGCATATGCATCTCTAAAACTACAAACTGGTTCAGTACTCTCTTATAGTTTATGGCAAATACTTGAATGAAGAACTTGATGATTGTGATTGAAGCAACTAATTTTGCCAACTGCAAGTGCTGCTAAAAGAGTAAATTGATGCTTAATTGGCTTAATAACCCCAAAAATTAAGTTGGTCTCATTTGAAAATGAGGTAGGGTAGCATTTTCCATTTGTTAACATGAGATAAAATTAATTTTTAATTCATTTGAAGCACAGTGCTTCAACCTGAAAAAATCATCAGATTACATTCTTTAGCTGTTTTAGTGAAAAACTGTATTTCTTTAATTTCCAACTGTCTTGGTTCCTCATTATGTGTTGCATCACTCTCAGACCTGTCTTTCAGGTTTGGTTGCCTCTGAAGTGAAGTTGTCCACCTGCTTTTGAGTACCAAAGATACTTACAATCGATGCCTTGTTCTTTGAGGCAGCTTTCAATAGGTCCAATGAGCCTATAATGTAAAATATATCAGATTACACGAAAAGCACAATAATAGAAAATGAAATATTCTGCATTAACCAGTATACACCACACAGTCAAGTGAATAGTGCTATAAATTCCAGGGTTTGGATAATAAAAGTGAATTTTATCAAGCTGCAAGTCTCCACAATTTGGGGAATACTAATATTTATTTGTTAATTAATTTTTGTTTGGATATTTTTGAGAGGGGGACAAAACCATGTCATTGACTGACCATGAATTTAACGAGTACTGCACACAAACTGCATGCTCGAGAATTCACAGGGCCTGCATTCCTAAAGTCACCAACAAAAGTACCACTAATGAGAAGGTTACTGCAAGGAGGAGTTCTGGGCCATGATATGCATCTAAGCATATAGCTGTTGATTTAGAATTTTAACCCATACAAGATAAAACAGATAGACAGATCATCAATTTAATACTTTCCCCTCCACTCAGATCTTCTAAACAATACATCGACTGCTATTCCAAATTGATTGATACATTATAGTCTGTGCTACTACTAGTCCCACCCATGTTCTTGTGATTAATAAATCAAGCTTTGATGGTACATGTAGGCCAGGTTGTTCAATCTTTTATCTAGCTCTATGAATGACTGGAGAACCTGAATTTAATGGCATAATAATTGAAAATTATAAATTACTTCACACTAGTATTTTCCAGCATTTTGTGTTCAATCTTGCATTTGACAAATTTTAACACTGGACTTTTCCAAAAGCACAAACATTTAATTAAAAATATGACTCTACTCTGATTGGCCCTCTCTTGTACCACAAAAAAGAGGGCCAATCAGAAGGCATAATCAGATCGTGACTCAGAACTTGTCCTAGCAGTAAACTTCGCCAGTGGTTCTTTTGTCTGTGTGACTTTAGGAATGTGGATCCACTGGATTCTCGAGCATACATAAATTATAGCATGACATATTCATGTACCTCCACATTTTCCAATTTCTAAAATGATTCCTTTTACAGGAAGGAAACATCCAATGAGGTGGTTCATCAGTTCCTCCTCATGTGTTGTAGTTACAAAGTTGCATGCCTCCACTCGAGGGTTGCCAACAAACACCATGTGAATCCTTTCTATGGCATTTGTCAGACCTGATCCTATAAAAGATATAAAATGAAGTATATCAATAATACTCCAAAAGCTCATCAATAATTCATTTGAAAAACAAAAGAAATGAAATCAATGATTTTAAATCGATTGATTTTCTCAGTTGAAATAAGCCAGATCAGCTTGTTTTGAAAACCATGTAGACATGTAGACCCTGATTAAGAAATGAACCCCATACAAGCTAAGCTAAGCTTAGTAATGATTTGAATGATATTGTCATTAAAAACTTGAACACTTGTATCAGGAGGCTTATAAACACAGCCGATAATAATGTTTTTATCATTAGGTTGGATGAGTTCAATAAAGGTTGATTCAAAAATTTCTTCTGGCGTAGATTCAAGGTCAGGACGGGACTTAAACTGAAAGTTAGAACTGATAAAGACACCAACACCCCCTCCTAACTTTTTTTGTCTATATTTAGAAATAAAGTTGTAGCCTGGAAGAAAATAAGTATCATTAGATTGCTCGTCAAGCCATGTTTCTGTAATAGCAATAACAGAGAAGGTGCTGTTGAATAATGATAAAAATTCAGAGAAATCATCAAAATGTTTCAAAAGACTTCTAACATTTAGGTGAAGGGTAGAAAACTTCTGAGAGACATCTGTGAATAAATTGTTAAATTGGTTGATAGTATGATAAACACAGCTAGAGAGGGTTTTAGAGTTAGAAAGAAAGATCTTAGTGTCAGGATCAAGGTCAGGTTTGTTTAGTAAGTGTCGTGTATCAGAATCTTCAAGAAAAGGATTGAAATGCATTAAGTTAAGCCTGTCCAGGTCATAATCAGTATCAAAGTGGGAATGAATATCAAAAAGTGCAAAATAAAACTCATCATCATCAGAAATGTGATTGAAGGGAAAGATGTCAGATAAGCAGACAACACAAAACCAAGGGTCTGGACAATGCGAGAGAGAATTATAGTCAGACAAGGAAAGTTTAGTACATTTAAGATGTAACCAATTATGGCAACTATCACAGAATATTGCTCTGGAGTTATTATGTACTCTTAAGTTACAGACAGACAGCATATTAATTGGTTCTTCATGGTAGATAAATATATAAAGGGTAGAATATAAGGTTGAGAATAAACACTGGAGAAGGGAAGTTAAAACGGAGGCAATTAATTGGTACATGTATAAAGTTAATAATGTTATAAGGTATGTAATAATAGTGCTATATATATAATAGTAGCAATACATCATAATTGTTCAGTACTTGTTCATTAGATCATTGCATTCGACCAGAGTTTCGTATTTTTCAACTTTGGAAGTGTTTTGTTTAGGTGTAAAGAAAATGACACCATCTGAGGTCCAGACTTTACCCACTTTGTTACGATTCTCATCCTCCCGAAGTAGCTTCAAAATGTCACGTCGAGGTACAGCTAGGTCCTCCTGAATGGAGAAGGGGCGGTTGTTTTCCTTTAGGAGACGGCGTTTCTTGACAATTTTCATCTTCGCATTGTGACTGGTAAGACGGACAATAATCGGACGTGGTTTGTCCGATCTTTTGCCGATTCTGTGCGTTCGGCTGATGTCGGCTTCGGTTATTTCTAAGCCTAGTTCGTTACGAAAAAACGAAATGGCCAATTCATCTGTGGATTCAACAGGTCCGTGAGCATCTTGACTCGAGTGACTTGCTTCCGGTATCCCGAAGATTACGAAGGTTAGTTCTCCTAGTATATTGTTCAAGCTGATCATTGGCTAGAGACAATCCATAGAGTTCGTCCCTGAGAAATTTTACTTCGGTCTCTAGATCTGTCATATTTTGTTGGAGGTTGGCGGCATCGAAGTTTATGCTCTCGCCAAGATCCATTTGGAAAGACTCGAAGAGATGTAGGAGTCTACACGCTCTTTAATCAGTTCCTCAGATACCGATTTGATAAGGTCCTTAACAATTCCTGGTAATGTGGTATTGACCCAAGCGTTGAGTTTGGTTTCCAGTTTCGCCCAAATAGAGTCGAACTGGTCGGCGTCATTGATTTCAGTGTTTGTGGCGCTCTTCGGGATTTTCTTTGGCGGCATTGTAGATTAAAGTCAGAAAACTTAGTATGCTTGTATAAACTATTAAAATAAAGTAATGAATAATAAATAGAACGAAAACTGAGTCTGTTTAAGCCATAAACGTCGAGAAATCGGCGGAGCTAGAAGAAGTCCGCCATGTTGTGTTCACGACCGCTGAAGTCGTGATAATTAAGCTGTCTATAAAAGAAGTAAGCCGGCTAAACAATAGCTTAAATATAACTTAACTGGGATGAAGGTGACACTATAACAGCTTTAAGTAACCACTGATATAAAGCTTACTTTGTTTCCAGCTTCCCTTTCGACATTGATCGAGGTGCACGTGGCGACCCAAAATCCATGTTTCTCGTCATCCTTGCAGTGCAATTCTCCTTATAGTCTTTGGCAAAAGTCTCCAAATACGTGGAGCTTTTCCGCTTCTTTGAAGAGGGTCCTCCCAGGTTCAACGATGAACCTTGTTTCCTGGTTCTGTATAATAATTATGAATAAAAGCAAGCCGGCTAAGTGAGGCAGACTACTTTGACTAGGTTGAGCTTTTACGGGTTAATTTGTTACAAAATCTACCAACCTTTCCATTTGAGCTTTCCAATGGATTTCTCTCTTCCATCATTCAGGGGAAAAAACGGATGGTTAACAGGTCAAAGATGTTCAAGCTAAATCAGCTCGCAGCGCGCCAAGAAGTGATGTCTGCTGAGAGCCGAAATATGAGAGCTTTCTTCAGTCACATAATCCTACCGGCACGTGATCACCCGGCCCATCCCGGGGGTTATTAGGCCAAGTGTATCAACTGCAGTCAGCTCAAACCGACCCCATATCAATGTTGAAGGAATAGTTTTTTTTTGAGGGCGCGACAATATTCCGCTTGGTTCCAACGGTGATAGACAGGTGTCGTTACTACTAATCAGAAAAAACGGTCTTCCTCGCTTTTACCCAGTAAGCCCGGATATTTTCCGTAAATGTGATGGATTTTTCACTATGAATACGTTAAATAGAGTAAGTTTACTTTGTCTCACTGAATATCGAGCAGTTCGGGCTTCGGGCTCAAATGATTGGTAACGACATGTTGTAAGGATAAGCCATGTACTACAATATGTTATTGCCCAGTATCCGACCAGTACCAGTATCCGACCAAAACCTGACCAAAACAAAAGGAATTTTAATTTTTACATCGGGATTACGAAATATTGCCCAACGAAGTATTCCAAAATGTACACGAAAATTTCAGCTAGACTGAATACTCGGCAGGGATCAATTCAAACTCTGAAGGCCAAAATCTACGCTTTCACTGCGCAGTGAAACTTGTGTAACTCAACTAATAGTCTTTTATATAAAAAAATTCAAAAACTTCGCAATATTTGGATGGCTGATGGCTAAAATAATCACGTTTTTCAGCTAGAATTGCGATCGCTTTACGTATACATGTATTTTTTGTAAAACCCTATTGTGGAGCGATCGCCGAGTCCGATCTATATGTTGCGGCTTCCCGCGCGCTTTTCACGCTTGGGCTTATCGTACTTTTCTCGCTTCTGTAAGGTCCCCATATGATATTAATGAAGATCAAAGCCTTCTTTTCTAAATCTGGTTTTAATCATTTTTACGACAAATATTTCATGGATAATTCACTTAAACTAGTATACCTAACAGGTAGTGAATGCTGCTATTAGAAGAGAACCTACAGTTGACTTTAGCAGGAAAAATAGATTACTGGGTGATAAAAATGCCATATATTTTGTAGTTTTGGGGCGTGCGACTGAATCCTGTTTGAGCTGTGGTGTGTAACTCAAAAGTTGTCCCGATTAATTTTCATTTTGTCCCGACATACAACGATCTCCCGGTAAATTCCCTGAGCCTACCAATTCCCAACATTTTCTTTAGATTCCGGCACAACAAACTACTGTTCTCCCCAGTGAAGTTTAAATACCGGAAATCGATTGTAATTGAGAATGTAATTGTAAATGCTAATTGTGATTTTGAACCGGCTGCTTGACTATCGAAGCTAATAGAAGAACATTATTTGCTGCTCACCATCTTGATAACAGGAGAGATCTTGCTCTTTGGAAACTGATAGTTCCCACAGAGTTAGAAATAGTTCGCCTACACGTCTACACTTCAACATGATTACACAAGGATCGCATACCCAGAAATGCATTAAAGAACAGTTGAACGTAGTTAGATCCAACCTCGTGTAATATCACGTGACGATCAGATCCGTGCAAAGCAGTGTGGTAAAAAAGGACAATAGAAGTGATGCATTGTGGTAAGAAAAGGAAATCGAGATTTGGACCCGCTTACAGATTAGAACTGCTGACTTGCTCGCTCGCTGCGGCAGCAATTACAAGTCGGTCGGATACTGCATGGACCCGCTGTACGGATACTGGGCACCTCAGGGGCTTCGCAATAATTCCTATAATTCTCAAATTATTATAGTAAAGTGTCCAGCCTTTGTACATCTTTTTGGTAACTAAACGGCTAGTCGCTGGACAAAATTTCACATTCCTAACTGTTACGAGGACAGAGATAACCTAAACTGGTCGGATAATGGGCCACATACTGTACTGTGATAAAAGACGACGGGCATTTGAAAACACAAGAAAATGTCGAAAGCAAAAGAGTACGTTCAAAACAATAAAAGCCTCAGTGTTACATATACTATGATAAAACATGGCTTTTTTAGCGAATCAGAGCGCGCCGGTACCATCGTATCTATATTATAAATGCGTATTTATAAATACAAATTTACTTGTCATTTATACGCTACACGAACATCAACATTAACTAGGGTTTAGGGATTAGGTTACAATTGCCAGCTTGGATATACATGTACGGTTTTATATTGTAGTCAATAATTGAGCATGATAATAACAACCATTCACTGTACGTGATTCTTCAAGCTTGCATGTATTTGCCATAATACACTTGCTTTCTGGTAATGCACAATAGCTTCTGCATTAATTATAACATTCACCACTAAAATATAAAAACTGTATCAAAACATAGGTATCATGATTCAGTGGCATTTAATCCTTTTCAGAATTGAAGCATTCTGTTGACTTCATATAATAAAGTGGGTTAATTATTATTTATTATAAAACAAACAAATGTATGGGAATTTGCCCATGCAGCCGTGAGTGGAGGATGTTGATGTCAAGTTCATTGGCAAAATCAATGAAGTCGCTAAGTGCCGGCTATTGACAAATGTCATACAGTGTAGTACAGCTGAGAAAGACCTGACATTACTGCATGGCTGACATTTTGCTTGTGTTGCGGCTATCCATCATATCATACATATATATCAATCAGCTTAATTTATTTATTTACCAGCTCTATTTTTTTCTTAGTATTTCATGGTATCTAATTAATAGCTCACAGTGAAAAATAATATAATGTTATATTTTATTAATACCTGGACCATCACTTGTGCAATCTCGGGAAAAATGTCCCACACCAGCACAGTTATAACATCTAAAGACTGAAATGGAACAGATCGATTGAAATAAGAAGCCAGAGGGGGAACAATAGATTTATAGTCAATGATGTAATGTTATCTCGATCTGCAATTAAGTGATATTTTGTTACTTATCATTAATTTGTTTTTCAACAAAACATTATAGTGGAACCTCATTACATACATTGTATGTAATACATGTACATGTATGAGCTAAATTTAATTTTATGTACATTTTGAATATATAACCACACGCATCCCAATCTCTACTTTTGTATTTAGAGTTAACTGTGTTAATTTCTTACAAGATGTAATACATATCTTCAGGAATAAAAGAACAATACTGTAATATGTAGTTGATTGAGTTGCACTTTGACTCTATTTATGTATTTTCATAACCGCCTTTGAAACCAAGCTGTAATAACCACAGGCAACCCAAAATATAAAGGTACTGTTACTTGATTATAATGGTATTTTAGGGGGTAGTCCATGGACTGGGGGTCAGTTTTTTGTCCACTCCCGTACAATGCCCATAATATTATTTTTACCAACTAAAAATTGCAAATCCAGCTGCATGCAACCATATTTTGTAACTGCATGGTCACATTTTGCAACTCTAAATTTTCTTTCATTGCAAGCCCTGTTGTATCAATTATATTGTCAAACATATTTTAGCCAATTAATGCATACCATTTCTCGTTTTACTGTGCCTTGAATGCCTTGAAACATAATATAGAAAATGGTAACATCAACTAGCTCTTTCCTCTCTGAAACATAATATATTTATTTTTATTACATATGCTGTACTACATCGATCAGCTGATACTTTAAAAATCAATGCGTACGTAACATTAAATGAGGGTTGCAATTATAAATCACTGGAACTTCCCAATATAAATGAAGTTCCTCTCACTGAGGTACATACAAAAAAATATATTTTCAGACTAACAAAAGTAATGAACAATATTTTGCCTAATATTTTGCTAGGCATTAATACATGTAACATCTGATGAATGTTTATCAAGTATTTGTAATTGATTAAACATCTCTAACTTCACCAAAACCAGCAGAAAACCGTTGTTACTAATTTATGCGTAGTATTTAATATATCAATCTCAAATTCTCGGTCATTACTAAATTTAAAATTCTCTTTGATGTAGTCTGTTTGTAGCTTGAAGTTTAATTTATGCTAATGAGACAAAAATGTAAACAATGACGTCAAAACTATACACAAGAAAGAAAACAATCAATAATCTATATAATTTATTTCACATCTAGAAGAACATACAACTTATTAATATTCTTTAATATCTGAATGATTGTGTTGCAATGCTCCCAATAAATATTTTTAAACGTTATAATATTATGAGCTTACCATTTCTACGCTAGTCCTTGAAAAACACAGTCGCCTCCTCTCACCCCTTTCTGTCCAGTGTGCTCGTTGCCATCCTTTCTAATTTTGGCAATTTCTCGTTGGCCAACGTCGGAGTTTTCAATGGCTTCGATAAGGCTATACAACTCTTCCGACTGGCTCTCTGGCAGATCCACCTTAGTTTTCCTGTAAAACTTTTCCACTTGTTTCAAAAGGCGACGGCGCTGTTGAGTGAGAGTTTTTCTCCTTTTTTTCTTGCTCCTAGGAGAGAGATACTTCCACGGGAAGTTACTTGAGGGCAGTGTTCGCTTCATCTTGGTGTAGCCATCCATGCTCTTTTTAGCGTCAAGCTTTTGCTTCACATACCGCAAAGCAGAGCGACACTCGCCACAAATGTACTCCCATCTTGGGTCTGAAGAGTCAATACACCCCGTATGAGCTCTGCTTTGCCTTGATGGTACGTGCCAGAGCTTACACGACTTCGCTTGCAATCGTCTCACAGGCCTTTCAATCAAGGTTACATTCTTAGGAATATATCCCAGTTCGTTCTCTACGTTTTCCATGGATATTATTCCCGGACATAGCGTGTGTTCTGGAGTGAACCATTTCTTCAACAAAGAAGTCAATTCTTGACTTATGTCGTTGTGCGCTAGGTTGAACTTCCCTACATCCACATCTCGGAACTCTAGAATTTCGGATTGTAGTCTCCACGTACCATTTCGGTAAGATAACCATTCTTACAGGTTGATAAGGGCCAGTTTCGTCAGTGTACCGTCGAATTTCAGAAGGAAATACCACCATCCCATATGTGAATGCTAGAGGTGTGAGAACCATTGGTATTGAGCCATCACGGGAGAGGGGGAACACTTCGCAACGATGGATATTTTCTGGAACTTTGTTTGACTTAATAAGGGGCCCTGAATTAAAAAAAATAATCAGTTTTCAAGGAAAGAGTAGAATGGAGGGGTAGTCCTTCAAAGTTGCAGTTTTGCTAAGGGGTATCTGAAAAAGAAGCGAGGGTTTGCTAATTTATCACCCAACCCTCTCCCCCCTCTGATAAATAATGAACGGTCCCTAACCGTAGTCACAACAGTTAATGTTTTGGTGCACATGTACATGTGACCTCATCAAAAACCTACAATCTAATCTAAAATAGTTTAATTTGAATCTTTAAACAATGTTTTTCCCCTAAGTTATATTTTGTACTGCAATATTTTAACCATTAATTAATTACAATATAGGGCTAGATGACACTGCACCAAAGGGTTCTCAATCCCTAACAAAACCATTTTCAAAACTAGTTCCCAGGTAAACAAGAAGTTGTCATTCATACACAGCAGTGAAGCACAAGCCCTTGCTAGACTTTTCAAATTGTTAGTCCAATAAATATTTATTGTAATATTGAAAATTGCTGTAATAAGTCCAATGTTTCATTTTGTATAACAACTCTACCTTTGTATTCCTTTGTGAGTGACCTCAATGCTGTGCCCATGCGCTGTGTCACATGGGCAATACATTCCTCTTTGGGGATAAAAACTGCTGGTCCTTATGGCTCTGCTTTGCAAACATCACTGTACGATTTGCTGTCCCCATCGCCAATGTAGGGGATGTATCTGAGCTTTCTTCTCTCTACAGATCTTTGGAATAGAATCACTGCCCCAGCTGCCTCCATTACCTAGAAATTTAATAAAACAATTATTATCAACTCATGAATAACGTAATATATTATATAATATATTTCTTAAATATCTAGTTTCAATATATAGTGGTAGCAGCAATATAAACTGCCAATATAATAATTAAATAAATTGTCATAAAAATATAAATAGGTTCTGTTTGTGATATTTTTTGGAGTGTGCTGTGGTATTAACCTTCCGAGAAAGCTACATGTATTTCTAATATAGTGATTTTCACGAATTTATACAAATAAATACATGGATGCATGCTACATTATTTACTTTTCAATAGGCTCAATATTATGAAATTATTAACTCACCGCTGAAGTGCCTTCATGGTTAAGATAGCAGTTGGGTTCATGGTCTATATACCACTTCAAGTAGTCAATTTTTTCAATTTCGTTATTCTCCTTCAGGGCTTCCATTTTTTTGCATTCGCTGCAAGAGCTGCACAAATGTATGACATCTACAACCTTCCCGGTTTCAACTGAAATGAGTGCCACACATGCATCAGTTGCAGACCATCCACGCGTATACCAGGAGCCATCAATGGTAACACAGGTGTCCATAACTTTATCGCAAAGTTCATCACACCTAGTGCCGCAGAGTTGAGCTCCTGCTCAGTTAATTCACGGCACTTTTCCTCAATCACCTGTGAATGCTCAAACTAGTGGTTTTGATAAACTGGCTTTGGTATCCCTAGTGTGCTAAACAGTTTTTCGGCCGCACTGTGGCGACGTCCGATGCACCGCATCCCCAACACTGTTACTCGGTCAGATGTCGTTGAAGTTGGGAAGCTTTGTGCAATCGATTCACAACTTTCGTTTGCACATTTTACAAGCCAAGTCGCTCCTATTCCTTGACGACAAGAAATGTTCTCCAGAAGTTCGATTATCTCTCCGCAAAACCTACAAACAACTGTATTCGATAAGTTATCTTGAAGTATCTGACCATCTACAATGGTCATTCCAGGAGTAATGAAATTGTCCGGCTTCTGTTGTTCTTCGTTTTCGGCTATCGAAGGCGAAGCTACAGTTGAAAATTCGGGGCGAAGTTAACGGGCACTTACACTCTTGCAACTTGGAAGTGACTTTGCAGAATCTCCAACTTCTGCCCACTGATTAAAGTGGTTATAATACGAGCCAAGATCGCTTTCTGCCAGTTGAACTTTTCTTTCGGAAGGAAAATGGCAATCTGCACGCGTACGCAGCTTCTTTCTTCACAGAAGAAAACGGACATTTTCGCTTTATCCCTTCCTAGGCATCTTTAAAGCTACATATCTAGGCTCCCATATCTATACTATAAAACTGTATTTTAGATATGATTTCTCTGTGAAATGTAAAGGAATCTTTGCAACTCAACCGATCGATCGAGTCAATGGCTTCCAGGCGAGTTTATTTATAAAAGCGTTGCGTGTGTTCTCGCGGTTTCCATGAGAACACGCTAATGATAGAGTGCTAATAAGCCGATAATAGCCAGCTTCCGGAAATGTTTTCATCCATATTTCTTTTCGGCGTAATTTCTCGTTGAAAACAAAACTCTTCGGATTTTGTTTTCCATTAAACTGTATAATTCACTTTGAACATTCTAATAAATCACGAAAAATGTTTTCGCAAAAATGATTACATAAAGGGCTCCTGATACCTTAAGACAGCCAAAAAAAAACAGAAAGTGTTTGAAAGTACATTTAAACAATTCTGAAAATTACCACTTAATCGATTTTATTTTTTTTGTTTGGGGATACAATTTTATCAGGCCCAAAATTTCAAAAGCCCCTTGCCAAAATCCTGGATCTGCCCCAGCGCTTACTAGTAGCACTTAATACAATATGCAGTTAAACTCACACATAAATCTTGTGAAATAATAGACATACAACTAGGCTATCTATGTCAGAAATGTTCTGTGATGCAGCAGCAAATTTTCCATAAATTCTCTGCACTGGAAGAAAGGAGCAGGGCCCCCACATTCAAAGTTCTTATCTTTCCAGAGCTCTACTGGATTACCAAAATAATCTTTCTGTGTGTGATCCTTATACCAGGTTACAACTGCATAGATATGTTTCTTCCAAGAACTGTCAATTTGTATTTCATGTTAAAGTACTGCGATGCAAACCATGATGCCCTTATTGTAGTCCATTTCCAGTTCTACCGTCCCTCTTGTATGATCAAAGGCCCAAAGCAGTCTTGAAATTCCTGTGGTAGAGAGAGGTCATCCGGAAATGGACCATTATTATTTGTCTTGAAATTTCCTAGTAGCCCATTATATCGCTCAAAGCTAAAACACCAAAATCCATACAGAGGACCAAAGTCCCTGATGCATTCTCTCAGGTGGCAGTGGAGGTGCATGTTTGGTTTCACTGAAGAAGTCCCATACATGGTATCAAATGAATTGCAGAATTTGAGTAACAAGAAGTATCCCCTTGTTGATGTGAACAGTTGTTATCAGTGGCTTGCAAAGGGATCGGCAGGCTAGAACAAATGATTACCAGCAATTCAGATGATCATCAGGCAACAATCCTTTCAGGCAATACATTGAGAATATCATTGTCCAGTTTTTCCATTCTTCAGTTTTTCCATTCTTCCGCAGTGTAGGAACCATAATTGGAAGCAATTCCAGATGGCAGTTGACCAGCATCTAGTCACATTCATGTTGGTGATTCGGGAATCCAGTTCCTTCAGATGACCTTTGGTCAAAATGTCCCGCTCTACCCACAGTTTAAACATTGATTTTGCAGTTCCTAGGAAGAGGTTGTGCATTGGATCAATGGTGCAAAATCGCACTGAGCTGTGTATCGAACGCCAAGACTACTTTCCAGTTTTTGTTTCTCAGCATTACTTCTTGCTCGTTTTACTTTCAACACTCATAGTCTTTGCTGTCAGTCAGTTTGAGTTCCCAATTTTCATGACTAAAATCAGAATAGTCCCTCTGTTCCGAGAAACCTACAGGAAATTCCTTGAAACAACGACTACATCCAGTGTCCTAGATACCCACATAGTTTTCTAGCAGCAGGAATGTCTGATGAGGCACACAGCAAGGCTGCTCGAAGCTTTAATGGATATAAAGGTGAAGCACTAGTTATAAAGCTCTGTCCACTCCATTGGGCTTTCAGTTCATCAACAATTGGACAAAGGAATTCGTTAAGTGATGATGGTTCCTTCTTTAAGCCTGGGATTATGCCAACGTGAAAAACGTTTTCACGCTTAAACCGTTCCTGTCTAGTCAAATTCATCAGCACAAGATAAATCACTCCCACAGAAAAATCATGCCGACGTTTATAGGGCTGAAACCAGTCACAGTTCATCATTAGACCATAATTTATTGGTTTACTGAAAAATGGCTGTTCCTTATACTCCATGAAATCTTTCCAAACTTGGCCATCATAAATGTCACCATACTCATTATGTTGGATGTATCTGTCCCGCCACAGTTCACACTTTTCTGCAAACCCTTCACGCTTCACAAACCTCTCTAGCGAGTTAATTATGTAATTATGTTGTTGAAACAGTATACCTTTAATGGATAAAAGGCTCTCTTGTCATCGGAAAGGATGACTTCCTTTACTAGCTGGTGACCACATTCAACTCTTCTTCTTTGATACTGTACAGTTGTTGGTACATTGCTGGCCAACTTGCTTCCGATTGACAACCCTTGTGTACTGATAGGGGTGCATTTGGGGGCAAACCACATATCTCCTAAAAGCATCCCGGTCTAGTCCAAGAAACGTCTGCATAAGGTACAATGTCCCTGGGAACACAGCAGCAATACCGGCAACATAGTGTGACTGTAGTGCAATAATATGAAAAAAACTTTGACATAAAACGCAAGAGCCACTCCAGTCCATTGTCACTTAAATGACAGGCTGACTGCCAAACAACAAGGAAGTAGAGTGTCCTGGTCATCAATACCAGATGCTGCTTCCTTGAAGATCTAATTGGAGTATTATGTGCAGACTCCATATCCCCTAAAAGGTCACTTGGAGCCACCCCATTCCACTCTTCAGGCTGGTTGTCATCTGAAGTATCATCATCAGAAGTGTTCTGAAAGAATATAAAAACACATGAATTAAATCATAATTTATTACAATTTCCTTCATGTACTTGACATACTAATCATGTAATAAGGATGGCAGTGTTTCATTCCTTGGCACATCCTGAAATCTAGAAATATTTGTTTTGCAAGCTAACTCTAGCCACCATTGCAGATGTATGTACCATCTTATTTATATCCAATACATGTAGAATATTCCAGTAGGTTAAACAAGAAAAATACAAGGCAGCAACACGTACTACATGCAGATAATAAATAAGATGTTGGAATTGCAACTTTTTACTGACAGTGTCACAAAGTAATACAATAACTACGTTGTATACTGTTTATTATCTATTTTTAGCCGTCTTTTTTTTAAGACGAATTTTTTTCTGACTTTAAACGGATCTCCGCTAGTAGCAGGAGGCCTCCTGCTAGTAGTGATTCTTTGAATAAATTGCAAATATATTCCACTTTTTATTTCCCTGGGTACCAGAGGATTTTTCTTCCGCCAACCGTATGAGCGTATAACAAGACAGTTAAGTCAAAATTATACAGTCATCTTCAAAGTCAAATAATAAGAATAAAAATAAGAAACACTGATAAACTAAAACAGGGGACAAGAATCAGTGGGGGGGTTGTAAAATGAGCTCACTTTAAGATTATAACGAGTTGACAGTGTACAACAGTCCTTTATATCATCAGATGTCATTTGGGTTGCCTAGTAGTTTTGGAGTAAGAATTTAGGAAAATAACAAACACTAGCCAAATGAAAGATGTATAAACCAGAAAATAATGTGAATTTGACAAAAGGAACTAAGCAACCATGCTTTTCAAACTCGACAGCGCCGCTCGTTCGGGGCGGCTTCGCTGCTCTCGGGAGAAAAAAAAACCTCTGCCACCCAGGGTAACGTTTTATGCCTTAACCAGAATTTTCATCGGTCAGAACAATTCTTCTTTTCTTCTTTGATGGTTGCTTGACGGTGGTTTGTCGTTGGTTGCTGCTCGGCATTGCCAGCCCTCGGACTTGTTTTAACTGAAAATTAGCGATACAGACATTTAGCCCTAAGTCCGGTTTGTACACTCGCTACGGGTTTTGTTGGAGGTAGCGCAAAGATGCGGAGGCTTTCGGCATAGACTAAGCAGCGATTGTCTGAATTTATATATATCAGGCCTGTTTTGGCAAATGGGGTCTTAGCTTCTAAGACTCCTTAGGTGAAGACAGGCCTGATATGTATGAAAATTGTTATGAACTATTAGTAAAGTGCGTTCGAAATGGTCTTCAATTATTCAATGAGTTGGGCTTTCTGTGGCTATAGTGATAAACAGTTTGTAAGGGAGTATAGTATATCGATATATATTGTGCTAATTAAGTATGCAGGTTTTTATAGTGACTTTGCAGAACGCATGAAACAAAATCTAACAGTTAGTGTATATTAGACGACCCAAACATGCACAAGAAACGTATTCCAGTGCCAAGTCTGTATACCGACAATGTAGCAATCAGAGCATCGACAAGGCTGGATCTAGGCGCATTACACAAGAGACGGAACATAATAAATAAAATATACATATTATGTATATTAAAAACTTTGCTCCAATCTTTTTCGACTTCAGGCCGCTAGCATAAATTTAAGGAAATGGTGACGTAATTTTGTTTAAATTTTAAAATACCTGTGGAGAATCCTTTTCCTTGTTTAACTGTTTGAGCACAGTATTTTCAGCGCGTAGCGTATCATCCTCGTCCATCTCGTCTTCGTTTTCTGTCTCTTTGAACCGGAGGGAGCTTATGTCGAATGATACTCCCGCTTCCACGTAATCATCATCGGTCATCTCCTCCCAAACTGCTCTCTTTGCCACCTCCGCATCAATAGCTTTTCTCCACCACTCAATCTCGGTGCCAGTCAACCTGAAGTTCAGATTATCTATAGCCTTTCTCAACTCTTCGGGTGATGGATTTTTTTATATTTTCTGGCCTTAATAGGGATGGTTTTCCAGATGGTAATTGGGACATTATCACAAACGGTTTATCTTCTGGGAGCCATTGCTTGGTATTACCGTTTGCCCACAAGCGGTATGACATTTCTATATTTCCGTTGACATCTTTTTAAACGGAAAGCGTGAGGGCTTGTATGGTTTTTGAAAGTGGCCGTAAAGGGTCTAATCCAGTTTTTTATATCATAAATATTTTCAACATATACAGTTGACGGCCGTGGTGTGTAGCTCTCTCTAATTACACGTCTAAGAGCATCTACTGTTGCGGCGTTAGTTTTTCTTAAAGCTACTGGTATTTTGCTGAACATCTGTTGATAATAAATTTTAAAGAAAAATAGATTAACGCAATGAATTTATTAATTCAATTATCATAAAATAACTTTGATTACGTTATCCAGTAGTAAAAATTATACATATGTTTACGGTTAATTTAAACCAGGAGCCCATTACTAGTGTTTAAACTGAAAATGCTTAGCCGGGTAAACAGGAGACCTAATGGACCAGTAATTATTTAGCAGAGGAATGGCTACTGAGTTTGCATTTGCGCTTAACCCCAGCCCTTAAAATATCCAAATATAACACAGGGTTCTGTTGCTACAATTTCTCGCCAAAGAAAGGGCTGCAATCAGTCTAGTGTTTGTGGGGAGAGTCTTACAAACATTTTTCATTGATTTTTAAGTAGCAATTTCGTGAGAGTCTACATGAACCCCTCTCCCTTATCCCGCTAAATAATGACCGGGCCCTAACATGTGCAGATTTCTATCTGCAAAGTGAGACATTATTAAATTGGCATAATACAGCATATTTTAAAATCATTCTGCAACTGTATCTTGGAAGAACCCCATATGTTTGCTGACGATACATCAGTTACTGTTGCTGGACCTGATTTTGGCTGTGTGCCAGCGAATTTACTTCAAACATTGAAAAAACTAACTATTTAATCATTAAACCTATATATAAACAATCACATCTATATCCTCCGTTAAAAATATCCAATGAACCTATAAAGAACTTGCACGGTATCATGTCCAAATGGGTCTCTTTAGGTTTGGATTTACGTGAAAACAACCCAACAAGTTCAAGGAGAGCAGCTTGCAAAGGAGACTTCTAAGAGAAGATTGGACGAATCTGATACAGGAAACTACGAAAAAAGTAAGAGAGTTCTTAGATATCAACCATCGTTGGAAAAGGGGTTTCCGTGGCTTCACTGTGATAAAGGTCAAAATAAAATGTGTTTTCTAATTTGCTGTGCTTTCCCTACACTTGCCGACGTAAACAGCTCAGGTTTTGTTAGCACCAGTGCCTTTAGACGTACAACAATACAAGCTTATGCTAGAAAATCAAGCCATCACAAGTGTTGAGGCACACTGTACGTGAGAACCCAGCGGCTGCTCCCATGGGAATAGTTAGAATATGGCAAACTAGTGGGCACTGGCAAGGAAGGTTTTTAGGAGGGTAACTAAAAAATACCTGTGGGAAACTAAAAATCCAGACCTTCATCTGACTATTGGCAGATGAAGGCTTCACATCAATCATAGGCTTGGAATCTTCTTCACTCATACTTGCAGATTGGGCCTTGCTGTCACGTACAGGTCGTGTGCCTTTCTCTTCATGTGAAGAATCTTCCTCGCTACCCTCACTTTCATCATCATCGTCATCAGTTACCTAATGCGTAGTCGCTTTCTATTGGGATTTTACAGCGGAGATATAAAGGACCTTGGCCAGAAAGGTCTTAAACAATTTAATTACCTCATTTCATAACCTTTACTCCCTTACCAGAGGGACCTTATTTTACGTAGCCTGCTTGCCGGCTCTCCTGTAATTTTTTTCGGTCGTTTCTTTTCGGTCGTTTCTTTTCGGATTGGGTCACCTGTGGCACGCGGTCAAAATGGGGCGAGGACAAAAATGAAGGGAGGGGGAGGGGGAGGGGAAAGGAGGGGAAGAAAGGAGAGCCTGCACGAATGCCATTGTTTTCGGAGTATTTACCGTTCGTCCACGAACGGAAAATTCCCATTGGCTAGAATGTGACAGGTGTCAAGTTTGACATTAAGCACACACGAAACCGAATCCTGTGTGACATATGTAGTTACATCGGTCGTAACACAAACGGAGACATTTCCATTCGGCTGAAGTATTACTACTTTCACACTTGTCTCCTTCGTTTCTGTAACAACATCAATATTTAAATGTTGAGTGAGCACTTCATCGGCACTTTACTCCTGTTGAACTTGAAACAAATACTTTCTCGACGACCGCGAAGAAGTCGTTTTTATTGGTAAATATTCAGACCGTGGTTGGTTTTCTTGCCAACGGGCTTCGATCGGGTGTCAAAACTGTTGTTGGTAGCTGGCGTTTGCTTCGAATGGCTTCAGGACTAGGACTACTGCAGCTTTCTCCAGCTCCACTTTATTTACAAAGTTTTTCACGTAAAAGTACAAATCATTGAGAATTCTAATCTTCCTCCCACAGGGATTACAAACTCGACTCGATAAACCAGGAGAATTGACAACACGGCTTCCTTTACGTTTGCATTTGGAAGGAATTAAAAGATTATCCTTAGAAATAACCCCAGAACAACCTGGATCAACACTTGCAAAGGCGACAAAAATCATCCACGGATGTTTCGACCTCTCTTACTGGTAATTACTTTCTTTGGGGTTTCTTCTTGGTCCACATGCACCATTTGTGTTATGATTAATACCGCAAAAATTTAGAACGTGGAGCGCTGAACCGGAGCGCTGTCATTTTGAATCGTGTTGACATTAAGCGCGATTTTCATTGGCCATTTTTTTACACTTGGAGCGTGACGGGCTGTCAAGCGTGGTCAAGCGTGGAGGGGCGTAATTCTCAAAACAATGGCATTCGTGCAGGCTCTCCTTTCTTTCCCTCCTTTCCCCTCCCCCTCCCCCTCCCTTCATTTTTGTCCTCGCCCCATTTTGACCGCGTGCCACAGGTGACCCAATCCGAAAAGAAACGACCGAAAAAAATTACAGGAGAGCCGGCAAGCAGGCTATATTTTACGTTTCATCATTCTTGAAACCATTGGATCATTCTCAGTATTTTAATAAAAACTAAGTACATGTAAGTACATGTGTAAAATACTCGTTTTACTAGCACAAAAAAAAAAGTGGTATTGAAGTCTTATCTCACAACGACGGCTTATATACCTGGTTATTATTGGCTACTCGGTAACAAGGAATGCTACAAACACATTGACCTCCTCAAAAATACAGTAGAGTTCTCTCCTCGTTCGGAGCATTTGATTTTCATGACGACGATCTTGAAATGACTTTGTCAGTTTGGCGCCTTCGATATATGCCACCACTCCAAATAGCAGAGAGTCGATCAATTTTCGTAATCTCGACCTTTTCATCTCCCCCTCATAAACCTCTCCTGCGCTACTTTAAGGAAGCTTCCTCCCTCGGTTGTCACACTATCGAATCAGCTCAGTAGTTGTTGACAACGTTTGTTTCCCTTCTTTTTGGTACTATCAGTCACCATCTTAAGTTGTTTGCGGCTTGCAATTTCCTTCTCCATTTCAATGTACGAATATTTTTCAAATATAGCACCACTCTCTCCTCCACAAAGATTTGCTTTTTGTTTTGAACTACTGTGTAGGCAGCTGCGGAGACTGTTAACACTGAGCGCTTTTACCTTATGCTGATCCTGCTTTACAACTTCAGTACTTCTGCAATTGGGACAGTCCAGATCGCCAGGATCTCTAATCATGCGCTTGCAAAAATTGCACATCACAACAGAATCGTGCCCTTTTTTTTTGTTGCGACTCCTTTTCATATTGTAAGCTAACTCGAATGACCAAGAACGGATTTGAATTGCAATGCACCAATTCAAACAGGAAAGCGAGTATCCGAGGATGGGAGACAGAATATATAGAAACAATAAGAAATACAATTTTACCCCCTCCCATTTTAATCTAATAACCCACCCCAAATGTGATGTTTATCAATACAAACTATCGCTATAAAATATGACATCGATCTACACAGAATACCAAAATCCATGCATTAATTATTAATTTTATTGTTATTCAGCAGCTATTAGTAAGGGATGGACCATTATATTTTTGAAGGGGGTTGGGCATTTTTATCTGGAAAAAATATATTTTTACGACTAAAAGCCCTGTAATAATATTTTTTTTATTACCCTGTTTGCTTACAATTTTGTTTTTCATGAGTACTAAATGTAGATTGCACAACAGTATAATCATGCTTATGATCTCTGACACACGGATATAAAATATCAAGTATACTTTAGTGATCGTGAGTGCTGCCATTCAGGATAGGTTGTTGAGTCAGAGTACCAATGTTTACATTGTAATCTGGTAGTAACGACACCATATAAAATATCCAATTAATTTCTTCACCATAATTTATGTGCATATTGGGGACTGTTCTTTTTTATCAGGAGGGTGCTGATGGGATTTTGTACTACTTTGCTTGGACAAAATGACATGGACCCCTCCCTATGGTATCATGTTTTGCATGTCCCGTATCTCCATGTAGATTTTTGTGTTGGGGGATGTTTCCTGTTCTAAAATTAAGAGTTTGGATGGGAAACTTTGATAAATTGATCATTAATATACCTCCAGCTTAGCTCAATGTTTTCGGGAATAATATTCTTTGATCGAAAGATTTCCACATCAAATGAATGTAACTTGTCATGCATTGACGAGAAATTAAAGAAACGATGCCCAAGGGGATAGTCATCTGAACTGAAATGGGACAACATTGAGCCAGGCTAAAGAGGTATATATATATTAGCAGGTGTGGCAGGGTATATATATATATTAGCAGGTGTGGCAGGGTATTCTGTAAGTACTCTATATTATGCAGTGTGTAGTTGTGTCAATCTTACCTGCCTAACATCTGTACATGTAAAGAACTGGATAATGTAATCAATCAAGCCAAACGGCATACTGTCCAGTTGTACAGATCGGTAACCAATCGTTGAAGTGCTTGCACGATGTTAAGATTTCACTGGATTGGGTTTTCCCTCACCCTGAAGACGCTTCATGGCCTTTATGGTATACTTGTAGAATTACCAGGATTTTTGTTATACCATCTTTGACTGCTTACTAATAGTATACTTTGTTTGTTAGTGTGTATATCGTGTGTTGCGTGTGTATTTATTATTACCTTAATTAGCTTAATTAGTTATTCAACGTATTTAATGTTATGTGCTTGCTGATTTTTCGCCTTTTTCTGACTTCCAAAATTAACTATATCATTTAATTGGCACCCGACTAGATTAGCTCCTTATAGTTATTTCGGGTGCCCGGTTACTTTATAACTTGTTTACTTTAATCCTACCCATGTAATCTGCCACTGTAAGTACAAATTGAAATTGTTGTTGTTGTTGGCAGATAAATCTAAGTATAACTGATCTAGAAAATTACCCATTTGAGAATGTTGATCAACTAGTGTTTCCTTAAACATAGTAGTTATCAATTTCATTAGGACGACTTTCATTTTGTGAAACAGAACATCTTCACAACAGTTCAGTCTGTCTTTTATGTCTAGTGAAACACCAGAGTGAATAAGTTCCAGCTTCTGAGCTCTTGTTAGAACAAGGTTCTTGAAACTCCCAGGAACCACTTTAAGTTTACCATTGTTACACTGTTTTACAACTTCATCTTCTTTCTCGTTGTCACCTAAATAATGGTCGACAGTAAGACCAAATTCTTTCTCTGCATTCTCAACTGAACCATACTTTGTCTTCAGATGCAGTACTCGCATGCGTATGGAATTAGCTGTAAAATTGAAGCACAACATAGAAATAATTAAATCATGAAAATGTACCTTACATGTTTGAAAGGATAAAGGTGACAGCTCTCCAGAGGATGAGGTGCATTGTTTTCAAGCTAGTGCTCGAAACTTATGCATTCACTCTCGGAATACAGAAAAATAAAGGCAATACTCAAGGGTACGGTATAGGCATTAGGCAGGACCTAGTTGTTCAAACCAAGGGCAGGATAACGCTAAATCTGTAATTGTAATCTATACAGTTAAACCTTGGGTTCAGCAATTCAACCTAGGGGTAGCACCGGGCTCAGATGATCGGGATAATGAATCTGTCTATACATGAAATGTTCTGGTACGTTTATTTGTACTAAACACATCTAGATGCAAATGGTCAGACGGAAACAAAGAAGTTGATTGGTTGATTATGACAAATGTCAGATGACAGTGAAAATGAATTTATAAATTGTGGACGTAAGGAATAATACCTTCCCTTCCCTTCCCTCTCCCCATTTCCCCTCCGTTCCCCCTCTCCCTGCGCTTGCCACGCAGGCTAAACTTACTAAAGCTGACATCATTTTAGAAGGTTAACTTTTTAATAAGATATTCATGAACTTGCATCGTCTATGCAGGTGATCTGATTGTGTAGTTTCGTAAAAAATTCACCAGACTTGTGGCAGTAATCATGATTTGCCCTCATACTTGTTCATTCATTATTTGTTGTTTGTAAGTCTCGGTGAAAAACAATAAAGTGGATAAGGGCAGAATCTTCATCTTTGGACCATGGCATTCTTTTCTCTTTCGGAGAGAAGGTAACTTGTTTTGGCGGACTGTATTCCTTTTGCTCTTGTGACAAGGGCGTTGAGCAGCCTGATATGAAACAAACCATGTATTAAAAAATATATCATACTCATTTCTACATGTAATTACGAAATAAAGGTTCTGAATTTCACACTTTCTATTCATGAATTTGAAAGACAGTTTTTAGAACTTACTTACTTGTTTGCTATAAAATGACAGCATTGATCTTGTTTTCTTTTTCTTCGGAGGCTTGTTTGGATTATTTGCAGATGTAACATACTCTCTCTTATTGTTGTCTTTCGATTCGCAATCTTCTTTCTGTTACTTTTATTTTAAATAAATGTGGGATTAGCCAAATAATATTTCACGAATGTGTAAAACAACGAGCTATGATGATGAGACAGCAATCAAGTTTCAATTTACATTTACATGTTGTCACTATTTATGAGAAAACTGTCAGCAGTATAAACCAACAATATATGATGTAGCTGGTGTGTTCTTAAAACAACTCAACATTACCCAAATGATGAAAGTTTAGCTTCATGCATTAATAAATATTGTTCTTGCATAACTTAATTAGTATTCATCAAAGAGGTCAGACTGAACTATATTTGCATGTGCGGTACCTGTAAATATATATGTATATCAAGAAACCAATACTTATAGTATCAGTAGATCGCATCACTTGTACTCGCTAGCATTGGCTCAGCAAGAACGTCACACCGCTGAGACCCTCCCTCCCATGCATTTGTAACCAGGTAGAACAACATTGTATTATATGTATTATGGGAGTTCTCTACTTTCAACATTCAAGCATGTACTCGTGTAAATACACACATTCAATAAACTGCCACACATAACTAAACCAGTGTTTGGGCTTCTTATGTCTATAGCATGAGTTTGATTTAAACACCGACTATAATTGGCGTTATCAAGCAAACCAGTGAGAACTTAAAACTTCTTTAGAACCTCAACATCATCCCTACCAAATTACGTTGAGTGGGTTTGCTTCATTCGCACATATCCCATATCCAAAATGCCCTGCCCTACAGCAGTGTGAGTGTAACTTTATCTAACCCTCTAAAAGGTATTCCCAAAGTCTTAGCTGCGCTTGCCAGCTGTTTCCTATCCACGCCTTTGATCTTTATTGCGTCATAGCTGGCTATGATGATGGTACTAGCAATCTTTAGGGAAATAGCCTCTTTTGTATCTGAAACTTAAAAAAAAAAAGTGGCACATGTATGAAGATATGCACTATTGATCGATAAGTCGTGTACACGTTTAAATTGTACAAATTATGTTTTTCTGTACAATATGCAGTACAGTATTTTATACTTGAACCCTTTCACCAACAGGTGCCGGATTTCCAGCTCAAGTGCCTAAAATACCAAACTAATTAGCATCCGTTTTTTGCACGAAATCGAGGGTTGTTGAATTGACCAATATTATTGGTCGAGGTTGCCACTTTGTGCAGGTCCTTCCTTGGACCAAACATTCGGGTCCCGCTCCTCCATGCACCAGAGACATACCTGCTACGAAGTAGTCGTTGACATCTAGATATTGATACTGAAAAGATCAAACCTTTTCGCGTCCATGATTCCATCATCCATTGAATGATTAAGGTGAAAAATTCCCTCATTGGACCACTAAGATCAATAGCTCCTTCGTTGTTGCCAATGTCCTAAGTAAACTTAATTGAAACTTTGTGCTTTGTAGAAAAAAGATTGATGTGCCATGTCCCTTTTTGTACCCTCCCAGAGAAAATTCCGTGATAGGTTGAAGTTTGAAAGTTGGATACCATTCATCTGCTTTGCGAGGTCATTTAGTATGTCGCCCAATTTTTTCTTTTGAGTACACGTTGCAAAGTTGGTTTATAGAGAAGTCGAATACTTTCTTTTGGGATCCTCCAAACTCGGAGCTGTGATTGCTGGAGGCCGGAATTCATGTACAGTATCGCTTCCTCCATTTAAGCATTCCCAAAGCCCCGCCCATTCAGAAATCCAAATGTCATGTCACGTGCACAAACTGTGCAGGTATCCACGGAGGAGCCATAGAATGTTGGGTTAGGCACCTTCAAAGTTGTCAATAAGTTGAAATTACCCAGTGATGACATCAAAGCCAATCTATCCATGCATGGGATACCACTTGAGGATTGCACCTCAATATTTAGACAAGAGGATCTAAGGCTTACAGCTCAGAACAATGTAGCCATTTTGGAGAACCATCCAAATTATTTTGATGTACATACAGATGACTAAGGTGTGTTATTGGTCTTACACTCCAAAAATATATAATGGCAGTAAGGTATAGATGAATAAGTACACGAAAATAGCAGATTAGTATTATTTGAATTGACATAAGGGTAGTCTTTTAATGCTTTTTTAAAAGTTGCACAATAATTAAAGAGACTATATTTAAAGTGCCACTACGACGAAATTTAACCATTTCTTTTGCCACTTTTTCTTATTCCATAAGGACAAACTATGGCAGAAATACCCAAATCAGTGAAACAAGTTTGCATTCGGGCAAATTAGATCACACATTTTAAAGAGAGTTTACCCTCAAAATCACATCTGCCATTACGCAAACCCGTTCCCTTAGGCGAGCATATGTGACATCATACACTCAACGCATCGTTCTCAAGTTGCTTCGAACCCATAAATATCTTCTTATAATGGCTACAAAGTCGCACTGCGAATTTTGCTGTGGTTTAGTAAATAACGACCGAGAATCCGCATCAGATTCTTCAGAACATAGTAATGTGTCTTTCTGTTTAAATTTATGATTTAGAGGAAATAGAGTCGCTGGCAACCGAGTTGAAAGCTGGACGAATTCGCTAAAAGCTAAAGCATTTTATTTTATTCTCTTAGCTACCAGAGGTTTCTTATCTTTTTGGGGCCAGGATAATTATTCCTCAGGGTAATTTCGCTGGTTCGGCTTTCAGGTTGTGCTGTTTCTGGATCCGGGCTACAGGGAGAATTCAGCGGAGAAATCACTAAGGTAATCAGTTTTATCAGTATACTGAAACACGGATTGCTAGTTCGTAATGGGAAAATATTATCTGTGTCCCGGCATATATATTTTCTGGCGAATGTATATTCTAAAATACGATGTAATTGCTATAACATTAAATCGCTCTGTTGTCCAACATGAAATCGTGAGTGATAATAATTTACTAGCGACTGACAAAAGTTATAGAAACTGACTGATCTGCGGCTTTACAGTGGCGATAATATAGTGATAACAGAACCAAACTTTGTGTGCCCCCGTTGCTGTTTGACACACAAACAAGGTACTGTACATGAAATAATATTGGGTTTCTTCCAGTGTGGTTTATTGTCTTGAAAATCAAACTAGCAGTAAAGTAAAAGGCATACTACATCGCTAGGTTTATCTGTTTATAGGAAACAGCAATATGACAAACTATGTTCTCAGCAAACGTAACGTATGACTAGCACATTCAGTTGGTTCGGCTGTTTTGGCCTTCTTTCGAACTGTTATATATCGCACTCTGGTACGATCTTACCGGCTATTCCCTGCGACACAAACAATTCTGAAGACGCTTCTGTCCTCAAAACGACCAAAACATACACTATCCTCGAAGGCTTGAAGATATTTTAATATCTTAAAAATTACAAATCACTGCATGATTATCATGGCTGCTCGATCGTACTGCTACTAGAAGGCTTGAATGTAGCGAAATACCTGCCTTGTGGTTCGTTAAATTGCTACAGGCCTTTACAATGCACAAACTTGAAGGCGTATTTCGATTGAAAACTTTTCTTTGCGGAAAATGGTGTACTATCTTGCTACACATGTTAGTTCGCGTGAAGGTTTGTGTGAGAAAAGTAGCCCCACGTGTTGTTGTGTTGAGTGTATGATGTCACGTACGCTAAAAAATGGCTAGGCATTCCTCGCCCACGGGAACAGGTTCGCGTAATGGCGGACGTAAATTTCAAGATTCGGAGTCAAAAAAAATAAGACTTCCCGTCGTCTTATCGAAAAACGGTTTGAACTGGTAATAATATAGAAACTCTGCTTTATGAATACGAGAAACACTGATATCGAAAAAAATGATCATAGTGGCATTTTAAGAAGGGATCACTGCATAAACAATGTAAGTGACTTTGATGTCAAATAACAGAAACTATTCCAGAAAGTATTAGGGGGAATTGTTGTTTTGTTCGTTTAAGTCAAATACAGTACATATACATTGTTCTTACACATACAATGTACCTTTTCATCAATAAATATTATATCAAGCATAACTACAACCCTACATGCATATTGACAGTTAGATATTGTGATATTGTTACTGAAATAACGTCTATGTTATCATATGACCTGTACAGCCCTGCGTGCGCCCTATGTGCATATCATTTACAAAAGTCACGTGATCGGGTACGTGATGTGAATGGGCTGGAAAGAGATATCCAGCCTTGATTTAGTCCGGCCATCACACTCGGTAGGTTATAAGTAAACGATACAGAATGAGTGGCCATGCAGTGATTAGGAAGGCCAGTTCAAGTAATGGGACAATGGCCTATCACTTTCTTAAATTATGTGCCATTCATATTTTTTTTTTCTCCTTCTTCAAGGACAAAAATAGCGCCCACAATAATTGTCAGTGGTTTTATAAGTAATTCGTGACCGTCACTCAAACATCAACTATGCAGTTTCCATACCAAAGTATCTAAAACAAGAGGCCCTGAGTGGCCTTATCTCGGGCCACCTATTTATATATAATATATTGGACCTTTTGCAGGAATGCAATCACGTGGTTGTACTAGTTGGCAAACAAATATTTAAAGTCACTTGTACGAGATCGGCAGCGTTATTAGCAAAACCTGTTTGTATATTCTATTTTCCACCTTCCAATTCTCAACCTCCAAAGGTGGTCACAGTCGCAGGAGCTTCTAATTTCAAAGTTTTACTGATAATTGCATGAGGGTGATCGCTGAAGGGACTGGTCACAAATTAGTAGGGGGAGGGGTTGTGAAAGGGGGATGATCATATTTTTTGAATCCCCCAAAATGGAGGATCATAAATAATGGGCAACTGAAAAAGGATTGGTTATGGGGTCAAAATATTTCATACTCATTGTCCAGGGAGGGTTATACATTTTTAGACTTTTATGATCTCCATCTCCCCCTTTTTTTTGCACCTCCACTGCTAAGTTTTAACCAGCCCCTAATGTTTAATAAAATATTGTGTGCATTGATTTCATGCATGTAGACCACTTGGAAAATAAAATTAACTACTTTATTTAAAGAGGGTAACACCAAACTAGTACACATATAGAAATGTGTGGCCCTCCTTGTAATTAAAAATTCGAAGAATAAAAAGTGATTTAGATCAATATCAATTAAAATGTCACTAATTAACTCTTTCGCTGCTATTGTCGAGTCCGATGTCGAGTTTACTCCACATCGTGAACAGTCCCAGAAAAAGTTCGAAATTAGCATATTTTAGGCAACCATGTGATCAATCATGTGACTAATTAGCATAAATTATGCAAGACGAGATTCAGAATTATATTTTGTACATATCTGGAAGATTTCATGTCCGTACCCTTAATTGAACTTGAGAAATTGTCATGGTGGTCAGAAAAGTGATATTATGGGCAAAATTACCACACAAAATGTTAAGCAAAATATTGTCTGTTCATGACTGTAATAATAATATCAGTATACAAGTGAATGTTTATAAATTATATATCACTTCAATTTATCTGAAAATACTTCTGAAATACTATAAAAGTAGATTGGGCCACGGATTGGGTTAGGCTTGGAGGATCAGCAATATGTCAACCATTCCATTCAAGAGATAAATGCCCAGGAGATCCCATTCAAAACCTAAATTAATCTATTTTTAGTATTTTACAATTTTCTGATGATAGTCATTCAATTTTTTCGAGTCGGCTCTAATTCAATATTCATTTTTCTTCTTTCTTGGTATTTAAGTTGACTTTTTCAACATATTTTTCAGGGCAAGTGTTCGCTTGGTAAATAAATCTCCACACCCAATTATATTTGTTCTTGTCAGTTCCAGTATCTGTGTATTTTAAAAGCTCTACCAATTCCAAACCTGCCCATCCCCTAGGAGTGGGGGCATTTGACTGAGTTTTTGTCCCAGGGATGGGACATTTGGGAGCAAAGAAAATAATTAATTTGTAGAAAGAGAGTCAAAATAGCGAATTGTATGAGATTTGCACCCGTATCAAAGCCCCATAGTGGAGCATTTGCAACGTTCTGATACCCCACAAATATCCGGGGGGGGGGGGAATGGGCCGGTTTGGAATTGATATCTAGCCATAACTTATATAATTGTACTGTCCAGTTCTGGTTTTAAGATAGTTCAGTTTATAGTTACGGCTTTACACGACAAATCCTGCTCTTCTTTTGACAGTTTCAACTAGCTCTGTTTCCAAAGTCACATCCAATTCAATTTTAATACGGTATTCTCGGTTTGTAAGTCCTATCCAGTTCTGTTTATGGGTATAATTACTCGGGCCAGGCCTTCGGCTGGCGCGAGTCAGAAATCGCAAGTGTTTATCTTTTATTTTTATTTTTTATTTGTGTCGAGTTTTGGCGCAGTCGACCAATCAGATTGCGCCAGTACTGTGAACAGTGCTGGCGCAATGTTGTCCCAGTGAACAGTGCTGGCGCAATGCTGGAAATGTTGTCCACGTGAACAGTGGATAACATTTCCAGGTTTTTCAAGATGGCGGCGAGTGAGAGTTTTGACTTGGCAAAACCTTTAATATCAGCTGTGTCTTTTGTGTAAACCAAAGGTTCCTTCAAGTGCAATGCCAAGATTTTTGTCTTTTCTAAAGCTGAGAGGTGTTTCACGGGCTTTGGACGGGAATTTATCACATATTATGCGACATGCTTTAAGACATACTCGTGAGACGTGACAGTGCTCTGCATGCGATCAACACTGACTATATATAAAGACAACAGCTTGTAAATGTAAGTAGCCGCTAATCTGAACATGATAACCTTTATACCAATTGACTGTCGTTGTGTTGTTATTTATTGTTATTATATATAACCCCTCGAAAGTATAGACTATAGTAGAAATGACCCGATTTCTCAGTTCTCTGACTGACAGGGGCATTTTAAAATATTATATGCACATGTATTTAAATGTTTATAACTTCGGGAACGAAAATCTAGAATGCAGTGAGTGAGTATAAACTGAATAAGTAATCCGAAATGAAGATTTTTTCAAACGAACTATAAATGACTCTGATGAGTGATGTGGAAATCGCATATTTACATGTATCTGTGGCGTGTTATTGACACTGGTAAAAACCTGTTCCGGCTTAGTTGCAGAATACCCCCACATTCTCCACTTTAGTTCAGGTCAGTGTATTTAGACTCGTTCTATGAATGATTTTGGGTCTAAATGGTTAGGTTTTTTATTATTTCAGGGTTAGGTTTTTAGAAGGTTTGTATGAAAAAGTTGAGAAATGAGGAGGGGATATTTTGCAATTACTCCCAGTGTATTTCATGTTTTTTTTTTTAAACTGACATACTTCATAGATATGATATTATGTATAGAGTAGTGTATTTATCATTATTGCAAGATGAAGTTTATAAAATAAAATAAATTTGGTCCAGAACTGAGAGCTAGAGTATACTTACATGTTAGTGGCACTCTTTCTTTCCCTTCCCCTTTCTTGGTACCATTATATATCTATACAAGCTAGATCTTGTTTCCTCTTAAAGTTTAAATGGCTTCTAATAGACTAGAAAATGGGCTCCAGAAATTGGCCCAATTTATCAGTTCTTTCGGTAAAATAGGAATACGGATCCACTTCTAAACAATTAAGCGGGAAGATCTACAACTACAATTAAGTTCAAGTTCAAGTTCAATTTTATTACACACTTGTTTATAGGTTTTACATTTTTGACAAAATAGATTTAAAACAAATTAATGATATACATACAGAATAAATACTAAGAGAGATACTTGTAGAGGGTGTACGGTTGCCAAAGTAGCATTAAGCTTCCGAGTTGGCCACATAATTATTTGGTGTGAAGACAGAATTGACTCCAATAATCCAAAAACCGAGTGGAAATCGCATGTTTATTTCTGAAATGGACTCATGCAGTCTATAATTTATTTGAGAACTAATAATTTATTCTAAATTTCAAAGTTACATCACTATATGTATTTATAATTTCATTACAATTGGATTAATTTTATCTGAACTAAGTTTGGGCCTATAACAGAAAGATGGTAGCCTCCAGTTTGCTTTAACTGCATTCCAGTAAGCTCAGTGGTTAAGTGTCAGTCTGTTGTTCAGGAGGTAGTGGGTTCAAATCCTGGTGGGACCTTCAAATAAGTGGGAGAACTGGTACTGCCTTTGCTCTGACATCTGCAAATGGTTAGACCTTCATGTCTTCTTGGATCAGAATGTTAAATTGTAGGCCGACACTGAGAATGCAAGCAAATCTCTGGTAGTGACCACCCTCAAGTGTAGTGGATATAGTTGTATACATAGAGTAAATGAGTTTGTCCCCAATTAGCAATACCATGATGCTAAATACATTGACATTCTCCTCTGTTAGTAGTAGTAGTACTAGTTCCCTTGTTGCCATGTACATTTTATATATTAATATACAGGCTAAATCTAGTAGATTACATACATAATCATGCATGACTGCTGCCTTAAATTATTATGTTGTTGTACTATTAAATGGATGGGTAAATAATGCATGTATTAGCAGCTTCCCCCTGGGGTGGATCCATGGGAACCTGTCAGAATTAATTGTTTGTTGCCCATCGGTGAGGGGGAAAAGCTCACTTTGGTTCATAGATCAGGAACCTTGTATGAATTTTTACTAATTGCTGTGCCCCATACCAGGGGATATGATACAACGAGTTTGATTGGGTATTTGTGCAAATCCCCAGGGTACATGGGGGTTGATCCCTGGTGTAGTAGCTGCCAGTAAATATGCAAAGCTACTGATACAGTGCAAAACTGAATGCTAAATCACTGGAAGGAAGTTCAAAGGAACATTGCATGTGTTATTTTAAAGACTTGTTGTTGAGGTTTTACTTGGCCTCTTGTATAGGCAAATCCTCGTTTACGTTTTTTCCTTATTAGCATACATCAAACTTCAAGTAACGTACATATAAACATCGAAAGAGATTGACACACTTGATAATCACCGAAAATTTTAGAATGATAAAATAAATTTATTTTGAGGAAAAGTACCGGTATTTAAAAATAGCAAAATTTACAAAGAATGTATGGCTGACAGCAACTTTTGCCCCCCAGCCCATTTTACAGTTTTTAAAAGTCAATTTCTCTGTAAATATTTAACATATCAATCTTACATTTTCGGTGATTACTAAGTTTAAAATTCTCTTTCAACTGATGTACTCTGTTTGTTTGTAGCTTGAAGTTTAATTGACGCTAATGAGGCAAAAATGTAAACAATGACGTCAGTAACGATTCGCCTATTCTTCCCTGAAAACCATGTGAAATCAAACTTGTTTGATAAAGAGTTGTAAGTCTCGGCAGAGCAGGTCAGAATTAACCATTCGTGTTCACTATATTATAACTGGTCTTGTGTTGCTACATGTATATTGTCTCAAACATATGTAGCTACTGTTATAAACATGGCATCATCCCAGGCACTCTAACATAGGATTATTTTTACATAACTAATATAATATTTTTATTACATGGCTTCTCTGGAGACAGAATCACAATTCTTCTTAAAAGTAATTTATATATGTATTTTTTTATTCTCCCAAAGGCTAAAACAATTGTAAGTGTAAAATACTTTTTTAATCAAACCTGCAAAGAATACCAACTATTCCTTGTCGAAATTCCATATGGCCCGAGTAAAGGCTGGTACAGCCTCTTGTTGAATAATGAATACAGTAAAATCAAGATGGCGGAAGACCCGCGAGGAACTTTCTCTGTAACTTGGAGTCTCATCTCTCAAATGTAAGCCAGTTTAATGTTTTATTTAACTTCACTCATGCGAAAGCCTTCCAACAGGCTCAGGATATTGCAACTGGCGCAATTGTCGGAGCCGAAGGACCGCGTTTTTTACCCAGATGGCCAGTGCTTTTATATACGACACGTACGACAACCTGAAGCAAAGGGGCCAGGATCCGGAAAGCTAAAATTCGAAGAAATAGATATTGGAATCTATAAGCCATCGGCTCGCTGTGCTGCATTTAAAACATCCGAGGAGAACATCTTACTTTGGGTGAAGGCACTTCAAGACCAATATTATGAGTCTCTTAAAAACTGTCAGAGATTTAAATTTACCGTAAGTTGGATCAGAGAGTATTGAGATCAAGTTATTTCGTTCCAGCGAGGATATTGACCTAGCGGAAACGGTACAAGCTGTCGAAGGATTTTACTTATAATCATCCACAACAGGAATAGTTATGTGCCAAGGCATGGGAAAAGATCGAGTTTCCCAGATTACAGATGAAAGTAGAGAACTTAACGAATGAAGAAACAGAGGTCACGCGCGACATGCTTGAGAAAATGAACATGTTCAACACTTTATGTTATACTAAGAAAACAAAACAAATTACAGAGCCTGCAAGTTCACAAGTCAATGAAAAACCCCAAGAGCCTGTAGTTTTGGATCAACATATCCTTGAAACTCCAAAAGCAACATACACATGAGTCAAATTCAAACCGGAAGAGACGGAATTCTTTAGATTCTTCACGACAACCCGATCCCTATTCATCAGAATACATTTTCTGTGCTAAATGACGAGAGTTTATAATTACCTGACCGACAACCCACTACTAAAGAAAGGGACCATGAAGTACGGTAGTACGGTTAATTCTCGGGTTCAAAACAATGAATATATGCCTGCTCAAATGCAGTGTGTTAAACTGTTTAAATTAAAAGGTCAACATACGAGAAAAACAAAAATATTAAATTACATATTTACTAGGGGAGGAGAGAAATTTTATGAAAGTCACCGCGCTACCGGCTACTCCAAAAGACTGCTAAATTCAGCTAATAATTCTTCCCTTTGGTTATTACTAAGAGGATTTCAAATGAAAGTGTATTTCATCTTCAATCTCATGTGGCCCGAGTGAAAGCCCAGATGGGCTCTTGTTGGTAGTTAATTCGAATGCCTCTCTCTTCCGAGTTCTTTTATTCTTTTGGCGATTTTAACTTTTTCTTCTTGGTCTCTATAAAGTCACATACAGTTCAACTTACGGACGATTTCATTTCCAGTTCGAATTACAGTCACCATTAGGCATAACACTTAATAACATTTAAAAAGTAGGGAACAAATAAGATTTGTGTGCGTAATAAACACATAATTTCAACCTCTCCAGTTCTGATTTCCGTTTGCGTTCAAATAAAAGGGTCTGTCATAATTCGTATCGCTCGTGTTCTCTGATCTCTTTCGTTTATTCAAGAATCACATAGCTATATACAGTTCTGATCGACTCGAATTACAATAGTATCAATTTACAGTTATAAACAAACGAAAATAACGTGAGTATAGCGTATCGTCCTTATTGTGATATAATATGTTACGTAATATGATAATTATCCTAAACTATAAGTTCGATTAGTTCAAAGTATTTCTTACACTCCCCCTGGTTGACCTACTTGTAGTCAACCAAACTCCAAACTCTAGATATCGTCTATTTTACATTGATTTGCGTATCGCTCGATATGTACATTTCCTCAAGATCTCACTTCCGATGGGATTAGTTGTTGAATCACTCTTCGTAGAACCAACGGTTTTCGCTCCTTGTTTGCGACTAGTATTTTTGCAGCACGCACTTTGCCGTCTCTTCCTTCGATAGGTTCCTCCACCTTTCCCAATTTCCAGAAAGCTCGTTTGTTCGACTCATCCTTTACAATTACTATGTCGCCGACAGTTATTACTGTTTGATTGTTGACCTTTGCATTGACAATCGCGTTCTCCCGTAAATTCAGTAGATATTCCTGTCGCCATCTCCTTGTAAGTTGCTCTAGGATCCTTTTATGATGTTTCACTTTCCTTGACGGTGTTGAATTAGTGCTCGTAATGTCAAAATGCTCTACATTCGATTTATTTTCAACGTTTGTGACCCTTCGTCCATTGATCAGATGTGAAGGTGTTAACGGATATGAAATGGATTCATTGTCGTCGTATACGTATGTTATCGGTCTAGCATTGATTATGCCTTCAGTCTCAATTAAGATCGTGTTTAGTTCATCGTAGGTTAGAGTAGTACGACCGATGACTTTCTTAAAGCTACTCTTTACGCTCTTGATCATTCTTTCCCAAAACCCACCCCACCAAGGGGCTCTTTCCACGATAAAATGCCATGTTACACGATTATTGGCGAGATATTGTTGAACTTCCACAGCTTGCGTGATCTGTCGAATCTCCTTTGCTGAAGATTGAAAGGTTTTGGCATTGTCTGAAATTAACGTGGCTGGTAAACCACGACGACTAACAAATCTACGAAATGCCATTAGAAAGGATGAGACGCTCAGTGTCTTAGTTAACTCCAAATGCACTGCTCTAGTCGACGCACATGTAAAGAGACATGCATATACCTTATTGACTTCCTGATTAGTAGAATCATTGTTAACAAACAAAGGTCCCGCAAAGTCAATTCCCGTATGTGTAAACGGAGGGTCGTCTGAAACACGAAATTCTGGTAGTCCTGGAGTATCAGGTGGTCGATATGTTGATCCTTCAAGTTTGCGACAAATTATGCATCCTTTTAACACTACTTTCACCGTCTGCCTACCCTTTATTATCCAATATCGTTCTCTTGTAGTAGAAAGTGTGTCGTTCACTCCTCCGTGTTTTATCTTCGTATGCGTATCACGAATTATTAGACTCGAAATTGCATGTCTTGCAGGTAATAATATCGGGTTCTTACTCGTTTCAGAGAGCGATGAATTTTCAATCCTTCCCTTACATCTTAACACGCTCTCGTCGTCAATGTACAAACCAAATTGTCTAACATAAGTTGGTGCAGATCCGTTACTCTTAGACTTTAGATATGCTGTTTCTTGTGTGAAAGAAGACGCTTGAACAGTGCGTATCCACATAATTTCCGCCTCGTTGATTTCTGTTGCTGATAGTTCTCCTGTTTCGTTAGTAACGTTTCCTCGTAGACGCTCCTTCAGTTTTTTCACAAATCGTAGCACGTACGATGTAACGCGTAACATACGTGATAAACTACTAAATTGTTCGACATTTATTATTCCGTCCAATTTTACTTCGTTAATTTCATCGTTTTGTACAAGTGAATGACAGACCGACGGTGTTGACCTTTGCAGTTCTGCTCTTGCAGATTCTGTTACATTCGAAAGAACTGGATTTTCGGGCCATTCCAGTTCACTTGCGCCCAAAAACACAGGCGCGTTCCACCATAATTCACTTTCACTTAATCCCGAGAAAGATATTCCCCTTGAAGGAAGATCTGCGGGATTTGTCGACCCTGGACAGAACCTCCAATCGCGTGTGTTAGATAATTCCCTTATTTCCACAACCCTGCTTTGCACATATTGTTTCAAAGGTTTGTCTACATTGGTTATCCACCACAATGCTGTCATAGAATCTACCCAATATACAGTAGGGAATTCCTGCGCTCCTGTCAATGATTCCTGTACATTTCGCATCAATCGGGCGAGTATGAGTGCACCAAGCAATTCTAAACGTGGGATAGTCTGTCTCTGTACAGGCGCATTGCGCGACTTTGAAGCCACAAGACGTGTAGTTACACTCCCGTCTTCATAACATGCTCTCAAGTAAACAACAGCAGCAAACGCTCGCTCTGATGCATCATTAAAACCATGTAACTGAATACTCGAAACACGCTTGTTCTCAAAATAGTACCTCGGTATGCGAATGCGAGAAGAACTATTGAGCTCAGTCAAAATCGAATTCCATCGTAGTAGTAATTCTCCCTTAAGTTCTGCGTCCCAATCAGCCTTGCCTATGCACAGTTCTTGAAACATTAATTTCATTTTCACAGTGAAAGGGGTTAATAACCCAAGCGGATCAAATATCTTGGCCGTAAGTCTAAGAATAGAACGTTTTGTTACCGGAAGTGTGCTCGCAAATACATGGAGCGCAGAGAACTCGAAAAACAGTTCCTCCGTTTTCATATTCCAATTTGTTCCAAGAACTTTAACAGTGGTATCCTTGGTTTCAACGTTCGATGAGCCTGTTGCCGTTTTTGCATATGATTCGTCCTCCTCAACTGTATTGTGTGTACCCTTTGATACTTCTGGTATTAAAGACTCAGAAGCAGAAACTATTCCCTCCAAACGTTGTATCTTCTCTGCAACTTTGGAAGAATTGCTATGCCATTTTCGTAATCGGAATCCGCCAGCCATCATGATATTCTTCGCCCTGTGATATACGTTCAATGCTAGCTCTTCTGTCTGCTCCCCCGTTACGAGATCATCAACATGGAATGAACTTTGTAATAGTTGAAACATCTCCGGTTCACTCTGCTTGTATTTATTCAGATGATGCAATATTGTGGCGCCAAGTATGGAGGGGGATGGTCGCAGTCCAAACACCAAACGACAAAATCTAAAATGCACCAGATCAGGTCTTTCCTTGTAGATATCACCCATCCACACAAAACGCAACATGTCACGCTCTTCTGGTCGTATGCTAATTTGCAAAAAGGCCTTCTCTATATCACTTGTTAAAGCGATCCTTTTATTGCGAAATTTTATCAAAGTATCGAAGATGTGTGGAATGTGATTAGGGCCTGTTTGCAAACAGTCATTAAACGAATGTTCTTCCCCTTTATCACGGGCTGAACCGTAGTATACAATCCTTAGTTTCGAAGTTTCCCTCTCTTCGCGTATCACTCCATGATGGGGTAGATAGTGTACACCCTCTCCATCGCCCTTGTCGTCATAGTTTTCTGGTACCCTTTCGACGACCCCCCTTTTCCAATTGATCGTTGATGATGCCATCATACTCCTTCAAAATATCCGGAGACTTGCGAAGTCGGTTGTGTAAAGACCGTAGTCTATTCGCGCACAAATCGTAATGCACCCCTGGCATATGTTGACCCTTGTCTTTCCACGGCAGTCCAACTTCGTATCGATGGCCTTCAAAGGACAATTTATCCTCAATAAACGTTTCTTCAACATCGTGTACTGGTTCATTACTAATGCCGATCGATTCCACGTCCCAAAATCGCTTAAGTGATTCCACAATTTCATCTTTGTCAGTTGCCAGTTCCAACAACTCTTCACGAGCGATTACAAGATTAGCGGTCGTACAATTATGAACATCCGTGTTAATCGCACAGTTTGTCACGCCAGACAAAATCCATCCCAATTTGCTGTTCATTGCCGTAGGACCTTCGTCTCCTCGAACAATCTCTCCTGATATGAAATCCCAATAGGAATCCGCTCCAATCAAGACATCGATCTTGTCTGAACCACTGCACTCCTCGTTATAATCCGCTAAGTCCAGTCCTTCTAAGTGAGAGTACTGCTCAACATGGCATTTTGTACGAAGTGGTGAACAAATCACGGGGAAATTAATAGCCTTTACCGTGACCTCTTCAGTTCCGGCCTTGTTACCAATACGCAAGTCAAAAACTTCCTTCGACTGACCTTGATGTTTGTCATTGCCAAAAGTGTTCAAATATAATTTCTCCTTTCTCACTGGGTTTAAATCGAGCTTATTTTTCACTTCGTCAGTTACGTAAGATCTTTGACTTCCCGTGTCGAATAGAACACGGACGGGTATCGACTTGTTATCGTTCGTTGCGACGGCTCTAGCCGTTTGAAGTAAAACGTTACACTTTGAAGAAGACTTCGCAGTGACTGTTGTTTTACACAAGTTGTTCGTAGTTGTATTGTAAGCGTCTTCCGTATGATCCTTGTTGGCCTCTCTTTTCGACTCTTCTGAGCTTCGTTCTGCTGGGCGTTCATGTGGGCGTTGTCTTGACGGACAAATAGACTGGTGGTGGCGCTGAGAACAATGGCGACAGTTCCTTGTTGATGTGCAGTTGGCGCTCACGTGTTTTTGTAGACAAATATAGCAACGTCCCGTGCTCCTCAGAATGTTCTTACGCGCTCTACTGTCAGTCACCTTATCACAGTCAGTCACCTTATCAGGCCCAACAGAGTGAGAGAGAAATTAGTACATGTATTTGAAAAAAAATCATAGGCCTTCGCCCGATTTTCCAGTAAGATAAAAATATATAGGCCATTGTCCAATTTTAATATAAATTGAAAATGTAATAGGCCATCGCCCAATTTTGATATATTTTGAAAGTTGTGGTAAAAGTGCATAGGTAGAAACTGATGTATTGGGATAATCATAATCATCATAATCATCTTGACATAGTACTGTGTGTAAGTCTATTAAGTTTACCATTCAAATAGTTCCTCTACTACCACTCAACTAATATAAAAAAAGCTTTCTGACCATCTCAGGCTCTGTGAGAATCACAAAAAATATATCCCAATAAAATAAATAATAGCAAAATATCAAAACAAATTAAGCTCCTAATGGCCATTCCTCAGCTTCTCAAGTCAATGTGAGATCATTTAAAGTGATAGATCCTTCCTTGAGATGTAGCATATCAATTGTTTTTGATTATGTGCTGATAGATATACATGAACAATGAGGGTTTTTATCTCGTTGAGTTCCTTTATCTGGTTTCTGTGATCTGCTGAATTTTACTGATGTTGATATTATCAGAAAAGTCCTTCGTAGATAATTTTCTCTTGAGCTTTTCCAGATATGAATGATTAGCCACAAGTCTGTAGTCCCCTTTTCCTTTCCCAGCATTGGGCCTATTTCCAATGCATTCCGCTTCAAGTTCTCCAGAATCATTTAGGAACTTATAAAAGAGCCTCGACAATTCCTTTGGTACATGACCAACCAGGTTTCCATCTTGGTTTTTGACTGCCACAGCATATTGTCGTGAGGATTGTCGTGCTCCATCTCGCATGTCAATATTTCACCAATCCGAACAGATGCATTATCAAGATATGCATGGTAGCCTCGCACAGTTGCTTCAATATACATTTCAAACATATTCATGTTTCTTCTCGTCAATTAAAGTAAGTTTGAAAGACGAATTTCCCTTCTGATTTCCCTTCAAGACGCTATCAAAGATGGCGGGCATTCAGTGGCAGTGGGTATTGACCGCTGACCAATAAGTCTTTCTTGTAAAACTTTATTACAAGGACAAACCGTGGGCTCAATATAAAGAATTTGGATCGCGGGCTCAAAACGAAGGCTGAATTTCTAAAACAAACAATCTTCGCCGGTTTTGAGCCATGTGCAGAGTAGAAAGTAGACATGAATCGTACGCTTTTTGACTGTGGAATCAAGAAATCTGTAGAGACAAGAAAAGGAGAGAAGTTTGACATCACAAGTGTGTTACCAAAGTCTGTAAAATTACCGAACAAGCCAATCGAATGTGAGATTTGCAAAGAATCCTTTGCGGCGAAGAAGTACCTTGATTCACATGTACGATGGAAACATGGCAGCGATCTATTAAACATCAAATCCAAACCAGTGATTACTTCCAGCTACACTGAAAGCGGAAAGGTATCTAATAATGAGTGCACACTGGTGTTAGATGACCCGAGTGTGGTGGATACGAGAGAGCACGAGGTGGCAAAACCTGAAAACAGGAGAGGAAGCAGCCAGCGAAGGTCATACACTGTTGAATTTAAGGCAAAGACTCTTGAACGGCTAGACTTTTTCAGTGAACTAAAGGTTAAAAAGAAGTGGGAAAAGGTTGCACAAGAACAAGGAGTGTATAAGCCGCACCCGTAGATAAGCCGCACCCGTAGATTTACCGACAAGTCGCTTGTCGTAAAATGGAACAATATAAGGGATAAGATAAAAGCCGAATCTGAACGCAACAAGCAAAAGAAAAATGCTGGAGGTGTGAAGTCGGCAAGACAAAGGAGAAAGCTTGTAGGTGACAAAGCAAAGAACAGTGAGAAATATCCCTTAGCATCAGCACGAGTTATTGTTGAATTTAAATTAAGGAGAGCGAAATGATGCAAAGTATCAAAGCTATGGCTAAAGAAAAAAAATGAAATCCAAAATCGAAGAATGCTATGGAAAAGAAGAAGCTTGTAAGTTTAAAGGAAGTGGTAACTGGTTTCAGAGATTTAAGAAACGACATGGTATTTCATTCAGGAGAAGAACAAACAAGAAAAAAGATGCAGCTGATGAGGGAATAGAAACAATCCAGAAATTTCACCGTGACCTAAGGGAGGCTGTTAAGTCAAGGAGAAGACGAGTTAATTCAACTCAGGATGTGAAGTATGGGCGGTGGACACCACAGAACCGATACAATATAGACCAAGTTCCCCTGCCCTTTGTTGTAGAACAGGACAAAACATATGATGTAACAGGTAACAAGCAAGTTTGGGTTTCTCAACCCTCTTCTGGTCTTGACAAAAGGCAGGCTACACTGCAGCTGTGCATACGGGCAGAGGGAGATCAACATGTAAAACCTGCAATTGTATTCCGAGGTAAAGGGAACGTGTTTAGTGCTGAGAAAGCCCAATATGATCAAGATGTTGATGTGTATTTTCAAAGTTCTGCCTGGATGGACACCCAGTTAAACCAGGAATGGGTAAGAAGGACATTGATACCAGGGATTGGAACTTCTCCCCAAGAGAAAGTCATATTTGCTGATAATGTTCGATTTCAACAAGAGAAGGGCTTTCATGAAATGTGTAGGAAGAATATCAATGCCATCATTTATCTGCTCCCAGAAAATCATACAGACGAAGTTCAGCCTATAGATGCTGGGTTTGGAAAACAGATGAAGGCAAAGTTTGGTGAAGCAATGGATAAATGGCTAGAGGAGGATGATAATTTGGACATGTGGCATGATAGATTAAGTGCGAAGAAAAGGAGAATCCTCATGACACAGTGGGCCGGAGAAGCATGGAGGAAGCTCTCCTTAGGCAAGATGTTCGCTAAGAAACTTTTCATGAAGACTGGTTGTCTAATGACAGCTGATGGCTCTGATGATAATATGATCAGACCTCAAGGGCTAGTGCCATACAGTTTTTAATTTTATTTTTCATTCCTCATTTAGAATGGCAGCTTGGAACTAGTTTTCTTGGTATCAACTTTGAAAGGGCATTTCAGAGAACTGACTACATGAGTTTGTTTGAACATATGTTTTGTTAAGGACATACAGCCTTTCGGCATTATGGTATAAATGATTACTGTACATTTGATATGTATTACGAGATGATATTTATAATATACTGTATTTAAGTGAAATTCATATGAAAATACAGTACAGTTTAAGAACCTATTTTAAGAACCTTGGTAGCCTAAATTTGCTTTAAGTACCATTTATATAAGAACCTGTTTAGGCTAAATTGAAAAATTAAGGTTCTTATACGCGGGTTTTTACTGTATCTCCCATTTAAGACTAGATTCTTTACCATCTATGGACTTACTGTCCTCCATTAGTAATATTCCTTGCCTTCAAAATATTGATACTGATTTACATGTACCATCACAATCTAATTTTAAATATTATTCTACACATGATTTTCATTGTAACAATGAAATCAAGCATTCATTTTCAAAACAATCATTTTCTGCTTTACACTGGAACATTAGGAGTGTGAATGCAAATTTTGATAACCTTATTAATTTATTAGATGAACTTAACCATACCTTTAAGGTTATTGGTATCTCAGAATCTAAACTTAAATATGAAGATAATATCTTAAACACTACAATTAAAATATATAAATTTATATCCCAGCCAAGCCTATCTAATGCTGGAGGAGTTGGTTTTTATGTACAAAATGACCTTAACTTTGTTAAGATTGATGATTATTCTGTTTCTAAACAAGAGTATGAGGGCCTATGGATCGAAATTGATAATGCTTCCCAACGTAACATAGTATGTGGTATAATATATAGGCACCCGAATGCTAATGTAGATGTTTTTCTAGATTACTTATACCAGGTCATTGATAAAATTCACAAAGGAAATAAATATTGTATTTTAATGGTGACTTTAATATTAATCTTCTAAATTTTGATTCACACCCGACTACTGAACAGTTTATTGATACTCTTGGTACCTATTTTCTTCACCCACAAATTCTAAAACCTACACGAATAACCAACCATTCAGCTACATTGATAGACAACATATTTTTTTAATTCAGTAGAAAATTACCTCATGAGTGGAAACATTCTTTATGATGTGTCTGATCATTTTCCAAATTTTCTTGTAATTAACAAAGTTTGTGCTTTACCAACCAAGACTAAACTCTTGAGAAGAGACTATTCAAAATTTGACCAAACCTCATTACTTGAGGAAGTTAGTTTAGTAGACTGGAACGTTGGCCTTCCTGAATCTAATGATACTAATGACATATTTAATTCATTTTATACAGAAATAACAAAGATAATTGATAAACATGTTCCAGTTAAAAAACTCTCAAGACGAAAAATTAAAGTCATGTCCAAACCTTGGATCACCAAGGGATTAAGAATATCAATTAGCATTAAAAACAAACTATATGAAAAATATTTAAAACATAAACATGGCTACTATGAATTAAAATACAAAGCATATCGTAACAAACTAAGTCTTCTAATACATATTAGTAAGAAATTGTACTATAATAATTATTTTACTGAAAATAGCAAAAACACTAAGAATGTTTGGAAAGGAATTAAACAAATAATAACCTTAAAACCACTAGGTATAAATGTACCTACAAAAATTGTTAAAAACAACTCTGAGATAACAGACTCCAAAGGTATTGCAGATGCCTTCAACCGATACTTTTCTAACATTGGTAATCAACTGGCTATGTCTATTCCTGTGGTACCTAACTCACCTCTTGATTATCTCTCTGCATCTCATATTGATAGCTTTTACCTATTTCCTGTTACTGCTCGTGAAATAGAAGAAGAAATTTTGAACCTTAATACGAAGAAAGCCACCGGACCTTTTAGTATACCGTCTAATTTGTTAAAATTATTAAAAGTATGTCTATCTAAACCACTAGAATTACTTTTTAATTTGTCTTTTGTAACTGGCAAGGTTCCTGATAGCTTCAAGCTTGCTCGTGTAATTCCTGTTTACAAGAAAGGATCTCATGTCACACTAATTAATTACAGACCTATTTCACTTCTTTCTATTTTTAATAGACTTCTAGAAAAAGTAATGTATAATAGACTAATTAATTATATCAATAAGATGAATATTTTATTTGATAAACAATTTGGCTTTCGATCAAACCATTCTACTGTTCATGCCCTGATCTTAATTGTCGATAAAATTCAAAAGGCAATAGAAGAGGGCAATTACTCTTGTGGGATTTTTCTTGATTTTAGCAAAGCATTCGACACTGTCAATCATGCAATTTTGTAAAGAAAACTCAACCATTATGGCATTCGTGGCATAGCAAATGAATGGTTCGTTTCCTACCTAAGTAATCGAAAGCAGTTTGTTTCTATTGGTAGTGTATCATCAAATAAACAACCTATTTCATGTGGTGTCCCTCATAGTTCAGCTCTTGGCCCTCTTCTATTCCTCATATATATAAAAATGATTTTATGAACTGTTCAGATCTTTTCAACTTTCATCTCTTTGCAGATGATACTAATCTTTTTTTATGATAATAAGGACATAACTGTTCTAGAGTCAAATATTAATAGTCATCTGGAGTATGTCAGTACATGGTTAGCCTGCAACAAACTCACTTAAAGACCCTGTGTCCGAGCCCATGGTGCTTTGCGCCAATGTTATGATTAGTTTGTTTATCAACGGCCGCATAAATTAAAGGCCAGATTTTAGGCGAACTAAAATGCTCTCGATTGTTTAAAAGTTTCATAAAAGAAGTACACATACATTTTGGATAACGAATTTCATAATTTCTACCGGATTAAAAACCCAATCGAGCCCACGAATTTTCTCCGGATGCTTCGAATATGATTTTAACAGTACTCGACAGGAAGCCAGTTGTTCTGTCTTTAGATTCTAATTCGGTTTATGAGTGCGACTTTTTCACAACTCTACAAGCAAACACATACTCGTGTTACCTTGTTTTCATGTCTCCAGTATTGCTTAGCTGTATTTGAAGATCTCTACTTTCCTTGCGAATGATATATTCAGTATATTTTGAGTGAAAAATGAAATGTCGTACTCGCACTCGAGTCAAACTCACAGCGAAGTAACAGCTGAACTCGGCAGATTGGAGTTTGACCCGCGATCGTAGTTTTGGTAGCAAGACTTTCTGGACGTACTGGAGGATGAAAAAAAAGGTTAAGGACATTGCTTTCTCTGCTAATAAAAATGCAAAACATATACATATAAGTCGTAACACCTCGTGGAGCTTAGCCATGCGAAATTATAATTACGAATGTTCTTGATGCCAGAAGTGGTTGCTTTGTGCTTTGTATTTCCAACGAAGCCCGCCGGTCCCTTAGTGCAGCAAATCCCCGGGAAACTCACGTAGTAGTCCTTTTGAACCACAAGTGTTCTCTTGTAGACCTAGAGAAAGTAAAATGTGGACTGCTGAAGGATTATTTGTCGAGTCGCTTCGCCTCGCTGTTTCGGTCCTTTCTCCGGCATTCCTCTACTCACCACTCTAGACCGGGATTCGAAGAAATATTCGAACTAAAGTTTCATTTAAAAAAGTATATATACAAAAGTTAAGATAAAAGAAAGTCAGTTAAGCATATATACCTATGAATAATTACACGATGGCCCAAACTAGGGATGGATTTCGAAAGATTCGAGAGTCACATAACAACAACAACGATCTTTCTGATTTTCGTAGCCTACGGAAATGATTTGCGCGCGCAAAGCACCATGGGCTCGGACACAGGGTCTTTAATATAGATAAAACTGATTTTGTTATCTTCCACCCCCCTCAAAAGAAAATCCTCTTTCCCATCAATTTGGCTATTCATCAAAAAATAATTACACAGAAACAAAGTCTAAAGTATTTGGGTGTTTACTTAGATTCAAATCTGAATTGGAAGAGTCAAGTTCAGCATATATCCGCTAAAATTCGTAGAGGGGTAGGAATATTATCTAAGATTCGTAAATATTTAACTATAAATATCCTAATACAATTATATTATTCTCTGATATACATGTACATGTACAGTGCAGCTCGAAAGTAAGTGTGCAGACGCCCGCGGGCAGTCCGCGGGCAGTCCGCGGGCAGTCCGCGGGCAGCCTTCAGGCAGTCCGCGGGCAAGATTCAGGCAGACTGCCCATATTCAAGTTTCTTCCAGCTTCTATCGCACATCTACAATGTTCGAACGCAAACAAAACCTTACGCGTGTAAAATTTGTACCTGTGTATCAGGGTTAAGAATACTGGCTCAATAATATTTTCAACCAAAATACGCTTAATAGCTTCCAAAGTTTCCAACGTTGTGACAACGATAAACCCCTTCGATACAGTGCGATCTCACGGCAAATTAACAGATAACTACAGTATTGTGCTAAAGTCATGCAAACATATTACGACGAATTTCGCTCTTAATGTTCCTACGAATGCCAACGCGAATTCGAATTCATGACAAACAGTTTTACAAACGTACAGTAAGATGGTTTTGGTAAATACCCTGCGTGCCAGAGGCGTCAAAAAGTCGGGATTCTAAAATAATAGATTTGCCGTAGTTTGACGCAGTTTGACGCAGTTTGACGCAGTTAAAGAACACGTGATATCACGTGGGAATCCAAGAGTTGTCCCGGTGAGTATTTACATTTATTAAAAGTGCTTGTCTCACTCAGTTTTAATACGGATCCCAGTTTACAAACACGCACTGAAAAAAGAGATCTCTTATTTTGAGGGCAAAGTAGGCTAAATTTAAGGGAATTCCCCTAATTTTGTTGTCCATGGGGTAAGTGCTTGTGAATCCTAGTTTCTAGTGTTTTCCCATACATATAAGAAGTGCTAACTTAAAAAAAGGGAGGCAACTTCTTGTTTCAAGCACTAGATTAAAGGCACACAAGTCCTAGTTTCTAGTGGATTCCCATAGATATAAGAAGTGCTAACTTAAAATAAGGGAGGCGACTTCTTGTTTTGAGCACTAGATTAAAGGCACACAAGTCCTAGTTTCTAGTGGATTCCCATAGATATAAGAAGTGCTAACTTAAAAAAAGGGAGGCGACTTCTTGTTTTGAGTACTTAAGATTAAAGGCACAAGTCCTAGTTTCTAGTAGAATTCCCATAGATATAAGAAGTGCTAACTTAAAATAAGAGGCGACTTCTTGTATTGAGCACTAGATTAAAGGCACACATTAAGTCCTAGTTTCTAGTGGAATTCCCATAGATATAAGATTAGTGCTAACTTAAAATAAGAGGCGACTTATTGTTTTGAGCACTAGATTAATTAGGCACACAAGTTCTAGTTTTTTTCCCAAATAAATAAGAGTTGACTTCTTGTTAAACTCGTTTTTTTTAATCCATTAAAGGCAGTGCAAGAGTAAACTACATAAAGTTTAGTTTTTTTTAAACACTTATACATGCAAGGTGATAAACTAAATGGCTATTAATCCCCTCTGCATAAACACATATGAAACCAGGCATTATTTCAACTACAACTGCCAACTTTATTTAATGTCATATCAATTGAAAGTTAAATCAACTTTTTTCCTCATGCCGGCCAGTCATTTCAAGGCATAACTAAGGACACACCTTTACAGTTAGATATGCAAACCATTTACAACTTTAAAGTAACAGGGATCTTGAAACTTTCTATAGACTATTACAGTAAAAAAACACAAGTAGAGTGCAAGTATATTTCCATGGAAATTTAGTAATGCCTATTCACTATATATTAAATTGTCATAACTAGACAATAATTTTATTTAGTATTTACACTCTAGTTAACATGAAATGAGCAAGGATGCAACAATAAACCACTTTCGATATGTGCTTCACTGTTCACACAAAGGATTCAATGCAAGGCTCAGGGGCATTACCAAATTTATACTTTTGTTGTTTCACAAATCACTGCACTGCACATTGCTCCTGCACCGAAAGTGGACATGCAGCTATTAAAGGCCACATCATAACTTTCAATGAAATTCACCTGTGAACTACGTATACTGTATGACCTGACAGTAGGCATGTATACAGTGCTCTAGTTCACATGAAAACACTACTTTATAGCCCTAGCTGCTCAAACTGTGGTGATAAACTTAGACATGATGATCAATGCAGGCTAAAATTTATATTTTAAAAGTTTGAGTTAACAAATGCCAGGTATTCATTAACCTCTGTCTGGTATTTGGTTTGAGGCTGTTTGATTGCATCGCCCAGTACAAACTGCTGAAGAAAGTAAAGTGTATTCTTAACTTCTACAGGGTATGCAAAGTTGAACATGTAATAAATGCTCATCAGACATAGTAAAGCAGGGCAAGCTCCATCCGTGGTTGGTTGTATCTCTACATACTTGTCTTGCTTGTTACCACTCATTATGAACAGCTGTACGTTTTGAGATTCGTCTGAAGTTCCCTTGTGGTAGAGGAGAAATGGGGATGTTCGTCCTTTTACTTCCGGGCAGGGCGCATCTGTCTATTTGAAGTTCAGAAAAATACACTAATTAGTATTAAGTTTTGCATAAAAAAATCTTAGCTACTGCAAAACACAATCTTGGTGGTTGCATTATACATGTACATGAAGTTGCGAAAGCTTTCTATCCCCATGACATGTTGCTCATGGATAACATACCTAAGATACAACCAGAAAATGTGACCAACTGTCACAGCCTTCAACCCTAGCTGACCTAGCTTGTAATATTGCAGGGTTAGGTTAGTAGCACCACCATTTTTCTCTGGGTACTCTACTTGACCATGCCAACTACATTCTACAATCCTTTGTTTCCTTAATGTACATGTAGAAGCCTGGATTCGGTGCTAATTCACCACCTACATTATTATACTCATTTTTTCCTCTCCCTACTATATTGTGCCTGTGTTGGGAGAACCCTGTAATTGGCTGTAACAAAACATATTGTGACTACCTACCCCTGACTGTTGGATAAAATATTTCCCCTTGACCGTCTTGGATGTTGGGAACAGCTGAGGCAATAACACAAGGAGGTCAAAATCTAGAAAAAAGTTACACTTACATGTAAGTAAATAGAAAAATTGGTCTCCCCTCAATGGGTGAACAACAGGAACTGGCAACAATGTGCCAGATTGACATGATATGCATTATTACGAAACATTGAATATAACCAAAATGGGCACACTTAATGACTTGAAAGAGCCCACAATAAAAACTTCATAACATTTTGCAGGGTGCGATACTGAGCAAACATTTTGTGTTGGTCATACATTTTACTATCCCAAAACCGTAGACCGGACTATCCCGAAATAAGACACAGTAAAAAGTAAGAGATACAAATGTTACTTGCCCGTTGGGCAAGCTGGATGCAGGAACCACTAACCCAATCTACTAGACCCTGAAGGTAGCTGTACAAGATGTCTAAAGTAATCCATACATACACGTACTGTCAGTAGTATAACTACATACTGTAAGTATTAGCAAGACGTGGGCATTAATTAAAATACTGAGATTAAAAGAACTCAATGGAACCTGAGACAAATCAAATTACTGGGACCTCAATTTTGGAGCTGTTCACTAAAACATATTCACGAGACAGTGCTGATTACCATCATGTGCTATAAACTTGGATCAGCTGCAAACAGCAACCTATAATAATATTATTTAGCTTTTGTAACTGTATGGCACCACTTTAAGCACAGGTAGCCCAAGCTTACGATTTGTATGAGCAATATTACAAAGAATGCATGGAAAGTTAACTAATTATCGCTGTAATGCTCTTTAATACCTCTAATAAAATGTTTCAAAAACCTTCGCTTTCCCTTGTAGTCATTACCTTTCATGTCCAACGCAATGCCTTTAACCTTGATCAACATTCTTAGTAATTGCTCATACAAATCGTAAGCTTGAGCTACCTGTGCTTTAAGCATTGTTATCATGAAGGCATTAACATTATTTTCAGCCACCTTGTTACCTCTGCATTTGGCTTGTTCTTTTTCAATTCCTTCTGCAGGAAGGCAGCATGCTTCTCCATTTCCTCCTGTGACTCTTTGCGGCCAGAAGAATCACAACCTGAATGCAGGATACAAAACATTACTAGATCTTTCGAACCTATAATGTGTAATAGATAAAATCACAGCCATGGGCTTGGTTGTTTATTATACACAGGGATGAGTTTGGTAACCATATTCATTTGTTAACATGCATCTGTACCTTTTGTACCAAGGGAGAGCTTCAATTTCTTGCCAGCTGGCTTTTCATCAGACTCATCACCTCTATCAAGTCGTTTATTTGCCATTCTGCTATTCTCAAATCGCTTTTGCAGCTGCTTTTTGAGTAGTGTCTATAAACATAATATTATTACATGACAGGAAGAAAGGAAAAGGATATATTATTACAGATATATATTATTACTATCAGCTATAAGCTCATGCATGAATTCCATGGAAAATAATTATTGTTTAAATATTGTAACCATATACATGTAACCATACCCAGTCTTTGAATTCAACACCATCATCTATATTCTTCAGTTGCTCTGCCATTCCAGATCTAGGATCCAACTGTTGTAGACATGGGTACTTAGCACACAGCTGTTTGGCAATCCACTCGACTGTATCTGCACTGGGTTTTCCATTATATGAGCTCACATGTGTTTCCACTTGGCGGATGATGCGCATGCGCATTTCATTTGGAAGACTTCCTGGTTCAGAGTGTTCCAACCGTTTGTCAATGGCTTTTCCAAACTGGTTCGGTAGCTGGAATGTGGGTGGAAGATCTTTAGGGATTTCGGATAATCCTTGAGATGTAGGAGGAGTAGACATTTTAGGCGAGGTTCTTCTTATTGGTGTACATCTTCTCAATGAAGGAGGTGTGAATGATTGTGATTCCACACTATTTGCATCTGAATCCCCTACTGAAGTTATTGAGTGTGAACTGGTGCTTGTCTGCTGTTCATCCAGACTTACTGATGCAGTTGAGGGTTGCGATCCTCCAGATGAGATTGAAGATGGTGAGGTAGCTAATAGCTGAATTAGGTTTAGAGAACTCTGGGCTGGTGGTACATTTTCAGCATTGTCCTGTCAAAAAGATGCATATGCATAATTACAGACTAAATTATTATGTGCAGTTGTTGCACAATAAACAGGATTCACAGATTGTAGTGTATTTCACACCTGAATATTTAGAATGGCTCCAATGAAATTTACAGGACTCCTTTTCAGAAATGACATCAAGATTTGTCAAAAAAAAGTCAACATAACTCCACTCATTGTTTTGAAAATTTGCAAATTCTGCCTTAAACCACTGTAAATAATCTTGATTGTGGCAAGGGGAAGACAAAACAAATCATGGATGCAAAGGACTGAGCAAAAATGGATGGCAGTCATTTCATAACTAAAGGAAAATTGAAAATCATACAAATTCTTGTATGTTTTACCAATTTGAGAGATTCAATTCACTTTTAAATTAACAATGCAAAAGTAATAATTAAAACACAAGGTCCCTTTTCCCTTTCCAAAAAATATGCATCATTTTACCTTTAAATCACTTTTTTTCATTTTATATTGCAATCCAGTATATTACAGTAGTCCAACTTTAATCTGTCAGTAACTTTTCGAGTTAAATATCCTTCAATGACTTACAAGTTTGCGAAGAAGAGCCCGAATATGAACTCTGGCTGCTATGCCTTCTGCCTTGAATTCATTCTCCACATCATCCTTTTCCAAGATAACTAGAGTGTCTCCATTGATTTTATTGCCTGTGGTTATGCAAATGACCAAATAAAAATAAGACTAATTTATTGGAAGTCCAAAAATATAAAATTACAAATATTCCCCTACACTCTCAAAAGGTAACTGGTAAGCCATCTAGACAAATCAGTCACCTCTTGAAACAAATTCATGCATAAAATGTTTTCCCTCCCTCCTAATACTGGTAAGTTGTTCATTGGTAATAACATTTCAGATTTTTTTGGCTAAATTGCAAATTGAATAATATTTTACTTTTCAAAAGTGTGAAATTGCTTTTTCAGTTCAAACATTGTGTTCATTTGTGCAAAACTAGAAAATTGTGGTGGGGAGGGGAAGCAGGCTCTGGGGAAATGGAATTTTGAGCATGTACTACTGTACCCCACTGGCCATTTTGCTCGTAGGCTCTGCAAGGACGAGATTGAGAATTTCCAAAAAAGTGGAATGACTGAAATTGAACTTACCAAAACTCTGAGCCGATATTTTTATTTAGTTCCAACCAATTTGCGACCGAGATTTGGGTAAATGTAAAACTCCCCTACAACTACCAGTCCCAGATTTGCGCGGGAAAGTTGAGACTCGAATTTCCTGATTTAATCAGTGTGAATATTTCAATATTGCTACAAATTTAACTAGCAAAAATGTTTTGGGATTGGCACCACTGCATTACTAGATGGCACAAATGTGCAAAAGCAAACGAAAAACTCGTTTTGGGTGGAAATAGCGTCGGAAATAAACGGCAGTGTATATATACTCACTTTTCAAAGCTGTCACTGCAACTTCTGCCAGTCCCGCCTCTCTTAATCTCCTTGAGAGCTCGACGTAGTCGAGGCCTAGCAAATCAGAACGCCTCAAACCAGCCATGGATGCGGTAAAGAAGAGGAAGAAGTGGAAAATTGAAGGTTCATCCAGTTGTACAAAGTCAAAGTAACTCGATCATCAACGAATACAAGAATTAACGACTGGCAAAAAAGGCGGGAACTTCGATGAAAGTACACCACCCATCGTCAGGTGACCATTATACAACATTTGATTGGATGATACGTACCACGTGTGATAAAACAGTCCCGTTTCACAACCCCTGTGGGAACACTAGGGACTCCCCGACTCTTGCTGAAAACGGCTTGGGCTGAACCGAAGTAATTACACGTGCGTGGTCAAAATGAAGTTTGTGTGTTTTTGGCCATTTTGCATTTTTACTGCTTTAAAATTTCATGATTTATTAAGCCATGTTCATGTTGTACATAGCGATGATCCCCAGTTTTCAGTTATTTGTGGGATTGATGGCTGCACTGCGAACTACAACAAGTATAACAGCTTACATCGCCACATTTCTCGCGTTCACCGCTCGTGGCTGGAGAGAGACAAACCGGAAATGATTAATTCAGAAGGACCTGAAGAAAACGAAACAGAACCTCTGCAGCTTTTATTACCAGGAAACCAGTACAGCGAACCTATACCACTTGATAACAACAATAATAATGAAGATTCACTGAACGACAACCAGGACGATGTCAGTGACATCCCCTTGACTTCGGTAACTTTGCAGCCGGTAAATTTGCATACAAATCACATGCCTGCAAATCCTGATGATTTTAGGAAACGCAGTGCAGCAGTCTGTTGTCTCAGGTAGGTGCTTTTATTTTTCAATTAGACTGAAGATGTCAAATATTCGTGATCTAATTTGGATTTTTCTTTCTTTCTTTACCTCATTCTTAAAAGAGTGAATTTAGGGTTATGTCTCTATCAATTCCAAGCCCGCCCATGCCCCCCCCCCTCCCCCCCCCCCCCCCCCCGGGCATTTGTGGGATTTTGTCATTTTGGAATCAGAACGTTGCAAATGCCGCACCATGGGGCCAGCTAATTTATGCAAATGCTCCACCGCCAAATTTATTCGCCGTTTCAAAGCCACATTTCACCACTTTTCTTTATTTTAAAAAGTAATGCAGTACTCACCTTCAAACACTTTTGTAAGTGCCCACAAATCCCACATTCACTAGCCTGAGTTCCCAACAAACCGCACACTTCACCTCGAAACTGGGAAATTCCTAACGTCATGTTCACGGATAACTTTTCCGCCGCCATGTTGATCGATGAAGCAAGCACGTGTTGATCAGTTGAGCAAAACAAAATCAAACACATGGGAGGGGTGGGATCTTTTTTTGACAAATGCCCCAGGCCCGGGCTGACGCAAAACAAATGCCCCACCCCAGGAACAGATAGGTTGTCAAATGCCCCATCTTGCCAGGGGGGAGGGGAGGGGATGGGCGGGCGTGGAATTAATAGAGACATTAGAGTGGTGGGGTATATTTGGCACAACCCAGCACCCAATACTTTAATGGAGTACCCCCTCCGTGGGTCATATAATAATATCAATATTTATATATATGTATTTTATGTTTTAGGCTTAAAGAGAAAAACCGCTTATCACAAAGAGCCGTTGATAATATAGTAGCTGGAACAAGCAACCTATTTCATGAAACAATGTGGGAACTTAAAGACAGGATCTCAAAGAGGTTGCGCGAAGCAGGAACTGGAAGTGATATCTGTGACGAAATTGAAGATATGTGTGATGAAATGTCCAACCCTTTTGATGGACTGGAAACAGAATGGCTCCAGGATGCTTACATCAAGGAGCATTTTGGATTTGTGGTGAATATTATTTTACCATACAACTGGCGGGTGTAAAGTACAGGTCACAGGTCAGGTCACAGGTTGTTAATTCTAAGACAAATCCTAACCCTCAGACGAGTTTACAGGTAAAAAACTGGTTCTCACTCTCCTAGAGCTAGGATTCACAGGTAAACAAGAAGTAATCTGACCTGTAACCTGACCTGTACTTTACACCCGCCGTTTTACAACTCATTTTTTATAATAAATAATTCAATAATTCTCACAATTAGAGGAGTTTTCACATGAATGATATAAAACTAAACACAAAGTACTGAGAGCCAGCCAATCACAGGAGCAAGTAATTACAAGTTGCTGCTAAATGGCTTCCTGCTTAGCCAATTACAAGCCAAACTAAAACCAGAATTACTAATCCAGTAATTTGTAATTGTGTTTACTTTGGAATCTGATTTTATCAGCCAATCACAGAGCTGAATACAGTCATATGAAAACTGCTCTAACTATTATTAGAACTACATATTGAATGTTTCAGTTTCAATTGCCCCATAACATTATGACATCACAGTATAGAATAGTCAAGAACATCGAAATATGAACTAAATTGGCTCCATTAAAATTGGCTAGTCCCCAAAAATTGTATCAATGCTTTTCCCGTAATTTTAATTTGGAATTTAGCGTTTAAACAATAGAATGTTTTGGTGTGAGTCATAATGATATAGCACGGTCCGAAATTGCGCCTTATATGGTGCCAATGCGACTGAATTTTGACTGTTGGTGACCAAAATTTCAGAGTTAGTTGCCAGCTGGTGACTTACCTAAAGTCTTTACAATGTCCTGAAGTCACACAATGTTAAGTTCTAAGTAAATTTAGCCAATAAAACATGCCAGCAAATGTTCTTTGTCACATGTCGCTTGAAATGTGGCAACCACAGTTGGTCTTTGGCGACTAAAAAAGTTTGGCTAGTCGCCAGTTTCCGCCTACGTGAAAAAGTTAATTTTGGACCCTGTTATAGGGCAATTCGTTAGTACAAATATCATAAAATCCTGGTTATAAGACCCCCGGTTATAAGCCCCCCTAACACTCCTACAAACTTGTATAAGCCCATGGCTTATAACTGGGATTTTAAGGTATGTTACAGGGGCTTGTCTCTATGATAGTTTGTTTGTATGACCATTAATATTGAACTGCAGATAGGCATGTTTCATGAACCTTTAGAGAAGAAAATGTTCTCCATTTATCATAATACATATGTAATTTTTGTCATCTTTTTTAAAGGAACCTGTATCAAAGGAACTGGGGAAGAAAATGGTATACAGAGGAACTGGCAGCAAACGTCAGCTTGTGGAGGTTACAAAAATGTTTTACTATGTACCATTTCTGGAAACCCTGCAAAAACAGCTGTCCAAAAGTAACATATTGCAGATAATGCTGTCCAACAATGGTTACAGCAAAGACAACAAACTGAGAAGTTTTAGTGATGGATTACTTAGTAAAAGCCACCCAGTATTTTCTATGAACACACAGGCCTTGCAAATCATCCTATACCATGATGAAATCCAACTCTGTAATGCAGTTGGCAACCGTATAAGAACACATAAACTATACATGTTCTATTTTATTCTTCTCAACCTACCACTAAAATACAGAACGAAATTAGAAGACATTAATTTAGTTGCCATTGCAAGATCTGTTGATGTCAAGGAATATGGCTTTGATGCCATTCTGCAACCCCTACTGGTGGAAATTCAGCAGCTGGCTTCCCCAGATGGCTTCCGATTTATCCTGGATGACGGAAGGTGTGTACATTTGCAAGGTGCATTGGCAGCATACATAGCCGACACACCTGCCAGCCACGAGGCAGCAGGATTTAAAGAAGGAGTTGGACTGGCATTCAAGAAATGTAGGCACTGCCATGCAACATATGAAACAATGCAATCAAACTTTCTTGAGGAAAACTTTGACCTGCGCAATCTCCAAGAGCACTTGAATCACCTAGACACTATGGCTGATAGTGAACGGAATTTAGTTCAACATTTTAGCATGATTTATGGCATTAATAGACCAAGCATACTTTTACAATTCCCTCATTTTGATATTTGCCAACAAATGCCAGAGGATGTAATGCATGTTCTCTTTGAAGGTGTTATCCCCTATACAGTTAAATTAGTTTTACATTATTTTATTAAAACTAAGAAATGTTTTTCATTGAAGCAAATTAATGGCAGACTAAGTGGATTTAACTATGCCTATTTCAACAAAAAATATCAGCCCAATCCATTAAGCCAGAATGATCTGAATATCAGTGATAATAAATTCAGCCAGGATGCAGATCAGATGTGGATGCTTTTTACCATCTTGCCTTTTCTAGTGGATGATTTTGTAGATCTAGAAGATGAACATTGGCTTGTGTACTTAATGCTTATGGAAATAACAAGAATATCACTCTCCCCAGTACTGAGCTTAGAAACTATATCAAGGTTAAAACAACTAATCAATGACTTCCTTACTTTGTTTAAATCCCTATTTGTACAACAAAATATCACTCCTAAAATGCATTATTTGGTCCACTTTCCTAGAATATTAGTTCTTCTTGGACCACTTGTCAACTTTTGGTGCATGAGGATGGAGTCCAAGCATTCCTATTTCAAGTCATTGCGTGGTGTTGTAGGGTACAAGAATGTACCATTTTCCTTGGCCAAGAGACATCAAAAACTGGCATGTTTTAATGGACTGGACTCATTTGAACAATCATCAAATAATGTAGGCAAGTCTAAGCGACTAACTGAGGAAGAGCAAATCCGAGCTATTGACCGATTACAAAGGTATTTCAGTATTGATACACAGCAAATTACATCAATTTACAGTTGTTCTTGGGCAGATATTGATAATATTAAGTATGTACCAAAAGAATGTGTACTCCTCACAGGATCCGATGACAATGAAAATCCTGTGTTCTGTAAACTAGAAAGTATTATATTTGTGAATGATCCTGACCATATCTTTTTCCAGTGTCAATCTTTAGATACAGTCTGCTTTAATGATAAATTATGTGCATATCAGATAGAAAAACCAAACATGGCATCAGGGTTAATATTGTGTACTAAAGACCAGCTGAAAATTCACCAACCCCTTCAGCTTATTTACCACAATGAAAATACTTATGTATGTTGTAGGTATAATTTAGAAGACATCATTGATGATGATTAACTTACAGGATTACAGAGTACACTGATACTCTCTAATATTAAATACCATGATATTTTGTTACTGTTGTTCTTTTGTATTATAAGCATAATTATATTGGTGCTATGATTTTTTGCAGCTCTACAGCTATGTTAAATAAATACTTTATACTATTTGTCTTTGTAAGTCTTGCAAACTTTGGTTGAAGTCAATAAAAAATAGTAGATGTTCAGGTCATCATGGCTAATTGTTTCTCACTGACATAATTATTCATGCAGAAATATTTCGTTTATGCATAAGGAAGTTGTACTGATTAGAAAATAAGCTTTCATTTGGAAATACCTGTTTGTGTTATGTAGGAAGTAAATATTTTTTTTTAAGTTCTTATACTCCTAATTAATGTTTAAAGGATTTAATGCTCTAAAATTTAGGCTTAAAATGTTGGTCAACTAAAATAAAGGCATTCAGTTCTTAAATTGAAGTTTGCACCCCTATGATTAAGTATCATACTCATCTGCTACTAGATTTAAGTGTGCACATGACTCAATATAAGGATATAAGGCATTGTCCAATAAAATCTAAGGCATGTAACTTAAAGTTAAGTATTCAGCCCTAAAATCAAGAAAAGTATTCTCAAAGCTAAGTTTAGTATTACTAAATTCAAGTGTACAATGTTGACCCCATCACTTAGAATAAGGACATAAAAAAATGGCAACTAAAAAAAGGCACTGTGGTTTCAATTTGAGGTTTTGCAACTACAATTCAGGAAAATGCTCTAAATATAGGTTTATTGCACTAAACTTAAGTGTTCATGTCATGCTCATTATTTTAAATAAGGATGTAACATTGATGGTTTCCACTAAATATTAGTGCTTCTACCTATTTAAAGGGAATGCACTAAAACAAAAAAATAATGGCTGAATTTTAGAGAGGGCCACCTAAAAGTACGCCAATTTATACCTTAATTTCAGATTGACCAACTAAAACTAATAAAAAAAATACTTATATTAAGTAGTGTTTTTTAAATATAAGATTGTCTCCTAGATGTTAGGCAATACAGCCTATGTACCAGTAGAAGTACCTTACATTTTAGTAAATTCAACTCTTTATAAGGGGAAGAAAAGAAGAACCTACTTGATTTAAGTGATCTCTTTTTTCAGTGTGTTTGCTTGTATTTGTAACCCACCGTAACTCTTCTTTCTCTAAATTACATGTATAATTCTGCGTGCACACGAGTGAGAACATATTAAGGGATACCCAGTTCGGATAGCCACAATTCACAATACGTGCATATGTTATTCTGCCGTTAAAAATGAATGTGTTGTAAACCAGCCACTTGACTTCACTTTCAGATTGTTCTTTTGCTGGTGTACCGTGTAGTGAGTTTGCCGCCTCGGACTCGGAGCTTGATTTCACCGAACGCCCCACTGAAACTGCTGTTAATCCTACAAGGATTCCCTACAACGGGCCTACAAGCAATCTTTTATCTAACGGTGAGTCCCCAAGCACCGCAATCTATTGATTTTGGCTGGGGATTTGTCATCGGTAGTCTTCATGCATCACTCAATTCCAGCAATGCCCATCGGCCTCCCAACACCCCCCCCCCCCCCCCCCCCCCCGGTACAACCTTCGGGCATTAGCCATTTTCGTTTTTTTTTAATTCCCCACGGTGGGGACAAGCAAGGTGTTCAAATGCCAAAGAAGTAAGGAAAATGCCACATGATATATTGCCCAAGTTTAATTCCATGCAAATACACAAGGCGCAGAGAATCTATTCATTGATAGTTTCCATTCGTTTTGTACATCAGCCATCTTGTTTTGTATTTGTATTACTGCTGTATGATTATACTATTGAGCCGCTGGAGTAAAATGGTATTAATACATCAGTATAGTTTATCACAGGCTTACCGTCCTCCAGGTTTGTACCTCAAAATTGATTACCGAGAAATGGTACAGAGTTAGATTTTCACTCCTGGAATGGAAATTTTGGAAAACTGTGCTCTAAATGTACTCAAGAAATAAAGATTAGTAGTTATTTGAAAGTTGTATGTTTTTTTTTTCCGTGAAACGTTTTCTACTTTATAGCGAGTTTAGCAAAGAGAATACTTTTTTCTCCCTCTCTGATCTCTACCCAAAATTCTCTTTTGCTAAACTCACTAAGTAGGAAAATCGAACTCTGTATCATTTATCGGTAATCTTTCAATTAGTAGCCACAGGGAACCCAAAACCAATTTTGAGGCACATGTACAAACCTGGAGGATGGTAAGCCTGTGAGTTTATATTCCATTCCTATAAATAATCATTTGCAACACGGTTAATGTCATCGACAACCAATGCTTATTAAAACCACATGATAGACTTTTATAATAATAGTGTGACTGTTCTGTTCGTCCAGTGGACAGCAGCAAACTGTGTTTTGTAAACAAACTACTTGATAATTGTTTCAAACTCGGCAGAACTTGGGCCCTGAGTAGCTCCTGATAATTTTACCGCAGCCTAGCGTTAAGAATACAATGTATGGGAACTGCTATTTTCTAGCTATTTTGTAAAAATTAAACATCCATAGATTTCCTGGCTTTTTCGTGTCCTACATGTAGGAATAATTACAGCAACTCAGATTTATTGTGTTTTTTTTTTTACTTGATACAGTATGGCGTTGTTACCATGAGACCAGTCTCTTTCCCAGAATTCTTTTCAGCATTGTCAAATGCACTACCATTTGCTCCAGGGTAGAATAATACCCCGACCCCCGGGCCGATATAAGGTTACAAATGCCCCACTCCTGGGATCTCAAAATATGCAAATGCCCCCACTATGTCCTGTTTTTTTTTGGGGGGGGGGATGGGCATTGCTGGAATTGACTGATGCATAATATAAATAGTCTCACTGCACACACAAGCATCAATTTGATGAACTTAGAATATTTTTAAGTGAACACTCTAAAATAGATGCTCTTGTCATCAATGAATCTAATTAGATAAGGGGCCCTCAACATACATGTATTCACTTTCCCCCCTCCCCTCAACGTCCACTTGGAATTTTGCTATTGTCTACTATAGAAAATGTACGGAATGGTTTGGCTATTGCCATTATTAGTGAGAGCAGTTGTATTAATTTCACTTATTAATTAACTAATTCATACACTAGAACATCGTAACCGACAACCAGTTTGTTGTTGCTCTCTTTTTCTTTTCTTTTTATGTTCTAGCTGTTTTCAACATGAAGTAAACTTGGAGAAATAAAAACATTGGTTTTGACAAAAATGCCACAGGCTAATGTCCACAACTTGATTCTCTTTACCCCCCCCCCCTCTAAATGTCCAATTTGACATTGAGTGTGGAAAAAGTGAATATGTCGATGGCCCCTAATACGATTCGAGACAAATACATGTAGGTCCACTTGCCAGGCTTTGAAATAATTAGGAAAGATTGTGTAGTTAATGGTACATGTACATTGTAGGAATGGTGGTGGAGTCTGTATTTATTTACAGTACC